>CM060846.1:35570000-35882500 GCA_030762175.1 Metallyticus violacea
TTATACTAGCGTTGCTACAACAAAATGGAGACAAGATTATTGTTTGAACAGCGGAAAGCAATTGTGAAGCGGTTTTGGAAAACCGATAATCTTGTTGAAGTTCAAAGGCAATGGAGACGTGTGTACAGAACAGAACCGCCTTTGGACTTCTACCTATGGGGAACTCTTAAGGATGTTACATACCGTAGAAAACCAGCTACACTGGCAGCACTTCGGGAAGAAATAGAAACGGCATGTGCTGTAATCGCTGAGGACACTTTCGCAAACGTTGCTCAATCAGTAGTTCAACGTACTCAGAAGTGTATCGACGCCGAGGGTGAGAATTTTGAGCAACTCTTTTAACTGTTAAAGTCTAGGATGATTAGTGTTCATCATTTTCTGTTTGTGTGAATTCAGATTTATTATGTTAACACAGATTTTTCTTTGCTTGAAGTGTGTATACATTTTTTGACATCCTCTGTATATTAACCCCTTTGATTCACTAACTGTCAATGCATAAAAATTTCCCTACGTGAACTAACATTAAATTCAGCTGATTGAAATCATTAGCAGCTAAGAAAATATATTAAATATAGGCACTCAGTACCTATAAAGAGAAAATTCACATATATTAATTTTAAATTGAAGGATATATATATAACGTCTAATTATGTCCATCAGTAAAACACCTGAAAGCTACAACCAAAATGACATGCATGAAGTACGCATAGTATAACTTGAAAAAATGCATGGAGATTCTAAGACATAATGTACAAGCAGTTCAGTTACTATGTAATATTTATACCACCATCGAGTAAAGCTTTTCTTTGCTAAGTAGTACTAGTATACTATGAAATGTTGCAATTTTAAAATATTAATATTTAAAAAAAATCCCAAACTATCTGGTTATATTCTACATAGGTACATAAACAAGAGAAGAAATTTCATACCCTTCACAAAATTCAGAAATATTTCAAATATACCGACTTTAAACTCTCTCCAATTAAATACAACAGTATATTAATTTAAGAAATAAACAGATCATCCTTCTACTAATGTGCAAATCAACGGAAAAGTTATACCAACAGACACTACATTCAAACATCTAGAACTGACATGGATGCAACTTAAGAGTCCGAAATATGACTGTCTTAGAAGAAACTCTAACTTGCAAATAATTGGGGAGTGTATATTAAAGTGAAGCTACGCCTTACGTTCTAGACTATATTATGGTGGTATACAACTCGGCGAGATTAAAAATGCTTTATACAGCATAAAACTTAGCATCATGTAAAACGAACCGTGTCTCCAAGTCACATATAGAAGCACCATACAAGATCAAAGAAAACACCTAAGCATAACACGCTCTTAAAACACCGGCTAATATTTATTCAAGAATATATCCGATATATTTATAAGAAAAGACTCTACCACGATGAATTCACTGAATAAAAGTCTCCCTAATTTTGGCTCGGTCCCTTAGAGGGGTCAACATTCAACTTTTGAAAGCATCACCTAAAATTGTTGCAATTGACACACCAACATGTGAATCAAACTACCAAAGCTAACAATGATTTAAATAAGTATACCATAACCCCACACTCCCAGAACTATGTACTAACAAGTATTTTCCTACTCTTTATTGACTCCGAATGTGTTAAAATAACTCTGTCCTAAAATTCCGACACTCCAAGAAATTCTGTTTTAAAACACACAAGTCACAATAGCCTGGATCTAATAAACCAGTCGATATGACACCAAAAGAAACAACACTAAAATTACCTCATTGTTACTTAATTCCTTTCAATTCTACATGAAAGAGAGCATGAGCAATTCAGATTCGTTTACCTTTATTTTCACAAACACAATCTTAAATTGCAACTTTTATAATAATAAATGAGCGCAATTGTACAAAGATTTGTGTTTTACTATGAAAACATCGGACAGTAAACTTTCATTTCAGACTACTTTGTTATGATTGCAAAGAGAAAATCTATTTCAACTTTGGCATTAATAATAATAATGATACACATATTGATATCTTTGGTAAGTCATCAAAAAGTAGTTCGCAAAATGCCTGTATTTAAGCATATTAGGTAGCATTTCTCAAGGTCAACAATTTTGCTATTATTAATGGTAGCTTTTCCACTTTTAAGGCTGGAAAATAAGATTTCCTCGTTTAGGAATGGTTTAGCTGAAAATACAAGTTGTTGGAATTATACTGCATAAATAGTTGCTTTCTTTATCGACTTTAAAGAAGCGGTTTGTGCTTTATTCATCTACATACTTGCTGTGTGCAGTTCTTTTCATTATCTTGAAAAACTAAGAAACAATGCATAGCTCAGTTTATTAAATACATGATTTACTGTGATTTAATCCTACCGATTCATTTTCTTCAAATGTGAACTATCCGTGGAAATCGCACAAGTGCCACAAGTTTTGCTTTCATTAAGGTTGTCATTGCCAATTACCTGCTAAAGGATAAATGCCCCCATTGGTAGACGCTAATTGTGATTAGATGACACTTGTGTAAAATTTCAAAGGTAGTTCTAAAGGGAACGATACAAGTTTATCCCATATACAACACTTTTGGTAGCGAACAAAGAAGCCATAGTGGATTAGGATAATGGACTAATTTCTTTGTTTCCTTACAATTTTTGTTTTGGGGCTAATGCTACTTCCCACGAACAGTTGACAAATATGGGCACATCTTCTACTTTTAGTACGCTATGCATTTGAGAAAAGTTTTCAATAGGAACTCATGAAGTCTTAAACACAAAATTTAAGCTCATATATATTTATGATTATAATAATATTAGTAATAATATTATAATTATGATAATAATAAATATAGTACATCCAGACGAACAGAATTCATAAAACCAGGTGTTTTTGTGCTACAGATGAATTTGAAAAGGGAACCACCTACCGCTTCCTGTTTGCCCCATCATACAATCTCAACAACAACGAAAACTGTTTATTTGCAGTGAAACTTTATAAATGGTGTTAACAATTTGGGTTTGCTTTATGTAGATGCAGCTTGTGACAGAACTCTGCCACTTATTAGCTAAGAATGCGTTCCATGTGAACAGTTTTTATAATTAGATTGCACAAAACTATCAACAAAACCTGCCGCTATGACATAATAGCTAAAGTGCGAGGTTAAAGGCGTAAACAAGCCTCATTATTATATAAACAAGCATAGGGGGAAAAAGGTAGAATGAGTGAAATAGCTAACATAAAATGACGCATTTGTGTGCCTATTTCTCACGAGACACATTAATACGCTGTGCAAGTAATTCATTTACATTTTTCATCGCTGTTTGTGCTTTAAGTGAAACGAATGGTTGTTGGTTTATGAAGGCGGTTGTGCTGACAGGAAGGGTAATTCTATCTCGGAGGAACAAGCAGCAGATGAAGAATGTTCAGGTAGACCTCGATGACTACAAAATAATGCTTGTCATGAGAGAGCCATCCCATAGGTTCATTTTTCACCCCAGCCTTCTTCTTGCAATCTTGGAGAGGAAACATGTCTTCCTACATGTTTGAAATAACGTCATGTACACGAGGCAAGCTGGGACATTACAAGTGATTTCCTTTTTCTTCTTCTGAGTAGTAATTTGTACCAATCGGGGCCGCTTGCGGACAACTTCAAATTACCATTTAATACAGCGCTCAATTGGAGAGAACGCAGAAACCTTTTAGCCGTGAGTAATTTCCCTAAATTGTTTCTTCACCGTTACCACAAACGTAATATCGCATTTCTCAGATATTATGTTCCCTTGGCCTGAGTTTGTAATATACAGATATATGCTTACATCTGAAGACGTAATAAAGCTTGTGAAACGGCCCTGTGCCGCTTTTTCGCGCATTTCTTGGTTTCCGATCGACACACTAGCTTCTCCTTTTACCTTACAGAGCAACGTCAGCACGGTGTGCTCAGTAGGTTGACTCAAGAAAGTCGCATGTTTACGAAATTGGGGGTTCTAGCCATGCTGGGTAGCCATTTGACTTATGCTTTGCTTCTTTCCTTTGAAACACAGCAAGGAAACCACGGTGAGATGGCATGTCATATCCATTCGACTACTTAATTCTAAATTGTTAGGCCCGGGACCTTCTTCGTATCATATACCCAGTAACCCAGGTAGAATGTATATGCAATTTTATTGTACTAAGATTCCGTTACGCGAGGAACGTGCATTTGAGAGCCAAGGTATTGAAATTTCGTAATTTCCGCATAGCACTATTAAAATAGGACATTTTATGATATGCTTGTACTTTAGTATTTAGTATTCGTTTGCCAGTAATTTTATTGTTATTATTACATGGTGAGTTTGAATACATTTGAAGATACATTAAATTTAAAAGTTTAAATCAGCTGCTCCCAACCTTTGGCATGCCCGACCCCCCTTTCGAGAAATAAAATATTGCGAATGGCTCCATTCACTTCGCTGGTTAAGTTCTCGCGCATGCTTGAACAATGTGACGTCTATTCAACCACAATAGTAATTGCTGCTATATAACTGGTCAAAATAGTCATAATGCAACAGTTAGTTAAACATTCTCAATAAGAACCGATGTTAAAATGGACAAGTTCTTTAATAAAAGCACTGTCCCATGCATACAGTTTGGGAACCATTGGTGTAAATGTTTATAGTGGTTTCAAAAATGTATTATTGTCATAAGTTTACACAAGTTACACATTAAATTTATCACTGTTTTGCCATATGTTGTTAACATTTAAATACATTTTACATACAGAAACACTCTTTCACAATAGCTGTGTGCAGAACGTTAGTGGGAAAGCAAACACCCGATTCGAAAAATTCAGCTACACGCCGGGATTCGAACAATCTTCGTATCTTCAGACTTCGGCGGTGACGCCCTAACCAAATGAGCTGCATGTATTCTTTCTTCCAAGCACTGAATCACGAACTCGTCTGATTCTATATATCCCGGAGACCTCCCTAAGGCCTTCCTCCATTACGAAAGCTTAATTTCTAAAAGGCGACTGACTCGTATAGTTACGATTACTGATAACCCAGGTTTCTAGTTTAACCATCAACTATATAGGGATTAATTTATAACAAGGGTGTAAAAAATGTATGCACACTTTCACAGTAGATATCTATTTATATATTTAAAAGTTGGGCCGAAAAACAACAGTAATGTGTAGTATGATGTTCTGTAAACAGATGTGACTCACATTACGTTATGCTAGCGTTGCTACAACAAAATGGAGCCAAGATTATCATTTGAACAGCGGAAAGCAATTTTGAAGTGATATTGGAAACCTGGGTTTGTTGTGGAAGTTCAAAGGCAATGGAGACGCGTGTACAGAACAGAACCACCAACGTGAGTAACAATTGCATGCATTCGAGACAAATTTGAGACTCCTGGTATGCGTTGTTCACAAGGGCAGATCTGGCAGATCACCACGCTATCAACGAGATGTACGTGCGTACTTTGATGACAATCTTCCAAGGCACTGGATAGGACGAGGAGGTCCGATTGAGTTTCCACTGCATTCTCCGGATCTAGCTCCGTTGGACTTCTACCTATGGGGAACTCTTAAGGATGTTGTATACCGTAGAAAAAAAAGCTACACTGGCAGCACTTCGGGAAGAAATTGAAACGGCATATGCTGCAATCGCTGAGAACACTCACAAACGTTGCTTAATCAGTAGTCCAACGTACTCAGAAATGCATCGATGCCGATGGTGGGCATTTTGAGCAACTGTTGTAACTGCAAAAGTCTAAGATGAGCAGCTGTTTGTGTGAATTCAGTTTTGTTATGTTAACACAGTATTTTCTTTGTTTGAAGTATGTACACATTTTTGGCACCCTCTGTATATAAAACTATTTCTTTCGAACTATCCGTATGTAGGACATTAGATGGAAAGGAATATGATGTATTTTACATATTATTTTATTTTTGAGTAATTACACTTGTTTTTCACTGACAGAAATTGTAAATTATTCTTTTTCTCCCGTACTGAAAAGTTATGTTTCCATGGCCGTATCCTTTTTTCTTCTTCTTCTTTTCAGAACATTCCCAAAGTAAAAACATATCTGATAACAAGGGAAGGATATGAACTAAATTATTAAATAATTTCACTTGAGATATGGAGCAACCCTTAGAAAAATAAATATAATATCTATTCGGTACAGAAAAGCACAATGAGTTCAAAGGGTTTTTTTATTTTTTAAAATAGCTCAGCCAAGTTTAGCACTCAAATACACGACTTTAAGTACGCTATTCAGTGTCAAGACTGCTAAACTTATGGCCTCATTTCGGGGGACCTCAAAAGACGCCGTAAATCAAAATGTGAAATGACCTGTAAGAAACATTTGAAAGTGCACGTGTGCTGTCTAATACAACTTGCTATTCAGAACTCTGCGTATAATTCGTACAAGTGTTCTCTTGTAGAGAGTATCATAATTACAGGAAATATCGATTAGCATCTCGATTCACATACTCCAATCTCAAACTCTCATCACGTTCATCGCCCGAGTGCACAGATGTGAACACCTGGATCAGTTTTGTCAGCGAATGCAAGGCGTCGTCAAGGAAGCTAAGTAGGCAATGGTATGGGAAAATGTGTTCCTGCATGCTAAAGCCATGTTGGATCTAAGTGTCGTCCTGCGCCTCGTGATTTCTAATTAGCTATTTAATATTTATACGAAGAATGGAGCAAAGCATGTTTTAATTCACACAATGACCTTGTTTATTAAGCTGCTTTTTCGGAGCGATGCATATTAAACAACAAAATTTCCGGTTTTAAAAATGCATGCATAGAGCTCGTCTACTCTGAGGATATCCGCAGACGCTGATTTTAGGAATATTTCGTGAACTAGTTTCTAACGTTCATTGATTTTGCAGTAAGAAAATTATTTAGAAACATGAAGAAAAGCACTATGCAAGTTCCACATTCTATAAATAACTATCGCATATGGGACATTTCATGTCAAATAGGACAAAACGTTTAAAAAACTGACCTCGTATTTTTTTAAAATCAATAAACGAACACTTGTAAAATACTTGCAGAATCAAGAATCCGTGTTCCCACCACATTCTGTAGTTATAAATGTTACATATTTGGCATTTTGTGAAAAACTGTGACTAGAATATTTGTATATATGAAATCATGCATTGCAGAAATAAATACTAAAATTATACATAACCCCCTTTTTGAAGTTTTCTTAATAAGTATATGCACAAGATTTACTTATTTAACCTAGTGGTTGTTATTTAATATATATTTCATTATAAACAGCTGCATTCACTTTAAAATATTAAACCGCACATTAAAAATTTTACATAAATTTTGTCAGTCCCGGTGGTATAGTGGTAATCATATTTGTCTCCTAAACCAAAGATCGCGGGTTCAATCCCGGCCAGGACTGAATAGATTGTTTTTCGGGCGTAAAAATCCAAAGTATGGGAAGTAAAGTTGTGTGTCCCGTAGATTTACCTCAAGCCTGAAAGAAGAGGCCTCTGAGCAAAATTTATCGGCCATTTCACGCCCTGATTAGAAAGGGACATTGATGACCTGATATGTTAAAGAGCGTCCGTAAATAAACCAAATAACACTGAAAATGGAATAATTATCAGTTTTCAAAAATATGTTCCGGTATCAGAAACCCTTACAAACATTTACATTTCTTAAAACAATTTATTTTAGATCCGTATGGGAGTTGCTAGCATTCAGCATTTGCGCGGCCATTTTTGTCGAGATTTACACTCGCGCTGCTAACCAAGAGTTTTCACTTAATATTAATTTTGTTTATATATTCCGGAAAGTTTTATAGTTACGTATGTCGAATGTTTAAACATTACTCTCCTAGAATTGAAAATATTAGTGATAAATTGCTCATGTTTTACATGAAGATTATTCTTTCTGTCTGTATAAGTTTACCAAGTTTTGGTTAAACATGAACTAAGAACGAATTTTGATATTCGATTTCTCAAAAACAAGCACACATGAAGAATAACACAAACTCTAACTCCCATCCCTACCGTGTTGTACGTTCACTGGTCTTCAGTCTTGTCAACTCATTTATTGTTCACGCTTTTAACGCATCCTGAAACTGCAACGTTTTTATATTACGAATTTCCGTTACCAATGATTGAATGACCCTTTGTTGCGTACGAGATATTGAATATGCAACGACTATTAAGTATCGATTCAATTACAAAGCAAGCTATAACTCACCGACTTAATGCAGGTATTGCAATAAAATGTTTTATATTGACATTCCTCAACCAAGCCGCGTCAATCATGAGATTTAATACCTCATATGAACAGTCACTTTTATTAGAGGCAGTTCTTTGTGCTGGCTAGATGATTTATTTTAATTAGGAAAATGCAAAGAGGAAAGCGAAAAGTTGAAATAGAGTATTCTCGATAGTACCATTAGCATAAACGACCTATGTATTTGTTATCTTTATTAGCTGGATCAAGGCATTTTTATATCTTTTTAATAATGCAATAAGACAAATACAATAAAGTATACACTCTTTATAATAGACCATACTGTCATACTAACAAGTCCTTACTGCGGTAATAAACTTAGTTGTCAGAAAATCTATTCTTAAAACATATATTTGAATCTTGAATTGCAAAATAATATATGTATTTTAGAATGCAACCTGTTTTACAACCAGAAGATTAACGACAATCATTGTTCTGAGCTAAGGAAGGGTTATAAAATAAAATATTACAGTGCACACATTCCTGTTATTGTTTTGCAGTTTTTCTACTTTACTTTTAAGAAGTGATAAAAATTCCAACATTTGGCAGTGGAAGACTTGTATCACGTGTCACGAGGGAAGCAAACAAAGGTTTCTAAGCGAAATGGTCTTCAGCGCATTAAATTATGCATTGTGACATTAAGAAATTAAGAATGTACTCTCATACTAAATTAATCATGAATTAAGTCATAATACCCAGACTATAAAGATTAACATCATAATTACAATATACAAAGTGCAGTTAGATTTATTTCTCTTAACAGTTTTTTTACAGCAATAAAACACAGAAAAGGATTAATGAACAAATTACCCAAGGACCAGAAAAATTAAAATAACACAAGAAATTTACGCCAAAAATACGTGAACAAAATTACATCAAAATGCATTATACAGATTTATTATTATAACAAACTCTTTAACTTGTGAAATTATTCTGAAAAAATAATTCCTTATTTACTTTCTTAAAACAAAACACTCCAATTGAAGAAAGTAAGCCATTTTTTCGCAAGGTTTTATCAACTATGCGGGAAAATTGCTTGTTTACTTTCTACCATACTATTGAAACACTAGAAAACTTTGTAAATAATGAAAGTATGCCAAAATATTCCACGGTTTTATCCAAAATAAAAACAGATATAATTTCTTCAAAATAATACATGAATTAAAACTGTTTCATAGACTAATGAGAAATACATCATATTAACACAAAGCACAGGACGGCGGTTCGGCGAATCCTCTATGCAAAAACCGATGTTACCTCAAGACAGCACATTATCAATTGCTCGATGATGGCGAAGCGATTAGGGCAAACGCTCAGCTCTGTAAGATGACGCCACATATTCCGACCAAAAAAAGAATAAACGCCACTACATGCTTTAACCAGATTAGCTGGTACACGGTGTTTACATGAAAGACCTAGAGAGGTGTGCAAGGGTTCGGCAAATAAGTTTTACTTATACATATAACGACGCTACCTTTTAATTCAATTTATAAACAATCTGGTTGCAAATACTGCGATAAACGGAAATTAAGAGGTATAGCGGTATACACAGCGCTATAACATAATGACCTTACTTATCCTATTCATTACATGCAAGAAACGGACGCTTTGCTTACTTCCCAAATCTTGTAGCCATTGTCATAGGCTGGCGCTTTTCAATCCATGTTTCGTGAAGCCCCATATACTTGCGTACAGGATGCAACGAAAATGTATATCAAAACTTTGAGAAAACATTCCTTGACTGTAGAGAGTGCAAATATGTTATATGAACTTGGGTTCGGAAATGCTTTATTTCCTAGTTAGAGACCTTTGTCTAACTCCATTCACATGGTGTAATATGCAAGCTAAAATTCCGGCATAGCTGTCCTGAGGCAATAACCCCACAAAACAGTTCCTTAATACTACAGTAAGCAAACATTCGCTTTCGCCTCTGGTTAAATGGGATGGTGTTTCTTGTAACTACTCTTAGCTCCTAGGTTCGCCGTAGTTGTCATTCTGTACCACGCAGTCCCGTTGTTATGCTACTCTCTCCATTGCTTGATGTAGCACCGAGCACGTAGTGTCAGTTCTGTGTGTTCACGGACCTCGTTTCAAGTACAGTAAATTTAAGTATTTAAATGGGTAGTTGGCAGGTGCTCATATGATCTATGGATTAGACGAAGGTGTGGAGAGTCTTCGTGCTCGTATTCTGCAAGACTGCCAGACAATACAAGGTATTCGAGGGATACATGAGTCCATGCGCCGGCGGGTTGTGGACATATCTGTGCTAACGGAAGTAATTTTGAACATTTCATGCGATTTTCCGTTCCCACACTTGTGTTTTTGAATAGAAAAACGGGTTCTATTAAGGAAATAAAGAAATTATGAACCCGTTCATATTATGTATTTTATCGTGCATATGTTAGGAATGTTTCTCCAAAATTTTGACCTAATTTTTTGTTCGATTCTGTATATACATCTGGCAATGTTGCTGTATTTCTAGTAAGCGGTTTAGTGATTGGGGAGCTTGTGGGTTTACCGGTTCCAGGTTAAGGGATTGTTGTCATGTATTCAAATCAAATTTTCAATTTTATTTCGGTTTGTCACTATTATGCATTGTTAATTTTTCTTTCTATTGCAATTAAATGTCACATAAAACACAAATAGGTTGAATCACGAGACTGAAGCAACAACTAGATTGCTGTGAAGTGAAGCAGGCCTAAAACAAAGCGGAGAGCAATAGCCTTCCTGGATGATGAAATGGCTGAAAGATGTTACCATACCTGCTGAACATTTAAGTAGTCTGGAAGCACTCTCGACCTGCATTTGTAAACAATGCACGTTTACGTGCGCTCACACTGATCAGTGGATAAGCAACAGAGCAAACTTCGCCCATAGAAGACATCTGCTTGATGTTCATCTCAATGGTTGAGGAAAGGAACCGCCATCAGTCCAAAGATCCACTTCGTACGCGCTGCAGGATGCTAATGATGGACAATGACCCGCTTTTTGATTCGTATCAGTGATTCTGAATATTAACCTTTGCCGTATCATCAAGCCTATGCACACTAAATGAAGCGTGTTTGCCTCAAGGCTTACATGGCAGTTACAGTATGAAGGACGCATATGGGTTAAAGATGTTCATTTTTAAACATTTTCCGTTTCTCAACGAGTGAATCCAAATTCTCTCGCAATCCACTTTGACTCCTGCTTTTGCTAATTAACTAGAAGACGCACTTGATACTGAATTATAAAAATAAATTACAAGCTAAAATTATATATATCCCGTGTGGTTAGTTTACAAACATTTATAAGTGGTAGTTAGTAAGTCAATACTTGATGATAGCATACTTTATTAGCGCTTCTCGATGAAGCTTCGCTATTTTATACGTTGTGAAAGCGTTTTTTTTAATGGTGTTTAACGCCGGTGTTTACTACTGAGGAACCACAGGCGGTGAACACTGGTGATACGTGGAATGAAATGATAAATTGGTAAAGGATTTTTTTTAAGGAAAGAAAAGTTCCAGGCCTAAGTTTACGGTACCTCCCCGGCATTTGCCAGTTATGAGGACTGAGAAAAACCTGGAAAAAACTCAGTCTGGGAGGACGGTCCTAGCGGGATTCGAACCCCATACCTCCCGATCACGAGTCCCCGCCTTAATCACCTTGGCCACCCGTGGCGGTTGTGAAAGGGTAACCCTATAGGAAGCATGCTATTGCACCAGTTGCACTAACTTCAGATGTGACATTATTCATTCACCAAATGCATAACCTCGGAAGAAAAAACTACATAATCTCAAAAACAGCAACTTTAACAGGAAATTGAGAACCATATACTGTTGAGATGGCGGTATGCACGTCAGAGCTTCTAGTACTTTAGGCAGCTACAAGAAAACATTCATTTTCATCGGTGATTCATCAATGAAAAGATCCGATTTAAAATTGTCATATATTTAAATATTTTAACATTTATAAAAATCGTTCAAAATTCCATACGTTTTAAAGTATGATTAGGCGTCCCATTCTTCCTAAATATTCCAAACCACTTTCCGCAACAATCTAGCTAAGTCTTCTATGTTGCCTACTGGTTTGTAAATACGTAGGTTTTGAAGCCACGTAATGGAACTTTTTGTGTCTATGCTCTATGTTGAGTTTTTTTTTTAATTTTATCATGAGTGAATGCAGCGTATTTTTATTAAATTTTATGTAGTAATGGAAGTGTTTACTATTTATCCATTAACCGATAATTTCTGTATAAGTAAATATATAAAACTAGCCAAAAAATGCTACTGCCTTGTATTTTTGTTTTATATAAACAATTAATAAAGGAGAATGCTTCATAATTTTACATACTACGTATCGTTTATGACGAAATAATTAAATGTCATAAAGAGAAAAATAACTCCTTCCTTGCTCAACAACGCCCTCAAGGGTCTTGGTTGACCGCAGCAAGCGCTGCATCCTCTTCCTTCGTCTTGCGACATCATCGCAGAGGGCATTGTTGCGGGGGACACGTAATTAGCATACTGACACCCTCCGGCACTTTCCTATCAGGCAAAACCCGAATTGTCCTCCCGAGCTGGGTGGATCTCTCTAACTTAGAAACGTTCTAATCGGGTACCGGGAACTGAACCCTGGATCTCTCGGATAGCAGCCAGCAGCGTTGAACGCTACACCGAGGGGCTGACGAACAAATAAATATGTTCTGCAAATTATCACTAATATTATATCATAAAGTACAATAACTCAATTTTCAAAATGTCTGCTGAAACTTCAGTTTAAAACGAATGTTGCCAAGATATTGCTAACTCTATTCTCGAACCTGAAACTGCATTTTATAATGCTTGCGTTACTCGTGACATATATAAGTGTTTAACAGGGGAGGCATTCAAAGTAGAACGAGTAAATATTAGATGAGTTTGTGCGAAACCTTTAAATTTCCCATATACAATTACAAAATTTATGTTTATGTGTTAACATTTACTGCTTGATATCCTCGGGAAATACAATTACTGATATAAACTTCACTAAAATAAAAATAAAAATTGTCAAATGTTTTTAGATGCTTAGTTACAATCCAAAATGAATGACAAAATACGGGGAAAAAATGGAAGCAAATTGAGAAACTTTTCAGTATAAAATGTACTCGTGGTAGGTATAACAAGCTGAAATTGTGCATTCGAACCCGGCTCCGCTCCATGAAAAAAGTCGGTACTCTTAATCTTTAGCTGACAAAATCATACCTTAAGTCTCCCCCCCCCCTTTCTTTCCCAACATTAGAGACAGTTATGAAGCTATATTAGCGACAACCAGACAGAACCCTGCAGGAGACTAGCGATAAGACCGAGCTTTATTTGCTATGGTAAATGGCTTTCTCTCGTTTCACTTCCCAAAAGGTAATTTTTCTTCTCTCCACATCAAGTATGGCGATAATCTCTAGAACCACAGTCAACGCAATTGAATAAGAGGAGTCGTGCCCTTTGTTTTGTTTTTTTTTATAACGACATTAACGCACGGAGAAAGAGAGAGTAGAAGAGGTGGGTCCGAACGATAAACGAATATTAATGTTACAGATTGTATGTGTGTGTTTGGATCCACCCACGAATACCTAACATGCTAAACGAAATCATAAAACAGATCCACGTTTCAACACATGAGACAGTTGGTCACAAAATGAATGGTCATGAATTATGAATCGCTCACGAATGCTGCTATCGCTTGCGCGTGTCTTTAACGTAAACAGCTTACTAGAAACTGACTTTCATGCACAATTATCAAAAGTACAAATGTTTTAATATCTAATAAATGTTCCACGCGTTCCTTACAGACTCGCCGGCTTTATCCGCTTAACAGCGGGCACTAACAAGTGACACGCGCCCGCCCGCTTGCTCTACGATAACGCAGTTTCAAAAATAAAAATTAAAAACGCGGTGCAGACAGCATAAACTAGGTGCCGGGTGAACAGTGGCGAGTTTCCACTCAAGGTAATTAAACTCCATATTTCTGGCACTAACTTCGTGTTTTCTGCATAGCTACGGCGGAACAGTCTTTAAGGCTCATTCTCTACCAATTTACTGAAAGTAATATTACTTTTATTTGCCTGTAAACAGCACTGCTTTGTGTGTAAGCGCTGGCGTATTAAATGAGCCCCTTTAGCCCCGGTCGTACAGAACGACCTGTCTTTCTCGCCAAATACAGAGAGGAAATCATTTGAATGTGCGAACGTAAACAGCAGTTAATGTGTTAACAGTGTCCCATAATAAAGTTTGTAAAGGCAATCTATCAAAGGCCTCACAAAATCATTTGGCGCGATGGCGAAGAAATGTCCGCTTGTTTATTCCAAGCAGCACGGAAATATTGCGGTGGCAGTAGCAAGAATTGAAATTTTGTTCGAAAAAATCGAAAGTGGCGAAAGGATAACAACTGCTAAAAATAAGTCATCGGTCAAGGATATAAAGTTGATATGAAGCGTGTACCTGCAAGAATCAGTTCAGGTTGAAGAAAAACACGGAAAAACCCTATACATGCATTTGGCAGTAACGGGAATTAAACCTGCATCTGTCAATTGCCATTAATATGGTAATGCATGTCTTTGAAAATAAGCATATTTTAATTTTGCGTCAAAATTATTCACAATTTCTCATATTCGAATATTTCTTACTTAATATAAGTATTGAGATGGACATACCTTAACTATATGACCAGTTTTATAGTTACACATGCTTTACTTGTATTGTAAAAATATTAACTTGTATTAAATTCTAGAACAGCGATTCCATTACGGCTCAACATTATTATAAGTACCTTAGAGCCTATAGTTCAAGTATTTAACAAGCTCTATACTTAACAATTCATACGCTAAAGAGCTGGTGGCAATTTCGGCTAACTTTCCCAAACATTTTTCATTTCCCTTCTTTGCATTGGTTTAGCGGTAAATGTACATTTCAGTGTGGTACGTCGCTGCTGAAGTCATATGCGTGTAGAACAGGTTGCCCGCATGCCAGGCGCGGTAGCAAAGATCGGGCAGGTAGCGGAAAAATATGACGTGACTTAACACAGCATGCATCACGCTAGGGCCTTACAGCACCATCACTTGCGCTACATGTGCTGCCCTCTACAAGCCTTCCTCGGCCTTTATTCGTTTCGCTCCTCGTTGCAGGAGCAGGAACACGGGTATTATGGCAATCAGACTGACAGCATAAAATGCATGTTTGGTTTAGTGCAGGCAGCCAAGGTTTCCTTTTACTATTCTTTCACAGCACTTGTACAGAAAAAGCATTAATACCTCATGAAAGGATAACCTAGCCTTTCTCAAAACTCAGTTTATTTATCTAATGTTGTGCTATACCACACAAAATACTTCATAAAGTGATTTTATACAGTATATCTTGCCCATTTCGGAAAATATAATTGGTACCACATTCTTATACGTTTCTGTTTCTGAATAAAACGAAAATGATAGAACGTGGGAACGGAAATAATTTACTACTGCTTTTAAAGGAAACAGTATTCTTGAACACACTCTTTGAAACAGCAATGTTTAGTATGATGTTCTGTAAACAGATGTGACTCGCATTACGTTATGCTGGAGTTACTACAACAAAATGGAGCAAAGATTATCGTTTGAACAGCGGACAGCAATTTTGAAGTGATATTGGAAAACCGAAAATGTTGTTGAAGTTCAAATGCAATGGAGACGTGTGTACAGAACAGATCCGCCAAAGTGAGTAACAATTGCACGCATTCGAGACAAATTTGAGACTCATGGTACCGTATGCGATGTTCACAAGGGCAGGTCTGAGAGACCTCGCAAAGCACTATCCTAGGCACTATCCAAGGCACTGGATAGGACGAAGAGATCCGATTGAGTTTCCACCGCGTTCTCCGAACCTAACTCCGTTGGACTTCTACCTATGGGGTACTATTAAGGATGTTGTATACCGTAGAAAACCAGTTATACTGGCAGCACTTCGGGAAGAAATTGAAACAGCATATGTTGCAATCCCTGAGGGCACCTTTGCAAACGTTGCTCAATCAGTAGTTCAACGTACTCAGAAGTGTATCGACCCCAATGGGGGGCATTTTGAGCAGCTGTTGTAACTGTTAAAATCTAAGATAGTTAGTGCTCATCATTTTCTGTTTGTGTGATTTCAACTTTGTTACGTTAACACAGTTTTTTCTTTGCTTGAAGTGTGTACACATCTATTTGGCATCCTCTATATATTGATCACTATCTTGAACACCGCGTTTCTCTGCTACAGTCAGCGAAGGTGCGTTTGGTGAATAGTTTTATAGTTCCATTAATTAGTTGCAAGAACCCCTACAATGTATTTCACACAGCATATCAAAAGTACATCTTGTTTTCAGTGCCTAACCAGAGCAAGAATCGGATTTTTGGTAAAAAGGTATCACTGTCGATAAGTGATTAGGAGAGCATTAAAGGAAAAAGAGAAACTTAGTCTAAGAGGAACAGTGTTAAAAATTAATTGCAGAAAAACTTCAGGCTATGAAGAAATAAACGAACTGTTAAGGGGATAGTTTACTCATGCCGGTTCGAAGACGATGCCTATTTTTGGGCCTATTCTGCAGGGTCTAACTCTTGGACTGGCGAGAATAAAGAAAACAAATATCAAAGCTTCTAATGGTTGATCAGAAAACTTCAGAAACAGGCATAAAACTGTATGGAATTGATTGTATGAGGAAGCGAGTCATGTTAATAGATCTCGTTTCATAGTTGCAGGAAAAAGTTTACATCAGAGGAATTTCAACCATGAGGACTAAAAGGTTTGTTTCTTATGCCACTTGGTATAAAATCATTCTCTTTGGATTGAGGAAAATATGTGACAAGGTCCCCTAAGAACACCCCACCGTATTCTATAGTTTTTAACATACTGCAGATGATTCATTTTAACTTCCTGCCTGAATAACTCGTAAACCTGTTGTGACAGGTCCTCATACACACGCATGCCCAAAAGTGAATGCCTTTGGATAATTTAAATAGTAATAATTATTAGATATATAGCTTGCAGTAACAAATTTTCTACCTACAGGCACGATTTTCACTTATCGCAAACTAGAAAACCTGTGAAAACTGCAATACTTTATGCAAATGAAGCTGCGTCGCCTAGCTGTGAACCTTAGGGACTAATTTGTATTCTAAACGGCAACAGTAATATCTGACACCAACTAAGTGACGTTCACCTGGAGAAATTTAAATACTGACTAATTTACTTTCGCACCGAAATCTGAGATGCAACGAACTTAGTAAAGCGACGGCAACTAACTTGAAGTCTCCATGCCAACTAACCTGAAGTCTAAATGCCAACTAACTTAAAGTGCCCCAAAATGGACTCTTTATACGAATTTTGAAATTCAACAGTTTGGAAGCCACGCTACTGTTGGAATACGACTGACAGGAGCTTCTAGCAGCTTTCTCTTAGATCTAGTCATCTCATTGGCTAAAAATCTCTTCGATAGAACCTTCTGGAACAATTTTGCCCTTCCTGTCTTCTAACTGGCTCTAAGATTTAAACACAGCAAAGCATCTAGAAAACCTGTATAAAACTAGATTTCTGAATGACCATTAAACTTTCCCTAACACTTTTCCTTATTCGTCTTGGAAACAGACTTGAATTAACCAGAGTTTGTATTCGTGGGAGTATAGCTTTTTAAATGTCTTCCTAAAAACGGGCGCTTCCCTTTCTCGTTCACCGACGCTAACCGCTTTTTGTTTGCTCCAACGAACGCTGGCCCTATAAAAATCATACAATGCACGGTTCCGATATTTTATACAAAAGATAACCTTGCAAGCGCTCCAGGCTGTCGAAAGGCACGTGGAGTTTCAGAATGGCACAAGCAATTTCCTTTACAGTTTTAACACATAGATTTCATATATTGTGAAGTCTTTCGTATTATTTACACTTATTAAACCAGTTTCTTAATTCCCTATTATATACATACACTTATTTTATCTCTTTGTTAATATCAAGGGATCTGGCATTACTTATATAGGAACACACATTACTGACCAAGTTAATTGAAATAAATATTTCTAATGACCGTTATTTTCACTACGGCGGTTGAAGCTGCATATTCCGTTTCACATTGTTTGCAGAAAATATGACTATGTGTGGTAAAGTATAGCCTGAAAACGAATGTATCAAAACACGTTCACGATTAAAGTGATCCAGTCAAAACATGGACAAATTTCACGTTTCCTATATGACTGCTGGAGTCTCAATACATCGAAGTTAACACAGAAGCAACTTACGTAAAGAGCAGTAGGTCAATAATATAAATATAAGGCGAGTTCCTTACATAAAGGTGTACTATTAATAATTATTCTTATGACGTGAATTTATTATTACTGACTTATTTGCATAAATAAAGTTTAAAAGTGGCATATTGTTCCACCCGAACAACCAAGATGCGAATTACATATTTCTTTCTATTACGAGTCACATACGCTCCTGCAAATGTGGCAGTATTCCAGAGTGAACGTAGAGTATATGTGAATTAAGAAACGACACTGTAATTTCCACTGTTTGAGAATAACTAAAAGAGCTATGCAGTGGTGTAGGGGGAAAGAATAATGACAAATAAAAAAAAAACGTAGTCCGTCAAGGTTTAAAGCATTATATATTTGGAAATGTTCTGATGTCAGCTTCACGCCCGTTTCTTTAATATCTTCTGCAAGCCGTGTTTGTTCAGCGCGAGTTAAACAGCATTTCAGTGAAGCGAGTCATTATTTCTGTGCAGGAAATACAACGAGCACGTACAACGGGCTATTCTTGTACTTAATGTGTTGTTTATGCTCACATTAATGGCATCATATAACGTTGAAAGAAAAGAACATACAGCTATTTTAAACAAAATATGTGCTATGAATAGACCTTTCTAAACAGGCAAACCAGACGATATTGACAGTCCCAAAGACGATAACGGTTTAAAATAATACTTTTTGAAATTTTGGGAAGGATTCTTATGACAAAATTTTAAGTTCTACCTCAATACAACTATTTTTTAATTTATAATGCAATCCTGCTCATTATGTCGTGCACATTTCTTGACACTCCTCAATAAATTTGAATTATATTTACGAGTGTCATTATTCCATCCATTAAGGAAAATGAAATTGGTCGGTATCTTCTTTCATTTTAAAAATATTCATTATGAGTAACTGTAAAATGTTAACTGATATCGAACAGGTACTTCATTTGTTTGTTGTTGCTTAATCTGAAGTTGTCTATAACTTTTGTGTTTCTGTTCAGATTTAATTTAATAATTTTCTAGCTTTAGATTCAACGATGTTCTATACTAAGCGCTTATTAGATAAGTTTTCTTCGTGCACAAATGGACGCTCTGTAATTTTCAAATCTATAGCTTAAATATTGGTGCACACTTTTTAGTTGTTACAGCTATCTACTAGTTTTCGTTTAGTATTTTTAAACTCTCTTTATTTATTCATTCTATTTCAAAGCATGCTCATAACTTTATATAATTTATAAGGATATTACTTGTAAGTTTTAACATTAAAACGAGAAAGTTGGGCGTATTTTCTTGTTAATAAATTGTTACAAAGTGCTACAGACGTGATATTCTAGAATTAGTGTCATGCACACGGTATCAATGGTGAAGAGTACCCACCAGAATGAAAAGTCGCGCCATTCCCATGCCAGTGAGAAAAACGAACATCTCACAGGTTGGTGAGCATCTCAGCCATTCTATTTACATTTAGCAAACGATGGCGTATGAACGTAATCAAGTAGTATAGAACAAAGAAGATTTAATTTGTAACATATAAAATATAATTATTTTTGAGCAGCGTGTAAATAAATGAGAAAATGAATAGCTTAATATTTTTTATTTTCTTATTGCTTTTATATTTCATGTAAATTTCTAGATAAGAGTCCATTTTAGAGATAAAAGAAAATGAGGACAGTAACTGTATTAAAGAGAACAAAGAGAAAGAAAGAGAAAAATAAAATGGTTCTTCTAAAAGAATAGGAAGAAGCTCTAATCTTCAGTTCTTTGTAAAGGGAACCGAATGAATCCTAAAATCTTATCTATAAACATCATGGAGACAGAAAAAACTATACAAGAAGACAGTTTTATTTTTTCCTTTTACGAAACGATTGAATTTTACTATAATTTTAGTTTGCGATCGAGATCTACAAAACAAAATCACAGAAAATAGTAATGCCATAAATACACCTTCTTGTTATTTTACCAGCATTTACTGTATTAGCAATCATTAGCTTTTCGTTGAAGTTTTCTAAGTGGACGAAATGCTAACTGAAATAAGATCATGTTACAATGCTATTTACACAAAGCAGATTCTGCTTGCTCCGAATGCAAAATACTTTTGAAGTAAACACCTTAGCCAACGATAACTGCCCCACTAACGTTTTTTAAGCAAACAGTGGCACTGAATTTTGGGCAAAAAAGACGAAATTTTCAATTTTTGGAATGTTGGCATAAGCAATTTGTAAAGCTGTTTGTTTAATAGTTTCAAATACCCCGTTTCCCAGCAACTTTTTAAGTCATTCAAAATGACAAGCAAGCAATGAAAGCACATGAAGGTATACCTTGAAAATTCATTTTGGTATATCATATACGTAGATAGGTTCATTAAGTTTCTGACCTATTTTCTAGGCATGATAAAGGAAAAACTATATTTCAATTTTCAATATGGTTACCCTTTATTGCAACACACTTCTCACATCTTTGAATTTTCATTTCAACCCCCCCCCCCAATAGTCAGAAGTCTTGTCTGCAAAATGAGCATAAACAGCGTCCATTACTTCTTCCTCATACTTATATTTCCTTCCTCGAAGGTCCTTCTTGAGTTTTAAGAAGGAGAAATAGTCACTGGGCGCTAGATCTGGGCTGTAGGGTGGATGACCTATCTCCTTGAATTCACATTTTTTCACAACCTCCTTTGCAACAAGAGCTGTGTGCAAAGGCGCGTTGTAGTGAAGAAGACGCTCACCACCAATCAGCTTTCCTCGCATTTTCTCTTTGA
Source organism: Metallyticus violacea (assembly GCA_030762175.1). Taxonomy (NCBI): domain Eukaryota; kingdom Metazoa; phylum Arthropoda; class Insecta; order Mantodea; family Metallyticidae; genus Metallyticus; species Metallyticus violacea. The sequence continues at coordinate 35,591,238 of CM060846.1, forward strand.
TGGAAGCACGTAGTTCGTGCAGTAGGCCAGCATAGTACTCCCCATTTACTGCGGTGTTCCTCCCCTTCAAGTCAATGAAGAGTATTCCTTCTCAGTCCCAAAAGACTGTGGTCATGTTTTTCTTGGTTGACTGAGTGACGTTGGCCTTTAGAGACGCTGCGTCGCCACGTTTACGCCACTATTGATTTTATTTTAGGCAAGGGATCATAGTACAGTACCATAGTTTCATCTTCTGTAACAATGGTTTGCAGAACTTCTCTCTCGTTGCCACGGCAGAGCTGCAAACATGCCTGAGAAAAGATGAATCTTTGCTGCTTTTGAATTGAAGAAAGAAATCTAGGCACCCATTTGCATAACCTTATTCATGTTTAAATGTTCATAAATAATTCGAAGGAAGGTTGTTTTAGAATTTTGTTTTGCTGCTATTTCTGTAACTTTGAGCCGCCGGTCTTCCATAATTTCTCCTTCCTCTAGAGCGAAGTTTTCAGCAGTGTGCACCTCCAAGGGCCGACTTGCACGCTCTTCGTCTTCAATGCTTTCTCGACCCATTCGAAAAAGTTTGGCCCATCCTTTTACAGTAGAATATGAGAGGGTTGCTTCTCTATATACACCGTCCAATCGCTGTTTAATTTCATTTGGATTAAGTACTTGTTTTATGAAGAAATTAATAACAGTTCGAAACTCCATTTTGATCATGTCACAATCTTCTACACATAGCCTTCCTTATGCAACTATATCTGAACAACTGAACATAGCGGAGCGGAAGATACAGTTGCAATTATTAACAGATGAGGTATGACACCAGGTTAGGATTTTGTGAAGGCGATAATCCTTATCGACGAGGCCGGAAACTTATGGACCTGCGCTGGTATAACATGAAATATTGCACATGGATAAAGATATATAGATGTATTAGTAGATGTTTAGTGACAAATCAGTATCAAAGCATGAATTAAACTATAGGTGAAAATGCAGATATATTACACCCTTTAAAAGTTAATGCTCTAAAAGTTTTATTTAATGCAATGCATATTAAGAGTTCCTTGGTTTTAAAAGCTACTGTTCAGATATGCGCGATAATTCTTTAAGATTTATAAGTGATATATATATAACCATTTTTTATAAATGTTTAAATGATATTTTTGAAACGTTAACTGTGGTACACTAACAGAATATATGCATAAAATAACTTTAACTCCTGTGGAAGCTTCTACTGTCAGATAAAAGCTGACTGAAAGCACGGAAAGGAGGTCCTTTACTTTGTATTACTTATGACGAGCAATGTGCCGATGCAAGTTCAAAGTAGCACTTTGCCTAGATGCGAGACACAATGTCGAGGTGGATAATGCGCACGATTATGACATTATTCCTCGACCCGGTTCAGCATTAACGCCTCTGTGCACAAAGCAAACACCACACTAATTGCCGCGCTAAGAACAAAGAGAAACGCGTTTCAACCGGACTACAGTATCTTTCAGCTAATGTGCCCGCTTACAGCGTGAATAATTATCGTCAATGTTGGGAATCGAACCAAGGCCGAACTGACAACCAGTCGACTGAGACGATAATCAACATTTTCCCCAGCATGTATTTATTTGTTTTAACATCTCAGGTCATGTGCCTCCCATTCAATTCAGGGCGAGACAAGGCCGATAAATTTATTTTTATCAGGCTTAAAGCTATATTACGTGCCGTAAATCTAAGAAAATTGTACCCACGTTTTACTTACCTTCCAAAGGAAGCCATACTTAGGATATTTACGCCTAAAAATATCCATCGACCTGGCGGGGATCGAACCCGCGACCTTGATTTAGTGTGGTTACCACTAGACCACCAGGACTGTCGGCTTTAACGCAGATCCACCATGCCATGATGATAAAGGTGTGTCCAAATCAACAGAACGCTATGTTATATCTGTGTCACTAAGTTTTACATGGTATAAATTGAGAAAATGTCGGTTTCAATTGTCTGTAGTTATCTTTTAGAAACACCACATACTTGATCTGAAATTTACTATGCGACACTTTAATGTTAGACTGTATAAATAACTCTGCACGCACGCACGTACAACAACCAAGCCTCTTCCTTGAGCACCTAACACTACAAACTACTGAACACCACTCAATACAAATGAATGGGCTGAGTGTGGCTTATGGCGGTAATGTTGTTCGCAACATCCGGGAAACCAATTCGCCGCAACTTTCCTGTACCAGTTTCGGAAACCACTAATAATGGCGAAGTACTGAAACTGACTTGTGGTTTTCCTCTAGTACACCCCAACGGAACTTGCAACATTTGAAAAAATAAAGAGAGGAAAAATTGTGTAGATGATTCCTACATCACAAAGTAACCCGTTCGGTGATGCGTTTAAATGTAAGGACACAGGTTGCTTTACGCCTTTTTCGGTAAAACAAAGGAAACAAAAAACAAATACAAACAAAACAACTTATTCGACACAATACACGTGCAAACATTTCCACAGTGAGTTTAAAAAATCTTAATGAAAAAGAAATCTTAATTTTTTCTAAATTTTTGGACACAGATGTGATTTAATGCTTCTTAAAATGTTTTACATCTCAAATACATTAATGATTTCATCCACTTGAGTAAGCAATAGTTTACCGGTTTTCTTTCAAGTGGCTGATTACTACAAAGCAGCGATTTATAAAGTTTAAGGCAAAGCAATATTGAAATTTAAAAATCGTTCAATTTTTGGCACATATATGCTAATGAACGTATTTTTTTTTTCAAAAATTCTCATATTATTACTATTTGTTTAATTTTTTCTTTCAATGAAAGATTTGGAGTATTTAAGCTGGTATGTGTGATGAAGTGTTAGATATTTTAAAAGCAAACCTTGCTCCCTTTATCTTAGTCAGTCCCTCCCTTCGGAAGGGAAGTAAAGCCGTGAATCCCGCTTTGTAGATTTACGGCACGAAAAAGAACCTCAAGTCTGAAAGAAGAGGCCTATGAGAAAAAATTATCGGGCATTTCACGCCAGGAATTAAATGGGACGCTGGTGACCTGAGATGTTAAAGATCGTACTTAAATAAAACAAATGAAAATTACCTTAGTGACACAATAATCATACTTTTATAATGTTATATGAATGATTTTGAAATACTTATTTTACAGCTTTTTTTAAAATTTTATTGTAAGAAAAAATATAAAATATAAAAAAATTTCATTTCTTAAATTTCTTTGTATAAGTTAAAGATGCTTTTAGAGCTATTGATATAACTATTAACTTCTTTGGTAAAATCTTTAGTATTATTTATGAAAAGCTGCAGCACTTTTGTGTTCTATATGCGCTGAAAAACATGAAAGAAAAGCTTCTAACAATAGGAAAACGTAATGCAAAGATTCATATACTCGTATTTATTTGCGCGGCCCACGCATATTGCAATCAATCTGAACTTCACAAAAACACATATAGACTTGCCTTGAGTTAGCATGCAGCATGCAGCAAAATAAGACTAACGACAACCGTGAAACGACACACGGCACAACTTCGATGAGGTAGTAAAATCGTTGTCCCGTGCAGGTTAGAAGTATCCATTTTTGCTTAAGAAAATACAGACGTAAGAACAAGAAAAAGATCGAGGTTTGATCACGAGCTTTAAACGATGTACAAAAGGCATGAAGGAGGAACTAATATTTAAACACACAGAAAACGGCACACTGGTGTAAGTGTAGATGACGAGAGATATTTCTTATATCTTTTGTTTTTATGGGTGAATGTTAGATTTTATTTATTCGTTTAAGACACTCTTCAAGTGGGTGTCTGCATTCAACTTGCATTTCTGGACATTTTTTTAGCTATATCTATGCGCCCATATAGAATAAAAACAAAATAATTTGTTTAGTCGATCTTCAACGAAGATTTGGGTCACATAATAATTGGAACAGAAGCACAGATACATTTTGTGCTTATATGCTTGTTAACTGACGGATCATTGTCACAAATTTGTTCCAACGATGCTAGTGAGTAGATGTTATTAGAAAATGTAGTAGAAATAATAACCGCTGTGCATCTACGGGGGAATTAACCAGCGTGTTTATTATTGACATTATCGTAATTATATTCCATTTTGTTTGGCTTAGTTTAGCATAAATAATGCAGTATTATGTACCACATCCGGTATGGGTTTATTGTGTTAATTTCCAAGCTTAAAATACATTCTTTAAACACAATATGCTTCAATTGAAGTATATTTTCTCGCATGTACAATAAACTGTTTTTTTAACATATGGTTTTGGAAATAAGACTCCAAATTTTGAATGCTGATGAGAACTGAAATGGGGGGGGATTAAAACATTCCTTGCATATGCATCTGTAGATTGAGAAAGTTTTTCTGAAGACAAGCAATTTAACTAAATCTTATAATTTATGCATCAAAACTGCTCCAACAACATACATAATGACCAGCAGTATAGATTTTCATGAACTTTTTTCTTCCATTTCAAAACTTATCTTCAAGTTATCGTTGGACACTTTCGTATTAAAAAAAAGTAAATACCTAATTAACAGCAGCTAAAGATACGGTAGAGGAAGTGGAACAAAATAATAACGCCATTCTTTGAATTTCGAAACAAAGCGAATATTTCAAAATGAATATTGGTTAAAAGGAAATATGCCTTTATATTTAAAATTAAGGAATTATTTTTATTAGTACACCTCAGTAATCTGTAGAAATGTAAAACTTGTTTTATACTTAAAATCGCTTTCATTGTGGTAATTTAGTTTAATGATTTTTTACATGAAACGGAAGAGTTGAACGGCAGGTAGGGAGTTGAGACGAGTGAAGTTCGATCCCAGGCAGCGGTTCTTTTTTTACCCAGATGGATTAAGATTTACACAGCCTGCATACAAATGAATGCTAGTGGTTTTCTTTTGTACAAACTTAAATATGAAGTCATGCGCTCAAATGTGCTGTAGCTATACAGCCCAATCAGAGACAGAGTTAAAATTGAGCAAGACATCGTTTAAATCGAATAAGGGCGATCAACCTTGCTCTAATACTGCACCGATATTACATTTTTGCCTCAATTATGCACATAAAAACACGTCAGACTATCAGTTGTATAAAACATGCACTTTTGTTACGATCCTGTATGCTTCGCGTTAGTTACTTTTAACTCCCAAGTGCGTCCTTGCCGTTAAGAACGCAACCTGGAGATGGATGCTGTAACAACGGTGCTGAAATCCGACAACCATGCAGCCATTTGCATTTATTAGATTGTTAAGTCGAAAACATGGACGTGAAGGATGTGGCAGGCACTCCCGCTTGACATCAGCTGTTTGAGGAGGTCCAGTGTAAACTTCATTGCTTGCCGGCTCTTGTATTTGCATATCGTTTAGCTGTATTCCGGCCCTTCTTCTGTTTACCTCTCTTAGTTGCGTGACGTCTTCACTGTCCGGTAACAGTGCACGTTGTTCCACACAAAAATATTGGGACTTCTTGGGATTATGGTAAAATATTTATACTCCCCGTTCCCTTTCATAGAAATGCTTTCAGAAGCCCTTTGTAAATGGCGCACTGCAAACAATGTAGCGAGCTTGTTACGTACATCTCAACTGCTTTCTTGTGCCCTCTTCTTATTTAAAACCTCCTTGCTTCTATTTGTTGTGCTTCCTTTGCATGTTTGTTAAAAAATTTCTTTTATTTTTCATGCCTTTTGTGCTTTATTTTATCACAAGTAATATCACGAGAGGGTATGAGATTACGGATAAATTCACGAACATAGATAATGAATTTATCTGGAAAGCTCATACCCTGGAGTGATATTTATTAGGATTATTTCACGAATAAAATAAGAATTTAAATATAATTCCTCTAAACTTGGCTTACAAAATTGTAATATTTATACTCAACTTTTTCAAACAATCTTGCGACATAAGAACGCCGATTGTCAGTAATGTCAATAGAGAACAGTCAAATACGGGTTTGGGACTATCTCATGAATAGAATAATAGTAATATATATTTGAAATTAGCGCACAGAATATTAACACTTGTATGAAACGTTATACTTATTAATATCTATTCTATTCAGAAACCACGAGACTGAAATAGACAAAAGTTGAGTATTACAATCGCTGCCGTTCGATTTTCTAACACCAACTGAAAAAAAAAAGTTACGATTATCCATTGCTCATGCTTTTATTGCTATGACTATCTCAGCACCACCTATAGCAAAAATGATAAGTGATGCGTGTTCATGAATTATATTGTGGAAGTATAGAGTTGGCTACCCTGACGACAAGACAAATCCACATTCATGATAAAACGAATATGATCTTTTTTTCCGATAATTTTACTCCGTAATCCGGCTATGATTGGTCAGTATTCAAAAGTTTGTTTCGTTTCATTGGTCGATTTTAAGATGACGTCACAAGAGTGAAATAGTCATAAAAAACTACTGCTCGCTAACCTATTGCTTATTCCTTTTTTCTTTAGGTGATACGTCATCTCTATATTGGAAAATATTCACATTTACTGCTAAACTACTGAAATGTTTATTTTTATAAACATACTGAATGTGGAAAACAATGTTTAAATGTACCTCTAAGAAAATTTAAGCAAATATGAACCCTTACGGAATTGAAATATACGAAAAAAGTTTTAAAAAAGTGGGAAAGTTTTTTGAAGCGTTATCATATTTTCCCCTGTCCGATGTCCTTTTAAATCTGTACGGGTGTTATGTGTCGTTGAGGTGCACTGCGGCAACGCCGAGCGATAGAGAGGAAGGGAGGGTGGGGATAATTGAACCACCCTTCAAGAGATCAATAGGCGTGAAATTGCCCTCTGACACATTGAGCCTAGAGGACCGCTATCAAGATTCCCGCATAATTTTCGCTTGCCTCTAAGTTGCAGACACCTGAACATCAATTGAACAGCATTTATGAGCTGCAATTTTGCTAAAATTGGGAAGATATGGCTTTTAAATTTTACTTTCGACATATGTACTACTTTGATTTCCAACGTGCTACTGGCTTTACAAGTGACATCCAAAGAACTACAAAAAGTGAGTGTAAAATGTTCGTTAAGACTTTCCCTCTCAGAGGTACCAATTGAAAGCATCTTTTGTTCAATAGTGTTGTACAGTACATCACGTTTCTTAAAATTCAAACAGTGATTAAAAGTGGCAGAAATGTATCAGTTTCCATTAAAAGGTATTATAAACAATTTGAATACACAAGTGAAATTTCCCATTTGGGAAGGGAAATATTCGTTTGATAGAAGGAACAGACTAATAACTGCATTTGTTTGTGTCACCGCTGAAAATGTTTGCTTGTGTCAACAAGAGAAGAAAACATGTCAATAAATAAATGACGGATTATATTTCATTAAAATAGCTTTATAGTCAAAAGTTGAACATTTATTTTTGCATTGGTATGCAATTACAATTTTTAGTACAGTTCAGCTAAATGTATTATAATATTCGAAAATGTTATATAATGCAAAAGAAGGTCCTGATAAATAAAAACTTTCAAATTTCCGAAGTTACCAGCACACATTGCACCAAGCAAATTTGGAGGTTCTCATCTCTATAAATAAAATTTGAGAAATACATCATGCAGATCGCCTAATGTACCTTCAAAATATAAGAATGACAATATTTGGAGAGCGAGAAATGACCCGAATTCTTTCCAAGAGATGAGTGGCTTTATATTAAGAGCAAAAATCTAGTGATTAGTTTTTGAGTTCACATATACTCAACTGTGCAATGCATTCGATGAGAATAAGATAAAACACAAATTTTATAGAAAAATTAAAGTAATATTCCTCCAACCTACTAAAATATTAAATACCATTATGAATTAATGTACATTGTAATAGGTCACACAATCGCAATTTAGTATTATAAAATTATACAATAATTAGGAATGTAATAAACTGATATACGTGTTATATTTACTTTATTTAAATATAAAACAACACAAACACCCTTCATCTTCCTGGTCAGCTTTTAGTTAATTATATTTATATGTAGTTATAAATATGGCCTTGTTTTCATTAGAGAATATTCAGGAAGTTATTCTTTAACTTGTCACAGTGTGCCTGTATCCCATTCATTTTAAACTTATTTTAATGACTCAAATTCAATATTTTCGTAGTTAACATATTCCTCTAATTAATTGATTTCCATAAGCTAGAGCTCAAACTAATACTATTTTCCACCAGTTGGTTTTAGCACTAAAACGAGGCTCTAGAGATTTCTTACATTTAGCTAAACGTTTAGGCGTTTATTCTTTAAAGGAATGAATGCTCGTCTATATATATATATATATTGTTTCGACTCGTTTAACTCGTAAAATATTCGGAATACAAATCCAGTATGTTTAAATAAAAGTGGCGCATAATATCACTACAAATAGCAAGGTTTCTATGACATGCATCCGGAAACATCTATTTATTGTGGCAAAACAGGTATAGTAAACATGGGTCCAAGATAATGATATTTTCTTACTTATGTAATGTGCGCTGCCTTTCGGCTCATTGCGTTTTTCTTATTGATTGTGGTTACCTCTGCAGTACACTAACGGCGAAGCACGAGCCTCGTCAGTTGAGATTGTAGGTAACAGCACAATACAAAGTATGTGGCTCGTGCACGATGGAACACCACCCCATTCTTTACACACCAACGAAAACATATAGTTCAAACGTTTGGTATACGATCAATAACCTATCTATAGCGGAATTTAAACGTATTATTTAATTAGTGACGACTCATCAACTTGGCGAAGCTTACGTGGATTGCAGCGGCCAAGCAAGGAAAATTCCGGTAGCTACAATGTTTAGGTATGTGCCAACTGCCTGCAGTAAAGGAATGTTACATGCAACTAGTAACAGCTAAGTGCCGTGACCAGTCTGATGTACTACAGCACGAACTGGGTAAACTTGCGGCTCTCGGCAGCACGTGAAGTGCTTTCTACGAACCTGACGAGCAAGTAGACCCTTTCGAACACGCCTCCACACGCTCTAGTCGTTAGGAACGCCGTTGCACTCCCAGCCCGTAATTATCCAGTCTCACCTAATTACCGCCCTGGATTGTGCACGGTCTTAACCATGTACATGTTACGAATTTCTCGAATGTGCCCAATTCTTCCGCAAACTCTCCTCTTATTCCAATGCGATATTTTTTAAATCCCGACCCCTATGACAAATTGCCGGGGAAGTTACCCCTGTGTGTGTTCACACGTGATCGAAGCACGCCAATGGACATCACGCAACGAATCTGACGTCACATTGTGAGAAGCCATCTTGGTTCCAAGCAAGAGCTTGTACGTAGAAAAAATGAATACATTGCACTAACAAGAAACGGTTGTTCTTCATTTTCATCTGAACTTTATTGAATGCATATTTTCAGTCCCAAAATACATTACGTGGAAGATGCTGCCAGTATTTCAAGATATTTTGGACAAAATAATCAATCAATTGTATCTTCCCATTTTTCTCATATTCTTGTGACATACAACAAACGCAATAAGTGTGTGTCGGTCCTGGTGGTACAGTGCTAACCATACTTGCCTCCTAAACCCAAGATCGCGGGTTCAATCCGAGCCAGGATCGATGGGTTTTTTCGGGTGTAAAAATCGTAAGTACGGCTTCCTTAGGAAGGGAAGTAAAGTGGTGTGTCCCATGTCGTAGATTTACGGCACGAAAAGAACCTCAAACCTAAAAAATGAGGCCTCTGAGCAAAATTAATCGGCTGTTTTACTCCCTGAATTTAGTGGGACGCTGATGACCTGAGATGTCCATAAATAAATCAATTTGAAAAAATGCACAAATAAATAAAATAAAAAACTCAATAAGTGCGAAAATAATTTTTTGATTCGTCGGTGAAAAATTTTGCTTCTTTTTTCAAAATTAGTAAAGCTTTTCTACGGCTATATATGCACTTTTATAATGAAATACTCGTATAATATCCTCTGAAATCATATATACTTATTCCCCATTGACCAGAAGTTTTTACTTTATCATCAGAAACTTTTAAGTTGACGGATGTGGCGATGAAAAGTTTACAAACTGCTTCTACAACCACACAAGCTGAAGATTTAATGTAGCTTTAGTACAGAATTTTTATTTTATATACTTCCCATCTTATGGCACCAGATAACATAAAAAGAATTCATGGGCGATATTAAAACACTTTTCAATTAATCAACAGCTTTATCTGCGACTAAACTCCGAAGATGTTTTCATCCCAACAATGCACGTTGATTTTATGGTCCAATGACAACATTTGGACATGTTTCAAGATGTGAGATCTTGCTTAATTCTTTTTTTATTTGACCGTTGCAAAAAATGATCGAGGAAAGACAGAGCACTTCAGACAAGCTGTTTTAAGCAGGAGAAGATGAACTTGATGAGGATGCTGAAAACTTATCTAAAAATACTGAAATGAACAGTCAAAATTTCATATTTTTTCCCATATACTATATTTTTTTCTAGCAAAAAGTACCTTTTATCATCTTGATTTTGTGTAAAAATAGCTTTAAAAATTCAGTACCTACATAAGCTGTAATTTGTTTCACTGTTAGCATTAAAAAATATGAGAAAAGTTAATAATAAACCTGTAAGTCATTAACAATTAAGAAAGGATTTTGAAAACTACTGATATGCGTTTTAGGTGCCAGGTGTTGAATTTACTAATCTAGAAGATATTTTCGTTCATGTTCCTCATAATAAACCCGTTACTTGCCTTAAGTTGACAGGTTTAAGTCGATGACAACATAGTGCTTGTTCCAAGGAAACTAAATGTGTTTTGTAGAATTTAGATCATTCGAGTTGGGTAGCCAAAGCAAGACGGTGAATTCACTGGCATGTTCCTCAAATCTCTCTCTAATAGCGTGGTGCATCATATTGCGGAAACGTGCACTAGTTGTCCACGTATATTGCCATCATGAAGCGATATACTTGGTCAGATACAACAGGCTGGAGGCTGATTAATAGTCATCATAGAATGTTATCATTCCACAAGAAAACCCCCTAGCCAGAATATGCCGAACTCGAGCCTGCTGCAACCAAGATGTATGGCCTATTCAATTCTGTATACCCACCATCAGAATTAAGTTGAAACTCTTGTTCGTCACACCAAGCTATCGATTTTCCCATTTCACCCACACGTTGTTTTATGTTCTCATGTTCATTCAAACGCTGATGACATGAGATGTTAAAGAGCGTTCATAAATAAATCAAATGTTCATTCAAGACGAATCTTTTTTTTTTTTTTTTCCCTCAATTTAGGGCCACTGATCAGCATAACCCAATGGCACAGCCCAAGTGGAATTTTCTCTTTATAATTCAACATTAATGTGCATCGTCCCCTTGACTCACTGCCCAAAGATCACTGCACCGTAATAGAAACATCTTTTGTAGTTCATGCATTAACCAACAATCATATTCTTTGTCATCTCATTTGTCTTCCTCTTATTCCTGTTAAGGGTTAAGCCTAATTGACCTGTTCCTTGAGCAAAACTGGTCCCTCCAACTGTGCCTGGGTTGTCCAGCATCTCTGGTGCCTGTCAGTTTATAAATCAAGGCCTGCAGAGCATATCTCCAGAGTTTCATTCCACTATTTCTGGTAGCTTTAAATTTCTTCAATTATAATCTGTTCGTTTAGTTATTCTTTTATGATTCTGTTCCTTTTGTTACACATGCGAATACTTAAATCAGGCCTGGATATAATAATATAAATGCATTATTCAATATTTCTATTTAAAAACCGTTTTTACTATTGAGGCACCACAGGCGGCGACACTGATGATACATGAGATAAAATAATACATTGGGAAAGGATTTTTAAGGAAGGAATCGTTCCAGGCCTAAGTTTATGGCACCACCCCGGCATTTGCCATTTATCAGGACTGAGGGAAACCTGGAAAAAACCTCATTCAGGGAGGACGGTCCCGGCGGGTCTCCAACCCCAGACCTCCCGCTCATAAGTCCGCGCCTTAACGACCTCGGCCACTCGTGGCGGTGTCCCGTAGCGTGCATTTAGGGCAGGATAAAGAACCTCAAATCTGAAATAAGAGGCTTCTGAGCAAAATTTGTCGGCCGTTTCATGCCCTGATTTGAATGGGACGCTGATGACCTGAGCTGTTAAAGAGCGTCCGTAAATAAATCAAATGGACATACAATTCACGAAAAGTTAGGACTTATACAGAAGAAGAGTAGGAGCCAATGACGGTCTCACGGACCGGTCCTTCAACCAAAGCAAAGTTCCCTCCCTCTTAACGAACCGTCCGAGCTTCAATGGCGGGTACAAGTGCAGGTGTTTCGGGTCCTAGCAAAGTTCGCTATACCGGGCCGTCCGGACTCTAATGCCTGAAACACTACAAGTTAACGTAAATCTTTTAAAATCTCTGTCTATCCTTAACGTCTAAAAATAAAAATTAAGAATGTATTTAATAAAGGCTATTTATACACCAAATCACTACGTATTCAATCCCAAAAATGCAAACAGTACAGTTCACTCGTAGACTTCCAGTTTAGATCAGCTGGCTCGTTAAATAATGTTTATTACCTAGACACGGTAATTATCTCATATTTAACAACTAGTACTACTATAAACATTGAGAATCGCAGAAAAGGTTTTAATACACAAATCCTGTTGTTTCCAAGGGCATTAAAATTTTATGTTTGCATACATGGAACAGAGCACAGTTCCATGTTTCCGGTCGAATGACTATAACTATGTTTAATAATTCTACAGTACACACTCGCGTTATTTTAATTCGGAAGATATTGCTTTGGGCGCGTCGATAAATGAAATTTTATTGATGCTTTTATTAATTACTCGGTCATGTATATTCCATTCTGTGAGAATGCAACAAGAAGTTTATCCTTTTAGTTTTTATCATAGGAAATGAAAAATGTATAATCACAACCTACGTAAAGTTCAGTTAAATATTTCATTCAAGAATACATTAAAATGATGCAGAAAAATCTAAATCGCACATTTCCACTTGGGACTACATTTGCATTTATCTCGACCCATTACATTGGAATAATATTAACAAAAAAAAAAAAAAAAAAAAAAAAACACGCAGAGTTGCAAGTCTATGGAAAGTTATTAATAAAGTGAAAAGAGTTACATTAGCAGCTCCCTCTACGTTGTAATTTCTGAGTGAGCAAATATAAAAGACTCTGTCTGTAATTGACTTCTACGCCGTGTTTTTACGAATATATTGAGGTTCATCACACGAAATTTCTCTACTTCACTTCCCTAAGTAAACTGGATACAATATACGTGGTGAGGCACGGAGGAAGCGTTGCCTCTAAAGCGAAACGCTATTTCATTCTAGAGTGTCTAGTGCACGTTTTCTTTTAGTTTATTACCAATATCTTTCCTTTCATTTTCTTTCCTATCCAAAACCATAGCTAGTTGATTAAAATATTTCCGTTTTCTACAGCTTATTGACTGAATTAAGAACCAAATATTATTTCTGCATGAATAAATGCATGTTATCTCACATTATTATTCTTCACTCGCTGAGAGTACAACTCGTGTAACCTTTTGGGCATGATAAACGTTTTATTACAGGCTTGAGTCTCTTTACTTGCAACCTGCGCTATTTCAAAAATTTCCAAATAAAATTCTTATGTAAGAACCCATTCTCTTGCCCCCCCCCTGAATAGTGTTTAACGCCCGTTTTCACTACTGAGGCACCCCTGGCGATGGACACTGATGATACATGAGATGAAATAATATATTGGGAAATGGTATTTTTTTAAGGAAGGAAACGTTCCAGGCCTAAGTTTAGGATACCTCCTTGGCATTTACCGGAATGAGGAAAACCTGGAAACCCACCAGTCAGGGAAGACGGTCCTGGTTGGAATCGAACCCCAGACCTCCCCTCATGAGTCCGCGCCTTAACGTCCTCGGCCACCCGTGGTGGTATTCTCTGAGCTGGGGGTTGTTACTCATTACATGAAAAATAAATAAAGAAGGGAAAAATAAATAAGCAAATTCAGTTAACAATATTTAAACGGCAAAGGATCGTGTACGAGTATTCACTGACGGAAAGTAAAGGTCTGTTTTGGGACAGAAGTATTACCCCAGGATATAATCTTATCGTGTGTGTATGTATAGGAATAAAACACATGCAGCAAATTGCTAATAGTATTGTACAGCAAATACAGCAACATTACTTAACTAATAATTCTTAGATGCTTTACATATGCATTCTTGTTCAAATGTATCCCCCCTCTTTTACAAATTTACACGTTTGTAGTTTCTCGTGTATTGGCGTTGTTATAGCTCCTAATACAGTTTATTTTTTTAACTATAAATGTACACTTTTTAGCTGAATTATTCAGAAAATTCACGAATTTGTGGTTGTTAATAATGAACCGCTGTATAACCGCCATTTGCTTTATAATAAAAGCCAATTTTCATTTATTTTTTACCGAAAACATTCATTCCAGAAACACAGAATATTTTAACAACGCGGAAGGAACCCACGGCACAACGAAACATTACCTTATCGACTGGACGAATGTTGTACACCTATCTGTAATCGCAAGTCCCTCAATTAATTCCACGTGGCGTCTATTCTGGTCTTAGAACTCTCCAAAACATTTTCTGGTTAATGAGACCTTTGTGGAAGCTAATGTAAAAATTGTTTATACTGCGATATCCTTACACGAGTGAACGATTAAAAAATGCAGGATAGTATCTCATTTTGTGCGGAATGGCCCCGAATCACGCACCCGCCTCTATCTTATATCGATTCCCTACACGGAACAGGAAAGTTTGCGTCTAACGTTCCTATTACTAATTCATCTCATCGACCACGCCACGATGAATTTTCCCAGATTTTCGAGCGGGAAAAAGAAAGCTGACCGCCGATATCGGAAGCTAAAACATCCCGTCCGGAAGCGTGAGGTTGCCACCACCCACAAGTATAATCTTGCCGGAACCCCATCTGGGTGGTCGCTGGGTTAAACTAATAACAATAGGAAATTGCGGCGGGTTGACCGAGTGGATATCATACTAAACTTCGTGGGAGGTGTTTTCTAGCACGGTACAGTAAACATCACGGTCGGAATACTTAATAAACCACTCACATTCACACCTGAAGTGTTTGGGGTGAGCGGTCTAGGTCATCTCTTGTTTCTGTCCTCTTCCTGCTGCTTTTTACCTCTTCTTTTATGCCGGGCACAGTGTATTTGTCGAAAATCTTGAAAGATTTTAGACTTCATTTAGTCGGAACCTGCCTGGTTTCCTTCTGCATTTGCAGCTATGAATTACCAGCTTCTATTCGCACCTTTCGGATGTTCGATCCGCCCTAAAAATCTCTTTAAAATACTTTATAAAATAAATGTTATTCAACTATGCTATGCAATTTTGAAATTGTCAATTATTAAACTTCCATTGTTAGAATTTACAAAATATCCAAGATTCTGTACTTTTCTGAATAACTATTTTCTTTAAAAAAAATCATATAAATCTATAAACTTAACCTCAATAGCTAAAATGTGTACAATACAAACGCAGAGACGTTGTTTTGTAGATTGTAAAATTTATTATACAATTTTGAAAAAGCACGCGACAAAATTCTAGATTGATGTAATAACTGTTTTTGTCCGAATATGCAGTTTTTAGCAGCGCTTTTGCAGAATTTATGTCATCATCTTAAACTTCAAGCTTTCTTTTGCGATATTGCAACTTTTTTTTTTACCGAAGTTTGGGTTACAAAAAAAAAAAAAAAAAAAAAATACAAGCCATTTATTTGAAAAATAACAAATAGCTGATTTTCGGATTGTAACAAGCCCATCACGCTGTTTGCAGGATCGTCAAACTATTAGAATAAAACAAAAACAGCAACAGCACTAAATTTATGCTAATAAATGAAATTCTTAAAAAGCCCTAAGTACGGAAGGGGGCAAGATTGCGGACGATTACAAAATGTTATAATGCCTGACTCCGCTAGTTTTGTAGGTGTTGAAAAAAAATATTTCACACATCTGAGAGGTACCCAAAACTTAGGCCTGAAATGTTTTTTTTTAATCCTTTCCATATTTATCATCATGATGTATTAGTTTAGTTAATAATGCTGCGTTCGACAGCTAACAACATTCTTATTTAAATGTGTTAAATGTCCCCTTTGTCTGCGCATATGCTTTCTGCTGAAGTAGGCAATAACAGGTTTCGGATTTATATTTCATTTATGCATCACAGAATTTGCTTTCTCTCTTTGCAGATAAAGGAAAATTTTATAGTTTTATCCCAATTATATTTTGGTTAAGACAGAAAAAAAAGAATGACAAATTTCGGTTATCTTGATATCGTTCACGATCACTGTTTTTCAAAGAGGCTGTACCAGAATTCCTCTCGAGTGTTATTCATTGAAACAATTCAACCTTTCCTGTACTTGTACATTACATATTCCGTTGATCCTTCGTACCTTAGGTGTGATATATGCAACAGTGATTTATAATTTTCTCATACAGTTTGACTTCTACCTCCGTACTTGCATTCTGCCCCAATATCCTCGGAACGTTAGAAATATTGGAACTTTTGAATGGAGTGCTTACCAAAATGTTATAAATTTAAACTTAGGTTTGAGAAATGACTGAAGTTAGGGACTACCCTAAAATATCTGTAAGGAAACAGTTTTCAGTATTTAACTGTAAAGTACTTGAATATTGCATGAGAAAACCATAATGGGCAGCTGAGAATACGAGAACAGTATGAAAAGTTCCCGGTCTAACAAAACTTCAACATTTTTTTTGACATATTATCCCTTAAAATTAATGTTTCATTCCACTGATGCTCAAATTTCATTGAAGTTTACCGGAAGTTCTGCAAAATATCCCTCTACAACTGTTATTACCTCTTTATTTGACCTCCCTGAGCAGAGAGGACGTTTTAAGATCAGATGAAAATCATAGGAAGCCAAATCTAGTGAGTAGAGTGGATGCTACAAGAAATTTTGCTTCAAATTTCTCAATTTTGCAATCGATAAAACTGATTTGTGATTACTTGCGTTGTCTTGATGACATATTTTCTTCCGCAAACCGGGTCTTTGCTCACGCCCATCTAGCTGGTTTAAAAGATTAGAATAGTACTCTCTGGTTATGATTTTATCCTTCTAAATATATCAATGAGTAAGCTTTCTTCTACATCCCAAAAAAAGACTAATGTCATAACCTTTTCTCCAGATGGAACCGACTTGGCGCTAAACAACCAGCTTTTGTTTTGACTGTTGCTTGATAGTGGATTAAAGTTTCATCCACAGCTATATGTCGACGCACAAAACCAGATCTGCTGGTTAAAATCCTCCAAACATTATTGCGATAGTTTCATACTGCCGTTAGCAAGCGCAGTATCATCTTGCGCAAAGCTTTTTCACATGCAAATCTTCCTTTAAAACATCAGCAATGTCAGTCGTTTTAGCTCATCAGTCATCTAATACATATATGTAATTGTTCAATGAATTCTGCTGTGTTGCACTATTGGGCTTTTTCCAGGCTGGCGTGGCTACGTTTAAATTCAGCACCCCGTTTTTTATTTTATTTTACAAATTTGGAAATGATTTTCTTTGCAAAATACTTAATTTCATCCATTCTATGGAATATCCCCTACATGTCCCATTAGATAGTTGTATTCAATAAACTATTTTAAAATATGACTTGTTATATCAAAACAATGCTTATGACGGATGTATCAATGCAAAAACAAACGAACAAAAACAAATATCTTGCCAGCTTCATAGCCACCAATGGTCGAGGATGAGAAGTCCCCTCATGCCTTTCCATGCATATTATCAAGGAGAACTCATGAGTTAAGTGCAGATTTTTAACTAATCGAAAGGAATATATAGGAAATTTATCAAAGAGCTTGCGATCCATATACGACTGTATTGTGGGTACTCTAGGACCTTCAGAGTCGATGAAAGTGCTACATACACATGGATTTAAATACACTGGATGCACATAAACAGTTTCGAAGGTAGGAACCAGTCTTCTATAACGTAAAGCGAAACAAGCTGAATGGGTATGGCTGCACGTTCAGTCAATGCCACGTCCCAAACCTTTCCCTCGTGCTTACAGCTTGATCAGTTCATAGAGACTACCTTTATCCTGGCCATGTCCCCGGAAACTAGGCATCTATACCCGTTGTTAATTCTCTCTCTGTTGACGCACAGCCACAAAGCCTGTTTAAATGTTAGTGCAATTTAGTAACGTAGAAACTACGACCAGATCAGTGTGCACGCTATGAGTAACGTGTGTTGCATACGAACGCGGCGTACCCGATACTTCACAATACGTAGAATGCAAACAGAAGAGTAAGCACTCACAATTTATTCAAGCAACTTTGTTAATATTCATTATGAAAATACACCTCCATCTTCCTTTTAGTCCGTAATAAGACTGAACCCTGAGCTAGCGTGTCTGCGAAATTATTACACTCTGTATTATGTTATAAAGACATTTCATTCGAAAACTTGCCAGTGTTAATAACTACCAATTTAAAAATAAATTCTGTTTAAACAAAAAACTTTAAAATTTAGATATCGAAGAGAAACATTGAAACGAACGTTGATTGCATTGTACGTTTCACCTCTACCCCTTACAACCTGATTATTTATATTTTTTAAAACTTGAATAGTGCAAACATAAATCAGCTATAGATAACTGAAAAAAATACAATTTTGGGTAATACTGTGTATTTCGGAACTACTTACTAGTGTGCTTACATTGTGTTCTTTATTGCAAGGTATACAATATTCTGAAACCATTTACCACCAAAAAAACGAATTATTGCATTAAATGTTCCATCTTTTTTGTAGTTATATCTGTTCATTTTCTAAAATAAACTTAACATGCGAACGATATAAAACAAAACATGTGATAGTAGGAACCGGGTTTCTTAAGCAATTAACATCAAGTTAGCTTATCAATATGTGAGCCACCGTCCGGCAGGTAAACAAGTGACACGCGCAAGAGGAGGTTGTATTTTATCCCCTCCCACCTGCAGTCTACAGCCCAATATCAACATAACTTCATTCCGCATTATTACGGTTCTAGTTCTTAGAAATTTCAATGCCTAATGATAATTGCATTATCCTTAAAATTAAAGTATCAAAAGAAAAAGGTGTCATTTTGAAAATTTAAAGTTGTAGTAGCTGGGCGAGGAGATGCAGCTTAAAATATACTCAACATTGGTTTTAAACTTCCCCATAAATATGTAAATTTGTGTATTTCTTGTTTAAAATAAATATATTAAATAGGTAAACCTTTTCAGACTGGCAGGTTTTAATAATGAAAGGCCTGCACACTGCTATGCTTCACACGTAATTGCAATGAGGCATATGGCGGACTATTTATTATACAACAGAATATTACCAAAAGTTTTAATTATATCTAAAAATATTTCTAAATTTCTTTTAAGGGAAACCAGAGGTTTTGCTGAAAGCAACAGTAAATTAGAATTTGTGTAATAAAAAGAAAACAATGAATATCAAAGTACCAAAATGTTTGAATGCATTTCAAGAAATGTTTAATAATAATAATAATAATAATAATAACAATAACAATAATAATAATAAAAATAATGATAATAGTTTTCTGTTACAAAAGTTTAGGTTTGCAAAACCCCTGTAAATTAATTACTGGCCATATATTTGGCATAATGATTTAAAAGCTAACAGCTTTCGTCTTAAACTGCGTCTTTCTTTTTAAAGCTCTCCTTTTCTTTGGTCTTGCACGTGTCTTGCAGAATTTCTAGAACACACTGCAAGTGTATTGCACTCCCTTCTTATCGTGTGGGGCTGAACGACGTAAACCATCTGTCAGGATCATACTCTTGACGGCGATAACGGCAGGGACGTGGATGTGAGAAAGAAAAGGGCATAAAATGTGGTAGCGAGCTCCTTCTCTGTAACCCATACCACAGCCTGCCCAGTAACCTCATGGGAACTCTGAGAGCAAAACGTTTTTTGATATATGTTGCCCATCGAATCTGCATCCCGTAGCAGTCCATCTTGAACAGTGGCGTAACTTCCTGCATCCAACAAGAAGCGAGACGCTGGTCTTTGCAGGAAGTGTACGCGCAAATTAGGTGCGGGGTGTCATTTAACCAGAAACAAAAATTAAGTGTTGTGACTGTATAAATTGAACTCTTAGTTTTACATTTCCATTCTGGTAATAAAAACATTTTTATCGATTTCAACTTTTTTTCCCAATACTAAAACAATGGAAAAAATTTCTAACAGTGGAATATATATGTATATATTATATAAATGAAAAATAAAATGTATTTCGAGTATGACTTTATCTTAGTGTTTTATCCTTATATACTTTTATTATTACTGTTAATTTATATATATATATATATATATTAAAACATAAAAGGCGTTATACGACGTGGAATGAAATTATATATATATATATATATATATATATATATATATATATTAAAATCAAAGGCGTTACACGACCTGGAATGACATGTAAACTAAATGTAATTCGCCCCTTAATATATCACCCTGGAAATGTCGAGGTGTAACTAAAAATACAGAACACTGAAAATTGCATTTACACCCAAATGTACCCAAATGTGCGAGAGCTATATGGATGATGCACGTAAACAAGCCAAAATATCGTTTTCGAGAAATCGCTTCCATCACATCGAAGATCGATCACTTAAATCTTTCGGCCAAAGTTTGTACAGTATATATATATATATATATATATATATATATATAGTGTATAAATATATATTTAAACACTATAAAAGACTAAAATCTTCTACAATTCCACCATGCTCAATACCCTTATTCTGATAAATATTTTTTTACTATTTTTATAACCATGGCCATACAGTTAAGTATAACATAAAATTTACAATGATGTACATAAGTAAACTGATCTGGGTAGTTTACCCAGACTGCTCAAAAATGGAGACTATCTGTGCAGATATCATTTTAAGAGAGAAAAAGTAAATGAGCAGACTCTGGCACGTTAATGTGTTTAGTTCTACTCGGCTCAGTACTCCATTCGCGGCATGTCTTTGCGCGCGGGTTACAGCTTTTAGACTCATTCCGTCATCATCCACGCCGAGTTCTGCATAGCAGGTGGTTAGAAACAGGTGTCTAGTAATGACAACTGCCGAAGTTATAGTCCTATCCATGCGTGAGTTGTTTTATTTTTTATTTTTTTGTAAGTAAAAATAATGCTTGGTATAAACTTTATTATACAAGTTTCCAACAGCAAATGCTCATTTGAATTATAAGATGAATTAAGATATGTTTTCTAAATGAATGAGAAGTTAATAATTATTTTTCAATTAAATAAAGGCAATGAATTTTTCTTTTAATTGCTCTTTTTAGTGTAGTCATTAATGTGACATTTATTTTGAAAATGAGCGTGATTAATTTATGTTTATGTGTTAGAACATAAACGCCTTAAAATGCAAATATATGTTTGCATTATTATTGTGGTATTTTAAGCACTAATTTTCCTGAAAATTATAAAAAATAAAAAGTTCAAGAATGACAAGGATTCGAACCTATACATGTCTTATTACTAGAAACGTGTTAGTTTCTCCTTGTTGTTCATTTTTGGTGTAAAGTGTATGTCAGAATATATGTGTTAATTGTTTGTAAATGTTATAAATACAAATTAGAAATGTAATAATTATATACCAATCAAAGAAAAATCCACTTATTCCCATATGAGACTTGCAATTTCAGATAATTAATATCTACCATGTAAGGAAACAAATACTCTGGAATAGTGATAGATCTGAACGAGTAAAATTATTATCTAAAGTCAAAATTCAATAAAATATAATTTATACATTATACAATACGCAACGTTGTAGTGCTTTCCAATGTACAAAATAATTCATTCTCTGTCATATTAAATTTTCTTACCTCTCACTCTCTCTCTCTCTCTTAAACCCTGAGGAAATAGAATGCAAGCTCATACGAAAACCCCAATCTCTGCCAAGGTCGATGGATTTTTTTCGGACGTAAAATTCCTAACCCGTTGGTTTGGTTTTGTAGATCTACGGCATGTAAAGTGCCTCAAGTCTGAAAGAAGAGGCCTCTGAGCAAAATTTATCGGCCGTTTCACGCCCTGAATTGAATGGGACACTGATGACCTGAGATGTTAAAGAGCGTCTATAAATAAACCAAATTAACAACAACCATTCGAAAACGGGAATCAGCTGGTTACTGCGACATTATAAATAAAAAACTGCAATATAAATACATCCTTGGTTACCTAGACTCTCTTTCCTCTAAAAGTTCATTAACTGAACAAAACGGAAGTAAGTTTTCAAATCCGCTCTTATCCCAAACTTGTTATAAACAAGAATTGAGCTCTGCACTTATTAGTTCATTTTATCCCGCTGTTTGAATTTTGATTTGTGGGTCAAACTCTCACCAACGGTTCGGCACATTCTGGGTTTAGAAAACCGTTCTTCCACGTGGAACCTAATCAAGTTTTTATGACACCTACAAAATACCAAGGTATAGGTAAGGAATTTTGCTACAGCGGGTAATATGGAAATCTCATCTGTGCAATTCAAATCTCTTAATATTTATGACGTGTCCACTCAATAGCAACAGTGCTGCGTTGCCTTATTCGTACAATATCATTTCTCACCGCTTGTAAAACAAAATACCAAGTGGTTCAAATCCTGCGACCGACTAACATAATTGTCGTTTTCTCCGTGCATTTTCAGAAATAGCAAATGCAAGGTCAGTATTTTTCTGCCATAGTTTTAGTTTCCATTTCTTCCTTCATCTTAATTTCATCTGTGTGCCTACGTCTTCTGTGTTTGTGTTCTCGTCGAGGCTGCCCTGATTTTGGATTGACCATTTTATGAGGGAGTCCCTCGTTATACATATGCAATGTGCCTTCAGAGTAAATAGCTCCCAGACGGGCAACAGTCGTACAAATAGAGGATAAATACGCCAATAAAGTAAAACAAAATTAATTATCATGTTTGCTTGGACAAATTTTTAAACAAATGGACTTTTGCAAGTGATTAGGAATATTTGTGACGTTTCTACATCAAATAGCATTTTATGGAAGAGCTGAGGTGATATTAAATTGGTGTTTATTACTAAATTAATACACTTTATAATATACACGTTATGTGTGCTCTTTGATTTAAAATTTAATGCTGCGTAGTTGACTGGCTCCTAAAAGAAGGTAGAAGTGAATGCTGACAATTGCTACTTTTTAGTGTTTTATGACGGTCTCGTTCTAGCAAGAGTGTTGTCAATTTTTTCTACTGCCGAAAGTTCTGAATGCTAACTTTCAGACCAGCAGTTAATGCCCATACATAACTTCTACGATGAAAAAAAGGTACAAAAGTTTATTCTCTAGCGCATGTGAGAGCACTTTACCAGCATATGTAAAATATGTGTAATTTTAAATTACTTTTAGCTGTAATTCCTCAACAAAAAGTGCGAAAACTTCTGCAAATAACTTAAATGTCTTAAGATAAGCCTATTTCAGAATATTTCAATCCTTATTAAAACCTTTTGCTTATAGGATCAGGCTACGCCAGGGTTGGGATTAAAGTAATGGAAACATTCATAAGTAACAAACCATTTATTCTAGAAACTGGAAATAAGTTCTTAACAAGAGTAGCAATGTGACAGCGGGCATTGTCACAAAAGATAACTGTCGCACATTTACGCAATTAGCACTAATTTCATCGCAGAACAGGACGAACATATTCCAGAAATCTACGGTACTACTCAGCTTTGAGAACAGAATGACTTGCATGTGTTGCATGTTACAGTGCCGAAAAACTGGTACCTGACGAGCTACCGTTCGATATGGCAAGGTTTCATTTCTTGGAGAAAACAGCATATTTCATCGCGTTCCTGCCACTTGCCACCTAAATTTTAATCCGTGTTACTCCCTCTTATCTTTAGAAAATACAGCTGTTAAATTTTACACTAACTCACAGTTTCATATTCGTCAGTCTTTTCGGAGTACAGTAGTGATGCTGTGTGTTGAACACTGAGTCACAGACAAACGGCAATGTCTATATGTGAAATGAAATGATGAACTGGGGAAGAATTTATGCCAAAGTTTATACTACCTCCCCGGCATATGAGATTTATGAGGACTGAGGAAAACTGGGAAAAAGCCTCAGTGAGGGAGAAAGATTCTGGTGGGAATTGAAGCCAAAACTTCCCATTCACGAGTGCGTGCCCTATAGACTTTGGCCACCAGCGCCGTGTTTCCAGCCTGGTATATAAGTTAGTATACGCAAATATTCACAATCACTGATACTGTAAAGATAAATTTACTCTTAACCTTATAAATGCAGAATTAAAATGCAAGACTATTTTTCTTAACTTTTAAGTTCTATAAGAATCATTAGAATTATTATAAACATTGCATTATTTGCGTTATTTTCTTTGTTATACATGCTTTAGTGTTTTAACGTTTTACTTCATTTAAAATATTTTGTAGTACAAAAAGCTATACTGAGATGTATTTATATGCCTATTCTAGATTACCAAATGATAATTACATAACTTTAATCTTCATTAAAATATTAATAGAAAACAAAATATTTTAATATTTGGTTTTAATTTCAGAGTACTCTTGCTTTAAACAAGAAGCAAGTAATTCTTTGTTTTGTTCGTACACAATGTTGCGTTTGCTAACGGGAGGAGAGGGCAGTGGCATCGCTGGACTTTGATGGCAGATAGGAAGAAGGAAGAGGGAGTAGGTGAAGTTTTAAATAAAGTGAGACAGAAAAGAGAGACAACCAGGAAGAGGGGGTGGGGAACATGGGTCACAATATTTTTTAAATTGTTTGTACATATATGTACATATATGTACATACATGTGCCATTTTATTTTCTGTTTGTCTATTTATTTATATATTTTGAAAAATATATTGTATATATTTAACTTGTTCATTTCTTTCATTATTATATACACTGTGTCTTAATAGTTAAATATTGGTTTGTATAATAATTTCATGTATATTATAGTGTATTGGGAAAGCACGTACGGTTCCAGGACCCTTGGGGCATAATGAGTTAGATTTGTAATAAATATATTTTGTAAATAAATACGCTACTACCACTACCACATTGAATAAGATTACTGATATTTTGAAGCCAATTATTATACTCTCTCACAAAGATATCTTAAGAAAAGAAAACATGTAATTAAATCAGTTGTTACATATTTTATACACTTGCGCAAAGCACAAAGTATTTTCTGACGCAGTGATATGAACTCATGTTAAAAGCAGACATAGGGCTTCAGATTCTCCAGGAAATGTTCACTAGGAGTGGTCTCTTTAGAGGTACTTACCAGCTGACATAAAACTGAACCTTATGGTTCCTCTGTTAAGGTACATACGGCTTCACTCGAAGTCATGTAGAAAGTCCCTTCAACTGAGCCAGCTTAAGCAAATAGTTCTCAAGACCACGTGTTCCACATCAAACCGAACCCGTATAACATGTTGCGGGTTATTAAAAGGTTTATATGTTCCGTGAAGTCAGAGGCACTGCGGGGAAAGAGAGTGCTGCAATAAAGGTAAGATATATGTGGTTTTGGCCCGTAACTTCAGCTCTCTCTCTCTCTCTCTCAAATATCGGAAAAGTTATTCTCAACGTTCCATTGCTGTCATCAGGGAAGCGCTTTTATCATTTTCCAACTTTCAAAGAGCACAGAGGAAAGTGAAGAAACAGAAAGAAAAAGGGTAGGGAGACAAGGGTTACAAAAAACAGAAAAAAGAGTAAACAAGCAAAAACTTCCTTTATACAACGACAACGGAACAAATGGCACGGCACTCTTAAGAATTTATGTTCAATGTTGAGTCCAGAGCAGAAGATCATTCTGTTGAGATCTCTCTGTGATCTGATCTCTAAATGATACACGCTGTAAACACCGCAATCAGACTTTTACTGCTCATAAAATTACCCAAATGTCATAGCCACAACAGTTCCCCATTAATATTTAATATAACATTTAGTAATGGACCAAATATGCGAGTTTGACTAGGCTTCTCGTAAAATGATCGTGTTTATCAGTTTTTTTTCCTTCCTTTAACCATGTAATTTAGACTTAAATACAAATCCACCATATTATTAAAGTATCTATTTCTTCTTTCGAGTAATGAATGCTCAGAAAATCGGCCTATGTAATAATTTTTATTCAGATTAACATACTATGTTATAGAACTTCGATCTATGCATTTACCATCGCCTTGAGATAATTTTTGATAGTTTCTACTTTCTAATCACTCTTTTCTCTGCACTCATACCCTTCCTTTAGCCACTTTAAATACATTTCGATCCTAATATACAGAGTAAGCAATGCTTGACGCAACTGCAAGATCGGCCAGCAGCGCTATGTCGGTGTATATTTTCCTGAGAGATAATGAGATTATTTTTATGATTACCTATTGCAACAGGCCCTGAAAAACAAGCAGTCCAACATTACATTAATTACCTATGAACCGACAGATGGAACAAACTTGCGGTGCAATATTTACCTCTAATTTGACGTATTTATAATGTTTTTGGAAGTTAACTTTTCAAATATACAAAATATTTTTTTCTGTTGTAACTGTGGTACCAATAATAAGCAACAATAATGAAAAAATAATTAATGCGCCTAAATTTTAACAGGTGCATCCCCGTGTCCGTAGATTTACGGAAAGTTAAATAACTTCATTCTTGAAAAAAAAGGTTCCTGGACAAAATTATCAACAATTTCCAGCCCTTATAAAACCGCATCTCTCCCTGTTAGATGGCGTTAGAGGCAATGAGCTTATCAACTGTCCCCTTGCCTTCTGTACACACATTCTTCCTGGAATCGAAATCGCCCACATAAGGCGCACATATTCCGAAATGAAACTACGGGTGCTAAAAACTAACAAAAGCCTAACAGAGGTTTAAAAATGTTTTGTAATCTGTAGGATACGCCATACATACAAACACTATATTTGAGACTAAAAACTTGTATTTTAATAATTTCGGTTGTTAATACGATAATTAAAATGTTTGATTAAATCAATGACGAAACCTTTCTAGGGAAATAACTTCCATGTTGGAAAAACTGAATGATTAGTTACTGTGAAATAAATAAAAACTAATTTCTGCATGTTACATTACGGAAAGATCTCAGATTCTTGACATACAGAATCGAGCCTTCCTATGCAACCCAGTAGTTTGCATCTTCCTCTCATTCCCCACTGAACTCAGTGCACAGTTTGACCCATACCGGTGTCTTTAAGTGGAGTCTTCGCAGGACGCGTTTAATCTTCTTTTGACTTTCTTTCTCAACTTCACCAGTAGGTCTCACTATTTGAGAAGCAGTTGGATTAAATCACCACGCCATTATCACGCTAGAAACAACAGCTAATCTAAAGAGATTTATTTTTACTGCAGAATATGGAATTAGGTATTCCTCAGTACTAAACACCAAAATGAACAACTCATCGCCAGAAGATTGTTCTAAGTCATTCTGTGATTCCCGGACATTTCCATGTAATACTTAAGCCATTTTACCAATCCTCCTTTCCTCTTCTTCATTATTCATCTGCTGAATTTTCGGTGTAAAAGCAATTATTAACACACAGAAAACATTACATTTTAATATGGTGATTACAAAATATGTGGAAAAATTCAAACTAACGACAACCACTTTATAATTAATCTATAACAGCATCGGTCCACTTCTGTAAAATATACAGAAATGCTTTTAAACTGTCTAAAATTCCTAGATCTCGCCAGGTGGATGTTGCATGTACAAAATGGTAGACCCCATATGCATTTAAGGGTTAAACACCAAGTATTTCTTTAGAGACTGTACAAAATGATTTGATGTACACATCCTGGATGCTGGCCTGTGGGATTCTAAACAATTCCTCAACAAAAACTTGCTCTAATTCCTTGGGATTTGCTGGAAGACTCATTTCATAATACAGACAACAATATCTCGATAATACTCAAATCAGGTGATTGTGCAGGCCAGGGAAGATGAGTAATTTCGCCCTCGTACTCATCAAACCCATAGTGAACAATTCTAACTCTGTGAGTGGCAGAACTATCATATAGGAAGATGGCATCTCCTGCTGGAAATAATGCCTGCGTCAATGAAAGATGATAACCTAAAATAAACGTTTACTTTTAGTGTGACAATAGTATCTATTGAAAACCATCTTATGACCACCAAAGCATGGTAGATCCTACACCATGCTTAATTGTTGATAGAATGGAGTCCGTACTATTATTCTGCCGGTGGTGAACGATGTAAAGGTTGATTCGTCGAACCACAATCCACGTTTCCATTGGTCCTTGCACCATTTAAGTCTCATTTTTGCGTGCTACAAGGGGTTTAGTAATGGCAGCTCTGCCAAGAATATTTTATTTTTGCAGCTCCCTACGGACTGTGTTTGTTGAAACTGTGATTTCTAGACACATCCTCTCCTCTCACTTTAAGGACATTGCTCTTCTGTCCTGATCCGTCACTTTTGTCTTTCTATCACTGTTATGTTTAGTGGAAGTATTTTCCCCAGGAACTTCATATGCTGTCATGACCGTAAATACCTACAGTAGCTCTATACACCCTAACTAACTTTGCAATTGTACAACAGACACCAACAACTAGTCCTTTTTGGAAGTCTGTAAGGTCTGTAATAGATGATGAACACAACAAAACGATGAACACATGCTTACCGGTGGCTCAGACGGATAGCAGCGGGGTCACAGTAAATGGAGGAAACAAATGACGTGTTCAGTGCGTTACAGTCTAGCCAGAAAAAGAAATCAGGAATGTGTTACTAGTTGAGGCGGTTTTAAAATATGATGTTGGAGTTTTGTTGTTGGATAGCTTACCCGAGAGCCCTACTTCGTACCTCGGGTCTTTCAGGTGCACGAAATCGCCTTTCCTCTTCTCGTAGTCACGGGAGGAGGGAGATGAAAGGAAAAGTTCAAATCACACGACAATTTGTTTCATTAAACGCCTAGAAGTGCTTGTTCACACGACACTTTGTTATTGGCCAACTGGTTCGTTACCTCTTTGACATTAACGCCAAGAGCTACATACACTGCTTTAATTTGCCTCTACTACATTGTGTGCATCTTGTCTTTCACTTCTACTGTATCTGGGACTGCGTCCTGGCAATTACTGTACTGTACTCATCGAAGATGCCTTCTGTAAATGCCTTTACTGTCCTCTACTCTGACCTCCACTATTTTTCTGGAATTGCGATCTAGAGATTGCCCTCTACTGCCTGGAACTGGGATCTAGAGATTACCCTCTACTGTCTGGAACTGCGATCTGGAGATTGCCCTCTAATGTCTGGATATGCGATGCGTTTGCAAAGTTGTTTCCCTTATATACTAAATTCAGTATCCCCACGTGGCCGCAGAGCTTACGGGGGTCACAGAATAGTGCCCACTGCGTCTGAGCCTTCAAAATATTAAAATATTATTGGTGAGCTCTTGTGCTCCCCAACGCGTTCACTTTAAATCCACCAAATCTTATACTCCTCATTGGAGAGCACATGATCATTCGATGTAATGACGTCATCGCCAACACCTCTTCCCTTTCTAACTTTAACGAATTTCGGAGTATCTCCAGCAACTAATGATTCAAAAGACCTATTTTTCTACTCATGCCGGACACCTGCATGCACTTAGCTTTATCACATTGAATATACTTTAGCTTTTACTCGAGACAGTAAGTGAGAGCACAAAAGATTACAATAGGCAGCCTTTTCTCTCTCGTCAAAGAGGTATCGTCCAGGTAACCATGATACATTTTTGTGATGCATGAGATGCTCCTACCTGTTACTATAGGCTAATTAATATTTAATAATTATTACCATTTAAATTATATAAATACATTCACTCTCGGCATGCGTAGATGCAAGGACCTGTCAGTTCAGCCAGGAAAGAAATCACGTGTTTGTAATAAAGGAGTTAACC
Organism: Metallyticus violacea; assembly: GCA_030762175.1. Lineage (NCBI taxonomy): Eukaryota > Metazoa > Arthropoda > Insecta > Mantodea > Metallyticidae > Metallyticus > Metallyticus violacea. The sequence continues at coordinate 35,621,187 of CM060846.1, forward strand.
TCCGTTGTTACGCAAAATGTTTATCAACTGAGATATGTACAGTGTGCTATTACCAGTACAGGAATAAAAATTTGTAAAATGTCATATTTAGTTGCCTCTCACATACTAAATACCCTTTACTAGCCGCGTTAGAATTGTTGTCAAGTATATGTACATTGAAGTAAAACCAGAACCGAAATCGATTTAGATCACTTCTTATATTGAAGGCATTGTTAGCACATTAACTAAGAATTCTGCTACCAAACAACCAAAATGAGCGCTTAAACTGCGTAATATCAAGTTCACTTAGAACCACAAGACGAACGATGAAGTCGTGTTGAGGAATGGGAACCAAGGAACTGAATGCTAGCACATACAGTGGAATGTGCCGTTCAGTTGATAATTGGACTGAGAGGAATCCATAGCATTGGCCGCAACCTCGCACACCGGTATGCTCTGGAATAGACCCGTTGGACCACACGAGACGTGGCTTACATCATCCTGATGCTCTTATAGCTCACGCTTCGTACGCGTGACGGACACCATATTGCTCTGCCCTCCAGATAATTATTTATCATGTACCGGACGCGTTCCGCTTCATCACATTTACCAGAACTCCACTTGCTTCTGATGGAATCCGTTGCTCTGGTAGACCGGCACAAAATATCAGCTATGACAGAAAAAATACTTCAGTCGTTCTGACATAATTTATCGGCGAAATTAACCTCTGCGATGAAATAAAATAGCGAAACGCCATGAAAGATTCTTCAAACGAATTGTTGGACGAGAAGTAATTAAACCATGTGACATAGAGGACAGCTTTTCCTTCAGTGATGTTACTCCGCATTCCTCTCGGCATCTCACATTCTTTCAGAACAAAAACGGTGCTGTGTAAATGCATACATTACAGCCAAAGTAGGAAAGAGGCTATTGTGAAGAATTATTGGATAAGGTGAACTTTGTCCCAACAAAGAGGTAAATGCTGGAATGCTTTTAAGGGAACTGTTAACAATTACCACTTACCTTCGGCGAAGTAAGAAATTTAACGTTGCGAATGTAAATTTCTGTGGCGGCTCGTGCAAAAATCAGCTATGAACTGCACTATGTTTTAAATAAAATTGGTGCAAACAAAGCAAACAAATATCTAGTTTATATTATAACAGTCACAAATTGACAAAACTTTGTTCATACTTGTCTAAAGCACTGAAATCCAAGATGTTATTCAGAAAATTGTCCTTTTCTACGTGTTTTATTTAATATGTTAAAATATGCAAGACCTTCTCACATTCTCTTTATTCAAAGAACCACATTTTCCAACAAAAAATGAAGATAACACTCTGAATTTCACATTGACACATCTAAATGTTTACGTGCGCTTCTCTATTACATTTTATTTTACATTTATTTATCTTTTCTCCCCTTATAACTTTTTGTGTTAAGTTCAGATTACGAGTAGGTTTAGCCAACTGTTTTACTTTCATTTTTCCTTCTTATAATAAGTTTTCACTGTGTTCGCCATGCTGTAACCATTTACATTTTTAATGTAAAAGTTAAACACTGGCACAAAGTGCAACTTCTCATCTCACACTGGCCCATAAGAGCTGCTGGATCTGTCAGTTCATGCAGAAAAAAGTCTACCTGATGACGTTACAGCTTGTTCCGCGCATTCAGAGGCATGTTTTATGGAATATTTCAGTTCTCTTATACACAGCAGTAAAATGGCTTCACATATTTGTTCTTTTTCGATTATAGAATTAAATAGTGAGCTACAGCTTATTAGCTCATAAGGAACTGCCGCCAATGGTTGGTTTACATGTTCTCCCGCTGAGCTCACTGTTGCACTAATATGTGCATAAGGAAACAGCACGCTCATAACCTGAGATATTAAATAACGTCCATAAATAAAACAATAAGAAAACAGCTGTTTAGTTAAATGTTGATTTGTGCAATTGAGTGTTTTACTCATTAGTGATAGTGTGTAAAAATTTGCTGCCCTACATATTAATTCATTATAGTGTTTGCTTGCTTGCGAAATTTATTTGAATGACAAAAAAAAAAAAAAAAAAAAAAAATCTCGGTTAAAGCTATACAACTTCAATGTATACCTTCAAGGAAATTTAATTTTCTATTATAAATTGTCTCTTGGTGTTTTCGGAATCATTTAACTTACAGTCACCTTGATTTCAACAAAATAACTTGGAATTTTGTACTAATGTACTGCCATAACCTAAAAGATGTAAGCCAAAGCAGATACTAATTAAATACACCGATTCAGCATTAACAAAATCACCTTACACAACTTTATTTGGAGGGAAAGCTAACTAAATAAGGTATACGAACATTTACCACACAGACGTGGTAATTGTGCACACTTGATGTTAACGTGAACAATTTATAACAAAAAATGGGAGTATATGCAATGATTTCTTTCGTTGGCTACATTTACCAAGCAACGAGGCAAATGTTTACATTAAGCAGTATTTGTTAACATTTACCGCATGGCCCACCGTGACCATAACATATATTACATACACAGCAGCGCGCATGCTCTGTAGCTGACAAATCATCGCGGAAGCTCTTAACTGATGTGAATGCTTAACTTTCACACACGTTCATGGAAATAATTACCTCATTAATAAAGTTGAAATATTTCAGCTTTCGTTGGATAAAAAATTTCAACCTGCATTCAAACCCAAATGCACCCTCTTTGTGTTTGACTGATGAGATCAAACACATCCAGAAGAAGTTAGTTGAAGTGATTAGCGTGGGTAGAAATACTCGTTCCAGTTAACTTAGAGCGCTGTTTTGCGTGCTATGCAAACCACCTAATGACCACCGCTATGGAGCTTAATTACAGGTAAACTTTATTTGGACCGTGAATGTAATAAGGACTTTGAAAGCCCACGCGCTATCAGAAAAATAAGACCACAATTATACTGAACGGGATAAATAAAATCCCTTCTGCTGTGCTTATACAAGTGGCATATAAAACTGTTACACGCATTGCTTAATGAGCTACAATGAAGTCATTTCGAGGAACGCTTGCCTCTTAGACCTGTACATTTAGAGAAGTCCGTTGCTAAATCTACCAGGTCTCGTTGGAAAACGCGTTGCTTTTATAAGCTCTCTGTACATCAAACAAAATAAACAAACAAATAAATAATGCAATGAACAAATACGACACTAAGTAACATTCTATCACGGCACGGTTTAAGAGGAAAACAGACATCGTATGCGGCTAGTGGTTTTCAGCTGCTATATACGCATGCGCTAATTGGAAGCAACCTGAGTGAGTCATCCACTATGTCACTTAGTTTGCCAGTCTACCACTGACCGAAACTAATAGCGTTGCAGACTCGTCCTAGTATACCGAGGGTGTCAAAAAATGTATACACACTTTCACAAGATATATCCATTTAATATATTTCTAAGTTGGGCCGAAAAATAACAGTAATGTATAATTTGATGTTCTGTAAACAGATGTGACTCACATACGTTATGATAGCGTTGCTACGTAACAGGTAAATCAACAATTAACAAATGAAAACAAGATTAACGTATGATGTTCTGAATACAGACGTGACTCACATTACGTTATGCTGGTGTTGCTACAACAAAATGGAGCCAAGATTATCATTTGAACAGCGAAAAGCAATTTTGAAGTGATATTGGAAAACCGAGAATGTTGAAGTTCAAAGACAATGGAGACATGTGCACAGAACAGAACCGCCAACACCAGTAACAATTGCACGCATTCAAGACAAATTTGAGACTCAAGGTACCTTATGCGATGCTCACAAGGGTAGATCTGGGAGACCTCACACAGCAACAAATTGAAACGACATGCGCTGCAATCGCTGAGGACACTTTCGCAAACTTTGCTCAATCAGTAAGTTTAACGTACTCAGAAGCGTATCGACGCCGATGGTGGGTATTTTGTGCAACTTTTGTAACTGTAAAAGTCTAAGATGATTAGTGTTCATCTTTTCTGTTTGTGTGAATTCAGTTTTGTGATGTTAACACAGTTTTTTTTTTTCTTTGCTTGAAGTGTGTATACATTTTTGACGCCCTCCGTATATCATATATCGACCGCAAACCAATACCATGGCATAATTAATTTATTACACTGGTGTGTTTTATTCCTCTCAGTTAAATAATAGTTTAATGCCTAAAGACAAGAAAACATGAACGGGTATACATATAATAAAATTTCAGAAAAGTTAAACACGGTGTATTGTTAAAATAATACTATTTATAGATCCAAAGCAGCAGTCAATCAGGGTTTGTTTATTTCGCCCTACTAATCGAGAAAATGTCATAACCTGTAAGACTTTTCTACAGCATTGTTAACTCTCTATAAGAATGAACATGTGACTAACAGCTATATTTTTTCTTTAAATATGCATGTTAATCGCCGTTAGTGTACTAGCAAGGTAAAAAGTTCTGACTTCACGATTTTCATCTCGCAAGAATTAAGCCTAAGACCTGTTCTGAGTCCTGAGGGACAACATGAACTATTCAATTAGAACCTACAGATGTCAGAACCTGCAAGTGCCATTTGTGCAATGCTAAGGTATTATTTAGACGTGAAATTGCCTGCAATTTTGCCCGGGGAACTTTTTTTTTTTTTTAAGTATGGGGTTATTTAGCGTGCCGTAAATGTATGACAAAGATTCCACGACTTTTAAGTCTCTCGCGTTAGACGTGCACTGGAGAGTTTAACGTCATAGAAAATCTAATTTCGTCTAGGTTTGGATCCCCTAATCTAGAGAGATGTCCAGTTTTAATATCGTCCTTATAACAATCAAAATGGCCATTAACATCCATATATATACACACACACACATACCTACATACATACAAATCTACATGCATACATACAAATGTAAAAATATTTCGATAAAGTTATTTTTTCCATTAATCATTCCTATACAAATACATAAACATAAATGGAATCCTTACTGTTGAGTCCCCCTTCCATTTACTCACAACTCCTCTCCAACTCCCCTCCCTTCATTATAGCCATTAACCTTCTTTGTTGGATCTTCTCCAGAAATATTCCCAAATTGTGTATCTCGCATGCACCAACACTTCCCGGCAAATGTTCAAACTTCTTAGGAGAGTAGCCGTTCACTCGTTCGAGATTGTGTGTTTCCATCTCATTAATATTATAACAAATTATTTTTTTAATTAAAAGATAATAATATTATTGCCCACAGACTGAACCTTGGTAAAGCATATCGGACGAAATTAGAACGTTACTGGGCGTATGAAGCATTTACTAATTACTTAGGAACTGGCTCTTTTCTGTTATAGCACCGAATGGAAGATATCCGAATTGAATAGGGGCTGTTGTCATAATGTATGTAATTTTGAGCACCGTTTCTTTTTTCCCTGTCTAGCTGCTGAAAAAATGTAACTCATTGCCCTGGTAGGTGTAGCAGGCTTTTTGTGCCTATAAGTAGGTGATTAGGTTAACCTTATGGACAGAGAGAGCGCAAGTTTCATTTTTAAGTGTAGTATATGACAAAAATGCTTCAATATTTCTTCCCTCAGAATCGTATGGTGATAGTTATGTAGGTAGTGATGGAATATTTTGTACCATGGGCATGAAATTGCCTTAGCATCAGCGATACAGTGTAGCTGACCCTGAACGCTGCCTAGCGTTCTGTTGTGTAGAACAGTAGCCATAAACTCTAACCCGCTCCTTCGGAAATCATGTACCCTAACCCGCTCCCTCGGAAATCATGTACCCTAACTTGCTTTAGGCTTGTGCTGATATTTAATTAGCAAGGGAATTGTTCCACTCCTACTAATTAGTTACGCAATTATGTACATACAGTTAAAGTCGTTGCCATAGGCTTAGTAATTACCATTTGTACATTTGTATACATATATTGTTATGGAGGAATAGTTCTAAAGTAAATTAAGATGTTATATTCTTTCCAATTTCGGTTCTGAAAACACATTGGCCATGTTATTGTGAGTAAAGTGTAATAAGGAAATTGGTTTCAAAGCAGAAACAGTGTTTTATTACAGTTTTAATATGTATTCCTGGTGTTGAGAGTGAATTCTTTGAAATAATGAACGTTATTAAGTGGTTAGGTTAGTCTTAAAAAGCGAGAGAACTCGGTATAAGCCATGACATCTAGATGTATTGAGGGGTGCCTTCCTTTCGGCGTGATAACAGAATAGTATCAAATTATTGTTTAACTTCATGTTAACTTAACAAAATGCATCTGGACAGAAAAAATACGTTAAAACTGACCAATGAAACATATTGAAAAATGCAATGAAATTATTTTGCCTAGAATTACTATGGCTTATAATGTTGAAGAAAGAAAAAAAAAATAGAGAGAAAGCAGGCACATATTAATTTTCCTACTTGGCAATTACACGCTAAATAATATAAGGCACAAGTCAAAACGAGGACACAAATTTGAAATCAGCGGCGGTTCCTCTAGGATTGTGTTGCTTTGCGCTGCTAAAATGTCAACATTTAATTTCCTAATATTAATACTCAAAAGCGTTATTATGCGTAATAGAAAAAAACAACACTACTAACTGTATAAGACTTCCATCTTGCGTCTGGTGTATCGCTAGTTACGTCTAAATGTTAAATGAAATATTTGAAAAGACTATTAGATACATTATAGTGATGGAAACAACCATATATATATTAAACTTTGCAACTACGAAGCAGGTCCATAAGTTTCCGGCCTAACCATTTTCTAGGTATGATAAAGACAAAACTATATTTCATTTTTCAATAGAGTTATTCTTTATTGCAATACACTTTTCACATCTTTGAATTAACATTTCAATCTCCCCCCCCCCCCATAGTAAGAAGTTTTGTTTGCAAAATGGGTATAAACAGCATCCATCACTTCTTCATCACACTTTATTTCCTTCCTCGAACGTCCTTCTTGAGTTTTGAGAGGAGGGAATAGTTACTGGGAGCTAGATCTGGGCTGTCGGGTGGATGGTCAATCTTCTTGAAGCCACATTTCCTCACAGCTTCCTTTGCAACAAGAGTTGTGTGCACAGACGCGTTGTCGTGAAGAAGGCGCATACCACCACGCAGATTTCCTCACCTTTTCTCTTTGATGGAAGCACGTAGTCTGTGCAGTAGGCCAGCATAGTGCTCCCTATTTACTGTGCTGTTCCTCTCCTTGAAGTCAATGAAGACTATTTCTTCACAGAACCAAAAGATGGTGGCCATGATCATCTTGGTTGAGTGAGTGACCTTGGCCTTTAGAGGCGGTGCTTCCCCAGGTTTACAGCACTCCATTGATTCTATTTTGAACAAGGAATCGTAGTAGATCATAGTTTCATCTCCTGTAAAAATGGTTTGGAAAGCTTCTCTCTCGTTGCCACGGCAGCGCTCCAAATTTTTCCTGACAAGAGATGGCCCGTTGCTGCTTTTGAACTGAGGACGGAAGTCTAGGTACCCATCTTGCACTAACCTTATTCATGTTTAAATGTTCATGAATAATTCGGAGGACTGTAGTTTTAGAAAGGCCGAACCTTACTGCTATTTTTATAACTTTGACCCGCCGGTCTTCCATATGTCTCCTTCCGTAAGAGCTACGTTTTCAGGAGTGAGCACCTCCAAGGACCGACCTGCACGCTCTTCGTCTTCAATACTTTCTCGACCCATTCAAAAAAGTTTGGACCATTGTTTTACGGTAGAATATGAGGGGAGTGGTTCCCCATATACACCGACCAATCGCTTTTTAATTTCATTTGGAGTAAGTCTTTCTTTTGCGAAGAACTTAATAACAGCTTGTTACTCCATTTTGAACATGTCACAATCTTCTACCGCCTTCTTTATGCAACTATATCTGAACTGAACACAGCGGAGAGGAAGTTACAGCTGCAATTATTTACTTAACGGATGAGGTATGGCACGAGTTCAGGATGTTGTGAAGGCGATAATCCTTATCGGCGAGACCAGAAACTTATGGACCTACCCTCTTATTTCAATATTAGATTGGAAGCAACTTTACTCTCGAGCATACAATCTCCACCACCGATAATCGGTCGTTTGGTCATAGAATGGAAGTGACTGTTTATAATGTGGTTGGATTAATAATAAGATGTTAATGAAGGGCAGACTAATGAGGGATCGTGTTAATTAGTAAAATAGTTGCTTTATTTCATTTTGTGTTAACTGAATGTAAAGAAAGTGAACACCATACAAAGTTTACATTCCGCTTAACACAAGAAAGACATTTTCTTTGCCAATTTGGAAGAGAGAATTGGTATTTAAAATAACTGGGCATACAAACTACAAGTATTAATATTAAACATAGGAAGTGCACAATGGCTTCTGTAATTTAAACGATGTATGTGGCAATGCATTACCGAAATAGAAAATGAAATAAAAACAAGTTTAGACATACACCAAAAATTCTATCAAATGACATATACTTGCTAAACCGGGACAACGAATTGCATATAGCTGCATTTGGGTGAGAGAAATGGATCCAGGAGGAAGAAAGTAATTTTTCTGGCAAAAAGGGGGGAAAGGTAAAACAGGAATATATATTTCACCATATCTCAAGCGCACAAAGGACAAAATGTATGCGATAGTCTGAAAGGATGATTGTTCACCCGTCATCACACCGGAATCTGTAGTTGACATTATATGTACTTTAATGTGTCTTTTTTTCTTTCGCTGTCACACGTTTAATTAGAAATAATACAAGGGGAATCAACCGCTCTGGCATTCTCGTTCTAATTAATTTACAGCAGTTACCGTGAGCACAGCGTTGTTTTTAGTCAGCGGGTGATAGCACTGGCTAGCTAGCTTGGTGTAAGATGGATCGGCAATTGTCGTGACGTTTTTTTATATAGCATTTCTCATGTCGCATTAGGACCTAAAACACGAAGGGCAGCAGAAAGGAACAAACAAAAAACATAAAAGGTTTCGTTTTAATGAACGAAGCCGCTAACACTAAGGATTAACACACACACATCCACTCTCTCTGTCAGCAACAATCTCGTTAATGGCGACCATGAAGTGGAACAAAAGGTTTTTTTTTTTTATTATTATTATTTGTGTCGTCCCTTTGCTTTCACTACTCTCAAGAGATTATTTCATTAGTTTATTTCCATACACAAAGACGATAAGGTTTACCTTTCACTTTAATCTGAATACTTATCCGGTATACACCCAGAACTGGTCCAATAAACGCGCATACCTCTCTATTGCCGAGTAAAGCGAAGAGCTAATTCTAGTCAGCGGCAGCAAAATAAAACCAAACAAATGAAGGTGCAACCAAAGCGACAAAAGAATGCCACTGTGGCGCTAAGGCCAGAGTGTAAAACTCATGACGTCAACGTCGTTTCTAGCATCTTTCTTTAAGTGTATGCAATGTTTTTCTATGGAAGCACAAAATTTACGTTAAATAAATATTCCAAGATGAAGGAAGTTTATTTTTGTCCTTAGTTTTATTTTTATTAACAATGTTAATTATAACTTTTTGTAGATTAAATACGATTTCATTTGAATTTTTAAGCCATTTTAATTCCTATATTATTTGTAATGTTTTTACTACATACATGTTTTGTTTACATTTGTTTATATGGATAATACCAATTACAGTAAGATCACGAAATTATGGTTCAAGCACAGGCAGGATCGATGGAATTTTTAGAGTGTAAAAATCCTAAGTATGGCTTCCTTCGGAAGGGAAGTAGGTCCCGTGTCGTACATTTACGGCACGAAAAAGAACCTCAAGCCTGAAAAAAAGGCCTCTGAGCAAAACTTGTCGGCCGTTTCACGCCCTGAATTGAATGGGACGCTGATGACCTGAGATGTTAAAGAGTGTCCGTAAATAAACCAAATCAACAAAAACGAAATTATGGCCACCTGAACTGAGCATATCCAAAAGAACGGTTAGGAAAAGTTGAACGCTATATGCAAGCACTGAGTATTGCATAAGTAATTGGAGAATAATGCGAGCTAAAAGGTGAATATGAATTGAATTAGCTACATTCGTGTTACCTGTAATATTTACATCATCAAATCATCAATTTCTTACTGAATGAAGTTTGCACATTGAAAATATGATTTCTTTCTCGGAATGTAATACTAACTTGATTTCTTTAAACAATAGTATATTGCAACATAAGTGCTGAAAGGCAAGATTTGAGCATCCGAATGTGATTGGCTCAATCCAAGATTTAACGAGGATCGCAATGAGCATTTCAACAAGTAATTATACTGTTTTATACTGCCATGATATAATGTAATTTATTTTTAATTTATTATAATTTATTTTAAATTGGAAAGTTAAAAACAACGAGAACTAGAAATATCGAATCGATTAGTATTTATTTCTATGTTTGTATATTTACGCGTTAGTGTTTTGTTACTTATTGATCGATGATATGAAGGTTAATTGAGAATTATAATGGAATTTGAAGAAAGTGATAAATATTTTGAACTCCAACAGACGTGGTTGAAACGGATACTAGTACAAGGAATGATTTGCTGTTCCAAAAAATTCAAAAACAGTATGAGCTGGAACTAATTTATTCACAGTTTGATGCAAAAAGCAAAATGTCAGGACATTGGTGAGCATGTTATGTTGGAGCATTTACTGTAGAAACCGAAGGTAATGAAATATTCAACATTATGGTCTAGTTATTCCATGTTGAAGTATTTGTTATATCTGAGTCATATAGTTGATAAATCGAAGTTTGGAAGATTTGATCCCCTACTTAAAAAGAAAATCTGTTGGATACGGAGCAAAAAGGTCCAGTGTTCTCACAAGAGAGGGCATAAGTACATTTTTGGTGGAAGCTAATGAAAGTTGGTGTAGTATTGGGCGTCGCTGGCGTTTGTCTCAGAGATGAACGTGTGAAAATGGAACTCGACGCTATAGAAAATAATGAAAATAAACTCATCGTACCAGTATCGCCACAGGTAGCCGAGGTCGTGAAGGTGCGAACTCGTGAGCTGGAGGTCTGGGGTTCCAATACGACCAGGACCATCCTCCCTTACTGAGATTTTTTCCAGGTTTTTCTCAGTCCTCATAAATGCTGGGGAGGTACCTAAAATTAGGCCTGGAACGTTTCCTTCCTTAAAAAAATTCTTTCCTAATATATGATTTCATCTCATGCATCATCAGTGTCCACCGCCTGGGGTGCATTAAAAAAAATCGTAAGCAAAACGCACTAGGTGAGAAGGATAATTTTTTTTTTAATTTACGAACGCCCTTTAACATCTCAGGTCATCAGCGTCCCACTCAAATCAGGGAGTGAAACGGCCGACAAATTTTGCTCAGAGATCTCTTTGTTTTTTTTTTTTTTTTTTTTTTTTTCAGATTTGATATTCTTTATCGTTCCGTAAATGTACGACACCGGGACCCACGGCTTTACTTTCGAAGGAAGCCATATTTAGGAAGTTTACCATTGTGTGTGGAAATTTGGGTAAGCATTTACAGAAAAATTTGTCTCTCTATATGCGAAACTTGTTGGACACGGTCGTTTATTTGTGAATTACAGAAATGGAAAATGTACACTGTAACCTTTAGGTATTATTACATTAGGGTTGTTTGGAAAGAAAGTTGCAGAACTTTTTAAACTAGACAACCTCTCTATTTATACTGCACGTTGTTTTCGGAGGACTTCGGCTACATTGTTTGTGGATGCTGGAGATGAATTCAATTAAAGAAACCTGGTGGTTGGAGATCATCGGTGGTTGCAGAGGTTGAATAGGAAGGTCGAAATCTGCACTAGAATTAAGAGTCACATGAAGAAGACAGCAACAATGATGGGATGTCAGAAATCCATGAAGACTTGTGCACGCCCTGTTACGAAGAATGTGTTGTTTCAGGCGCTACTATTGTTAATAAAGTGCCAGGAATTAATTCAACCCCGGGTACCTTGTGTAGTATAACTATCCATATGAATAGTAAGTAATTTGCATTGCTTGAATAATTTCGTAAATTTATCCCATTACATTGTGTGATATATAGTAAGACAGCTGCTATCAGTGGTAATTTATAAAATAGTGTCGCAAAGTTACTTTGCAACACTAATTTTGAATTGTTTTATTCCAGTGCTGCTAGACTGTTACTTTCAGATCTAAAATTAGGTAGGCATTAGTTACATTAGAATACGGTAGCATAAAAAAGATTTAAAGGCTCGGCTTAGTACCAACTTTACACACACTGTCGTGCAAATTTGGTAATATTGGTGGTGGTAGTAGTAGTAGTAGTAGTAGTAGTAGTAGTAGTAGTAGTAGTAGTAGTAGTAGTAGCAGTAGCAGTAGCAGCAGTAGTAGTAGTAGTAGTAGTAGAAGAAGAAGAGGAAGAAGAAGAAGAAGAAGAAGAAGAAGAAGAAGAAGAAGAAGAAATAGCAGTAGAAGTAGCAGCAACAGCAGAAGTAGTAGTAGTAGTAGTAGTAGTAGTAGTAGTAGTAGTAGTAATAGTAGTAGTAGCAGTAGTAGTAGTTGTAGTAGTAGTAGTAGTAGTAGTAGTAGTAGTAGTAGTAGTAGTAGTAGTAGTATTAGTAGTGCTAGTAGTGCTAGTAGTAGTAGTAGTAGTAGTAGTAGTAGTAGTACTAATAGTAGTAGTAGTAGTAGTAGTAGTTTATTTATTTACAAAATATGTATTATTTCTAAATCTAACTCATCCATTTCGCCCGAGCCCTGAGACAGTATGTGATTTTCGAATACATTAGGAAATACAATAAACTTCACAAACCAAGATTTAACTCATAAGAGACAAAGACTATACATAATTAAATAAATACAAGGAAAAAGGAATATATAATAGAAAAATTAAACACCTTAATAAAATAAACAGAAAAGAAAACAATACAGAAGTAGTAAATAACTCACATATATATATATATATATATATGAAAAAATATTGGGACTCTGGTCGCCATACTTCCCCTTTACGGGTCTGCCTCTTCCGATTTTACTGCCATTTCCCTCTCCCCCCGTTAACAAACTACGCTGGTATATTCTTCCTTCCTCTTGCAGTACGCCAGAATATGTTCCCAAGATACTTTCCCGCAAGTGCATTTATAAATGCAAGTGGTGGCAGTGCAATTGACTATTCAGTCAAAATTAATAAACAAAATTAGGGGCTTCAGGGTTGGGGGCCGTATTTAGTCACGCCTCCGCCCGATCATGCTGGAATTATCAATAGAAGATATTTGTCGTTATAAGCAGGGCTATAGCAGTAGGAATCGTGTGCAACCTATTAATGCAGAAGCGGCTAGCCAGTCCTGAGCGATAGCGGAGAGAGCCGAGAGAGCCGAAGGTATTCACTTGCACAACTATAGCTAGATAATAAGGCTTCACAATCAGTGGCATATTAGCTCAGGCGATTGGAGCGATATGCTACGAATGTGAAGATTATGGTTTTATATCCTACCTATCCGATACTTATTTTCCCTGCTGGATAAAGGAGTTTTGGCACAATTACAACGATTTACTTGGTCGCATAGTAACACACAGAATGACCTATAAATTGGGGTTGACCAATTTTTTTTCTGCTGCAATCAAAGGAGATTTGCCAGCCTTATAGTGATTTATCCGCCCCTATCAACTTATACTTACAAAAAAGAGGCGAGCGTGGGCCGTCAGGCCGTAGCAAGCCCCTGAAAATCACAGGGTCCACAGCTTTCTAGGATTTTCCCCAGGTTAGCATTAGGGTTAGTGAGTGCGTGTGCGTGTGTGTGTAAATTAGTTGTGAATTGGAATAAGAGCACATTTTCCACCGTTACATTATTTCATCCACCTAATAATACCCTCATTACAGTGATTTACCCGCCCCTATCTATTTATATTTATGAAATAGTAGGCGAGCGTAAACCGTCAAGCCTAATGTTTTACCCGCGTACCAGTGCGTGGAGTGAACTCCGCTGTCGGAGTGAACCCCGCAGCAGGAGGTTCCACTGCAGCTGGAGATTTAAAAATGATTTCTAGTGTCTCCAGCCCTACTAATAAACCAAGTTATATTTCCCCTCCGCAAGGCATCAGTGTAAATTGAAATCTTGCGCAAGTAGCGCGTGTTTATTAGGCAAAGCAATACAGTGTAATGAGTGAAAGTGTATCCACTGAACCTCGTCGGTCGGCCGCACCCCGAAAAACCGGTTGCGTGAAGGATTGTTCATCCCGTAAATGAAAACCAAAGCAAGCGGAAGTTTTTCTAGCTAATATAAGGGCGGATTTGAAGGATGTGAGATTAACAGCTGAGCAGTTGAAAAATTATTAAACGAATCAGCTCTGGCAATGAAACGTACAAAACCGAAAGAGAAAAAAACGAAACAATAAAAAAGAAACAAAAAAACTCGTTTTTGTTATTGCAAATGTGTGCATATGCTCCTTTCACCCTCTATTTATATGTTTCATTGACATTTCTTCATAAATGATTCACACTATGGTTAATTTTATCAATATATTTTTCATAATCCCAACCACAATCTTTTCCCCCAATGACATTCAATGCAATATTGTTTGTTATGACGTACATGGATGATTGACGTGCTATGGTAATAAGAAATTCCTCATTCAACAAAAACTTGCTTCATTGTGAGTGTTAATATGCTGTTATCGCATAAGAAATCAAACTGATAGCTCAGAGGCTAGAGTAATGGGTAGCTACAATTAAACCAGAGTTTGAATCCAGTGCCATTGTAGTGGACAAAATAGACATCTTTAATTCTACCAACATTCTCTTCTCTTTTTCACAGTTACATCTGTCGACCCAATAGTTGTAGCTTGTAGTTATGAAATGTTATGAAATGTTTGCTGACTGGCAGTTGGAGTTTGTGGCGCCGTGAGGTTCATCACACTCTTAGGCTGACGTCACTTCTGACTATTCTCCTTCCACTCCTATTCTATTTTTAACACAATTTTGTATACGGTCCACGGTACAAAAGGAACACATTCCAATCGCTTTGCTCACTGATGCGCTTAAGTCAATGGGGGTAATAGGGGCGATTATCAAGGTACTCATTTCTGCGAAAATATACAGATTTAATGTAATTTTTATTGATCGCTCGAAAGGTTATTTATAAAGTAGAAATATATTTACGTTCCTTTAGGAATGTGTCTGTTGCTTCTGCAGTCTCCTTGCTGAGTGTTTTAGCAATTCGTGCACGTACGAAATAGGAGCCTCCATCAATAACAAGTGAAACAGCATGTCATAAAAATGGTATTATGAAGACTAAGGTATCAATTTTGAGAGATAACAGAAATTTTGCTGTGTTCAAGACATCCATTAAGTATATTTAAACTCATGCACCTTAGTTTCATAAAATAGCGAAATTGTGTTCAAATGCATAAATAATAATGTTCTCTATTTACTTTGACACATTCCCGATGCATAAAACAGTTCACATAGTATTACATCCCTTAGAATCAATTCGAGCTTGGTGCGTAAAAAGGTTTTCTACAGGACATGTATAATAAGGGTAAAACCGCTGATAAGAGCGAAAATGCAGTTTTATGATTTAGTTGTGCACATGAGAGGTGTCAGCTGACCGACCGACCATTGATGAAGTAATTGAGGCATCAAATTACATTGCACTGACACCAAACAATAACTGCTAACTAGTAACAGCATTTAAGATTTCGTGGTGTATTAATGACTATTGAACAATAGCGAAACATGGAAGAATAAAATCTGTACTGCATACTTTGTATCTTAGTACATTATCAGAAGTTAAAAAAGAAAATAATTCATGTTTAATTTACTATAATCATGTAAACATAAATTTATTCCTTCATGTACAAAACAGTTTTAAACTAAGTATTTTGCACGTAAAATAGCTACGTATTATTTAGTTGCCCAGCCCTACGAAAAATAAATAAAACATTTAGGGCAATGAATCATACGTTTTAATCTTTTTATTTCCAGTAATTCCTTCCGCTGTATTTATAGAACTGAATGTGCTTAATTTTAACTGGCAGAGTTAAGTTCATTAGACCTTCTTTTCCACCCAACTAGTTCTACATAATGCATTAAATAACATTAGACAGATAGACAAATATTTAAATATTTATACTACACCAATGAGTTTTAGTCACACTCCTTCACTGAACAACTAACATGAGAAATTATTTAATTAAGCATTCCTTGGCTGAAGTAGAAGAACTAAGAAAATCCATATTAGGATTAAAGGTACTGTAAGTAATAAAAGCTGTATTGTTTAAAACGGTGAATACAAAACTTCAGATTAACAAATAATGCGAGTATGCAGCAGTTTCAGCCATGTCCATCTTCATGGAATGGTCGGGCATGCACGAGTTCCCTCCCCTTTGTATGTTTCTTATAATTCTTCCCCCCTTCTACGATCTACATCACGATACGAATATGTGGCCCTCACTACATTGACAGTTAACTCCAAGAACCCGGGCTACAGGATGTTAATTATTCTTGCCTGCATTGTTGACTGCTACAATCGATATATCTGACCACTACCCCTTCTTTCTCGTGACATCGTGACGTGTTACACACCATAAAACAGAATTCCTGTGCTGTTACTCTTGTCCCTTGAGTTTTATAAAGACATTTCGTGTAGACTGGGTGCTTCTTTAGAAGCTTCTGTCATTACTATGTTCTTGTAACATAATGTTTGCTGTTGTATCGCGAGCAATCTGCGGCTACAACACTGCGCTCGCACTTGTATTCCATAAGAATTGCTCTGTGTATGGATCTTTTATCGATAAAGCAGCAAAGTTATCTATACACCAAAAAATGAGTCCTGGCAGTTGTACATTGGTGGAAAAACATTTGAGCGCAATCTAGAGGAAGAAATTATTCTCTCTTTTGTGTCGACCTCGCTTATCTTGTAATCATATTGTATTTTAGACCAACTGGGAATCGAAAAGTATGGTTCAGAGCTGAAACAACAAAATGGCCCCCACATTTAAAAGATAAAACTGGCCTATTGTGTTCCTTAAGGACAAAATCGCTTTTTCCTAACGTGCTAGTTGTTCGTATGCTGATTAAGCCACTGGCTAATTTGTTCTTTGGTTACTCCATTTCTCACTGCACTAGTTGCTTCTCGAGAGATTTCCATTTTTCTCTTCCTCTTGCTACTCTTGACCAATGTGCACCTGCATCCCTTGAAGATGTCTGTCCATCTTTTTCTGGGTTGGCCTTGTGTCCTTGTGTCCGGGGGTCCCACATGGAGATCTTGTTGGTTCATCTATTGTCCTGCATTCTTGCGACGTGACCGCCCCATTGTCATTTGCTTCTGGTAGCTATTTGTGTAGTATCTGTTGTATGAGATAACTGATTTATTAATACTAGAGGAATTTTGTCCTTCAAAGTTACTCCCAGGATCTCGTGTTGCATTTTTCTTTGGCATATTTGAATTTTGGTTTTCTGTTATTGACCATATCTGGCACCCATATAGTAAAACAGGGTATACACAGGCTTCGAGCGTCTGGAATCTTATTTTCTTACTTAGTTTTTGGTCTAACGATATAAACTTAAGGGCCCAAAATGCCCTTTTTTGTAGTTCTTTCCCCCATTTTATCATGGAAGGAAATCTATTGTCCTAGGTATGTATATATCTATAGGTAATGTATTTACCTCTGAATTTGACGGTGCTACTTGCTTTTCTGCAAAATGCCTCAGTGGTCTCTGAAGACAAGTGCTACTTCGAAATATGCGAAGGAATAATCTGCAAATCTTTAATGGCATAGCAGAAGACAAGTGAATCGCTCTAGTGAGTAACTGCGGCTGTTTATAAAAAACCGAATATTGCCATTTTATTCAGAGGTAACTGAATTCTGTTGCTGGGGTTAGTTGTTGGCGGTAATCATTTCCTGAGAACAGACACGAGGTTATACCACACAAGCCTCACAGCTGTTTCGCTCATAATCCCCTTGCCATGCATTGCGGTGAAACCAAGCCTTATATGTTTTAAATTGGGCAAAGCTTAAGGTTTGGAACAATTTACAAAGTCTCATGACATAATCGCGGATACCTTTATAATTATTGTCTGACTTTCACAGTGCGTTACACAGACCGAGTTAAAGGGATTAACGCCCGCCGGACCATGTAATACATTTGATAGTTAAATTGAAATGGATTGGGGCGGCGATGTTGATAATGATTACAACGCCAGGGTCTCGTAAACACGGAGCTATGTTCACGGTTCCCCTGGGGGATAAATAAGAACGTTAATCAAGCACGGGGAACACATGATCCCCTCGTGCTGGCGTAACTGTGGGAGCATTCTTTTCTGCCATGTATATTATCATATTTATAACGAACTGTAAATGGCTTATTGGTGCTGCATTATCAGTAACACCTAAACACCTATCTACAACACGACTGGTCCAGAACCGAATAGGTTTTTCATAGAAACTCACCATATGAAGGATAGGTGACAATCTAAGTGACACAGCATTTGCTATTTGAACATTATAACTAACAGAGACATAAGGACATAAGTTTTAATAATCACCTTATATAAAAGGCAGTTTAGTCAGAGATCGTGTTAATATCTGATCTATATAGTAGTAAAAGTGTGTGGTTCATCAAATAATTGCAGCTACTTAAGAATAAATACAAAGACAAAGGATGCAAAATATTCAGATAGCTGCAGATATCAATATTTGCACTCATTTTCTAGCTCCCAGTTACAGTATGAGTGAACTCCACTAAAATAGGGCAAAAATGCAGTTAAAGTTTTGTTTCTGTAATTAAGCAATGTACTGAGCAGATTGGCTGTGGCGGTAACGTATGGGACTCGTATTCGGGAGATACCAGTTTCAAATCCTGCAGTTGACTATTCTGACTGTGGTTTTTCGTGGTTTCCCTAGGTCCATTTTTAGAAAGAACAATGCCGGGTTAGTATATCTCTGCCATGGACACACATTCCATCTTTGTTCCATTTCTATATGTGTATGTAAATTTCTGTGTTTGTGATTTCTTTAAGGTGGCCCTGACAATGTACTGACCACAATTCAAGGAGTCCCTCAATGTGTGCGTGTGTGTGTTATTATCACACACCCAGCCGGTATCAAAAGAGGTTGTGAACTTTTGATATGACCGTCACTCGAGTATTATTGCCATAGAATTCTCTTTAATCGCGAACTTGTAAGCAGGAGGACTGGTGTTGAATTTCCACCAAGACCTCCCCCCCCCCGAGTTTTTTCCAGGTTTTTCTCATCCTCATTAATGGCAAATGCCGGGGAGGTACTTAAACTTAAGTCTGGAATGCTTCATTCCTTTTTTTTTTAAAAAAAAATATTTTCTCAATTTATTATTTCATATTATTATCAGCAGTGTCCACCGCCTGTGATACCTCGGTATTTAAAACGGACATTAAACGCTATACGGGAGAAAACAAAAACTCCGTTCATCATAATAGGGTCAAAGCAACGCACAACAACGTTGTCATTCAACAAAATTCAATGTGGTGTTTGTCTACCGTTAAATGATTCACTACTATTGGTGAGATCAGACAAGAGAATCTATCGCTACGCAGGCGTATATCAAAAGCTCTCAGAAAAACGCCGCGACTATAGGCCACTGTTACCCTCTATGCATATTCAGCGATAATTAACACCTCCATAGGAGTTACCTGGACACTTGACTTGTTAAAGTCTTAATCCTGGAAGAGTATATAAAAATAAATTAATTAATTTATATTTGAAGCATGAATTCCTCCATGAAAAAGAAACAAGAACACGGTTTCAAATCACACAGGGAACAGGAAACTTACAGAGGACTGCAATTAAACCAAATAAGAAGGGAATAGGAGAACACACAAAAATGTATTTGACAATTAGAGGATGTTACTTTGACTTAATAACCCAAAGATAAAGAGTATAGCAAACGTGTTTGATGTGGACAACGATGTTCTACGAAAAGGCACGAATGAAAGAGTTACACCTCAATATTTAATGAGAATATAAGGGAAGTACAGAAGAAGCAACATTTTCCGTCAATATAAATATATCAATAATCTATCGCTACTTCATGCAATATAGCACAACAATGGAGAAAGAACATTATAAATTATAACAAATTTGCATAAAAAAAACTGCCAATACTGTTACATTGAAATAGCTGCACTTTTTAAATGAAACGAATTTAATTCATTTCAAATTTATTTCTCCTCAAAATCAAGTTTCATAATGTTCAAAATTATCTACTCAAATTTTAGTCCATGTTGTAAATACTATGATTAATGAAATAGTAGCGTCATTTTTATGCATAAATCATTTATTAAAATAAAATTACATATAATCATACAGAGGGTACCAAAAATGCACACACACTCCAAGAAAAGAAAAAACTGTGTTAACATAATAGTCTTAGACTTTTAGTTACAACAGTTGCTCAAAATGCCCACCATTGGCGCCGATACACTTCAGAGTACGTTAAACTTACTGCTTGGGCAACGTTTGCGAAAGTGTCCTCAGAGATTGCAGCACATGCCGCTTCAATTTCTTCCCGAAATGCTGCCAGTGTAGCTGATTTTCTATGGTACACAACATCCTTAAGATTTCCCCATAGGTAAAAGTCTAACGGAGTTAGATCTGGAAAACGCGGTGGAAACTCAAGTGCATAATGCTTTGTAGATGTCTACGTTGAGTGCTCAAACGTTCCAAAATCATAACCGAGGACATGGGGCTTGTTGCTGTGCGAGGTCTCCTTGATCTGCCCTTTTAAACATCGTATACGGTATCACGAGTCTCAAATTTGTCTCGAATACGTGTAATTGTTTTTTGTGTTGGCGGTTCTGTTCTGTACACACGTTTCCATTGTCTTTGAACTTCAACAACAACCTCGGTTT
Source organism: Metallyticus violacea (assembly GCA_030762175.1). Lineage (NCBI taxonomy): Eukaryota > Metazoa > Arthropoda > Insecta > Mantodea > Metallyticidae > Metallyticus > Metallyticus violacea. Next base: position 35,641,959 of record CM060846.1, read on the forward strand.
TCTAATACAACTTCAAAATTGCTTTCCGCGGTTCAAACGATAATCTTGGCTCCGTTTGGTTGTAGCAACGCTAGCATAACATAATGTGAGTCACATCTGTTTACAGATCATGCGATAATCTTGGCTTCATTTGTTTATTGTTGATTTACCTGTCACGTAGCAACGCTATCATAACGTATGTGAGTCACATCTGTTTACAGAACATCATACTACACATTACTGTTGCTTTTCGGTTCAACTTTGAAATATATTAAATAGATATATAATGTAAAAGCGTGTACACATTATTGGCACCCTGGGTATATACATTAGTCGTGCTCGTAAAAAAATGTTCAAATTTTTATTTCACATCTGTAGACGAAGATAAGATTTCGAAAAACTATTTTTAATAACTTGAAAATTATTTATTGTATGGTTATCAAGCTGTCATGTTGCTATGTATATTATAAAGCATATGAATGCTGAAATCAATTTCCCAAATGAAAAACTGTAAAAAATAGAAATCTCATACTTGGCATACCTTAAAAATGATTTTAAAGATACCAAACTTTTATAAAGCACAAAATAAGTTTCTCAAATTGTTGTCTTCCTTAGGAGAACAAGTACAACAGAATTTTAAACGGAATTTTATATAAAAAAAACAGCGAAATTTGAACTAACCTTAAGAAATGTAAGTTTATTTAAATAATACATTCCCGAGATAAGTGGTGACAGTGATCTAAGAAAATTAAATGAGAAATTGAACCGAGTGATTAATGTCAGGAATCTGAAGTTTTATTTTGCATTTTGTACTCAGAGAAAGTCTACGCAGATGATATCCGATATGAATTGGAAGAAGCTGCAATAGAATTTTAATGTCGTGCATGAAGGGAGTTGTACTGACGTTACCTTCAAGAACTAGGAAGTACCAACAGTTTAATGAAAGAAGTCTGTCTGCTTCTGGGGAAACATACCACTGCCAACTGTTGGTATATATGAGGACTTGTATCCTCAAGTAAGAAACAAGCCATCAGGCACTGACTTCCTTTCGTTTTGAAGCGATGCCTCAGTTTTCATTGTTCCAGAGCTAAAAGTAACACTACCTGATGGGAGGGGGATGCGTGCGCGTGTGCGTGGATACCGGTCGTTATGGTTCCCCTACTACCAGGGGAGAGCCGCTATTAGCAATTCCGTTTTCACAGAGGGTAGCAACGTTACCTGCTACACTTTCTCCAGCCATGGCTTAAATTATACACACTGCAGAATCCATCTTCCGCCCTCGCAAGCGCAGGGGGCGCAAAATAAATATGACCCGGACCTACAGTGCTCACAAAAAGTTTTAAGGACGACCTTATGGGCCCCTGGCCCTGCAACCAAAGAGGAAGTAGCCACAAAATATCTTTCCTCAGTGAAATGTAATTCTTAAATATATGTGAAGAATATACATCTGAGGAGCACATTTTTAATACACTATTTCACTCATGTGACGTCATCTTAAAATCGACCAATAAAACAAATATTGTGAATACTGACCAATCACAGCCGGATTACGGAGTGAAATTATAGGAAAAAAGTATCATATCCGTTTTATCACGCGATGTGCTTTTGTCTTGTGGTCAGTAGTCAACTCTATACCTCCACTATGTAATTCCTGAACAAGCATCACTGACCACTTTTGCTAGAGGCGGTGGGGAGCTATTAACAGCAACAAACGCTTGGACAATCGACAATCATAACGCAAAATGGAGAGTTCTTCAAAGCGTTTTGGTAATGCGTCAAATGTCATTAGGAATTCCATACCACAGAATACAAAGAAAAATAGAGACATGGTATTAGAAAATCGAACGGTAGCGATTGAAATAGTCGACTTATGTCCATTTCGGTCTCAAGATTTCTGAATAGAATAACAAGTGTTAATATTCTGTGCGCGAATTTCAAATTTATATCACTTTTATTCTATTCATTAAATAGTCCTAAACTCGTATTTCACTTGTCCATTAACATACAATAGACATTCTTCTGTCGCAAGATTGCTTGAAAAGGTTAAGTACAAATATAAAATTTTGTAAGCCTAGTTTAGAGGAGTTATATTTAAATTCTTATTTTATTCGTGAAATAGTCCTAATAAATATCACTCGAGGTTCTGGAGTTTCCAGATAAATTTACTCACCGCGCTCGTGAATTTATCGGTAATCTCAGACCCTCTCGTAATATTATTTGTAATAATTCATAAATCATTAGGTTTTGTACTTGTGAAATGAAATTTACTCACGTATGTTCGATGTGGCTAATGAGCGTTAGTGTTAAAACTTAAGCTTCAATAAGAAATATAAAAATACTCAGCATTACAAGTAACTGGCCCATTATATATAAACAATGTATTATAACAGCATCAGGCAGTTATTCCACCTTTTCAATAGAAATGTTTATTTAAAATGACCACAAACACGTATTCAAGAACTACCGTAACCACTGCACGCACTGAAAAGTTTTTCTCATTATCTAAGACTTGGATTAATAATTCTGAACGCGAAACCAAACAGCAAACTAGGGAATAGCGCCGAACGTTATCTCCACGGAAGATACAGTTCAAATGGCTCATGATTCTGGGATTCTGAGGCTCTTCAGCTACAGTCATCTATTCCACTTTCCGGAATCCAGCATATTTAAATTTTCATCCGAACGATGCTATCCATGGGAGGGTATTTTAGTTTTAAAAAAAATAAACAACATTAAGGGATAATTCAGAGAGGTTGAAGGAAGTGGGCCATGCATGCGCTTGTACGATGGATGATTTACATACAATATGCTCACAATGGGATGTGCAGTAATTGTTCACAGTTATTCTTTATTGTAAACATTTGCCTTGTTGTTTGATAGAAAAAGGCAAGAGAATTTACCCACGTTTGCCATTAAATGTTCACCTTTAATGACAAGTGGTAATAATGGTTGACTCCATTGGGTCTGTCCCTCTTCCAAATGCTTATAGTCGCACTGTCGCTTTGGAATTGTTGAGTAATAAATATATAACCATACACCTTTTTGTGGCAGTGGTAACATATCAAAGTATATACAATGGCTTACACTTTTAGGTTATGGTAGTACAGTAACAAACATTAGTAAACAAGTAAATGTTGTTCAAATCAAGATGAATTTCTGTCAAATGTTTGCGAAAACATTGAAGCAAAATAAAATTTCACTGGAAGACATCCAAGGAAGGTCCATAGATTCAAGTGAGAATCACATTTCTTCTGTTATCCAAATAAATTTCGCAAGGAAAAATTACAATCGTGAGTTATTACGTATAAATCAAGACATCATTGTTGTAGAGCAATAATCATGAATAAGACACACAAGTGCAACAATCCACATCTAACCAAAATCACATTAATATTTTCATTTGCGCTAATAGTGTAGTCGGCAATGCACATGACTTGTGTGCGTACGGTACCGGGATCGAGTTCCGGTCAAACACGAGCTTTTTTATATACATTAAGAAGGTTCCTTGCCATGTCCAGAAGCTGGTATATCAGTATGAGGCACACTTGTAGTGTGTCGGTTATATAATAACCAGTTTGCTCATTTCGGTACTACTACACAGCAACGGGTGGCCGAGGTCGTTTAGGCACGGACTCGTTAGCGGGAGGTCCGGGGCTCGAATCCGCCAGGACCGTTCGCCCTTACTGTGTTTTCTTTTCCCATGTTTTCCTTAGTCCTCATAAATGGAAAATGCCGGGAAGGTACCCTAAACTTAGGCCTGAAACGTTTCCTTCCTTTAAAAATCCTTTCCCAATATATCATTTCATCTCATGTATCATCAGTGTCCACCGCCTGTGGTGCCTCTGTAACAAAAACGGGAGTTAAACATCATTAAAAAAGTTCTAGACTCCATAGACTTGTGCCTCTATGACTAATATACCAGTAAAATAAGCACAACTACACAACTCCTATAAACGATGCACAATTAACTAAACATATCTAATCTGCTGTTTGCTTGTCTGTATGCGAAATACATTAGCACAGCTAAGCAGGAAAACATGCAAACTAACAAGAGTCAAGGCATTTTTTCAATTTTCAACCAGGGCTAACGGTAATGTTAAAAATCCCATAAAAGTGATAAACTCACAATATATCCAACATCCACACGCCCAAATATTTGGGCAATGTTCACATTACCAGCAATTGTTCACAATAACCTGTTTTCTACTTTGACCTTAACACTGCATATACATTTCGCCCCTACATGTGCACTGGTGAGCAACGCCATTCTAGTTAAGCGACACAAAGCATCATAAACTTACAAAGGGTGTCGAACATTTAGCATCCACTGTATATTCAAAACTTTAGGAGGCAGAATTTCACTGGAGGGTGTACAGTACAGAGGCATTGTTAAACTAATGGCTTCCTGGGTATACATAACGTGGATGCGATGTCCTTTCGAAGCCCGATGCCGAACTGTGGAGATGTATCCGGTGTAGCGGTTTAATGGGCGGCATTTCCAGGATCCGTACGTCATCATTGTACTTTCAAACAGTTGGCCTATAGCAGGAACATTTGATCAAAATCTCCGCAGGGCACGTTTGCTAATGCTGACTGTTTCAGCGCATTCTGCTCTTTACTTTTGAAGACGAAAAAACAAAGGAACGGCAGCAAAAGATCATTACATACAAATTTGAATATATTTCTTTCTATGAACCTAAAAAAACAAATTTATAAGACATTTTCTTGGGAGACAGCAATAACACAAACAGAAAACTGCTGATTAATAAAAAAATATAACATTATAAATTATCGCACACAAAAATAGATGGAAATAACAGGAAAAAATCTATATAGTCAGGCTAACACTCTCGCAGAGAAAGGAAACAACACAATTCCCGGGAAATAGAACTTCAGAAAAGACTGCAATAGAAAATAGACAAACAGAGACATCATAGGAAAGAATTTGAAGTTTACATTTACAAAAAAGCAAACAAAGTTAGAGTGTTTGCACTTTTATTAAAGCTTTGCATGCATTTGAATATATAAATGGCAAAAGAGAGCGTCATTATAGAATTTTTCAAAATTAGATTGTTATTAATCTAGAAACGGATAAAAAAAAACACGTTGGGCATTTCCTTAAAGAAACTACAGAAAAAAAAGTACGTTGTTTAGTATCATACAAGAAAACCATTAAAAAGATAATTATATTCGTGATTATGGCACGATCAAAAAATAATCAATTTTAAATATCCATGACTTTAACGCCAGCTGCTTTTTCTAAGCCTGACATACAGAAAGGAACAATTTTTAAGTGGGTGTTGGAAATTTTTTATTGGCTTTTTGGTTCTAATTTTAGGATTTTCTTTATTGATATAGGGGGAAAAAATTCAATGCACTGACCTTCGTTTTTCGCTTTATCTGATAACTGCTTTAATTACTTAGAAAAAACTTTGGAATCTTATTTCATCCTTCTTATGATCTAATCACATCAGAACCGAAACTCATGTCTGCGAAGGATGGTGACGATACTTCTGTAAACAAAGGCTAGTCAGTTTCACTCTATAAACATACGAAGTTTAATTTTTTCTCACTTTCCCCTTTGCTAATAATTTAAAGTATCATGTATCAAAAGTGTCTCCTTTGACACGAAAAATAATCATAAATTTTATCAATGAAGTACCCCCAGTTTGGGCGTGCGGTACGCCCAAGCATAGAGGAGAATGTTGCAATACTGTGGAACATAGTTCAGGAATTATTTCCTTAATATATGCGTCTTTAGAGAAGCAATACAGATCTCTCATTTGAACGCATGGCCGGCTTAACGGGGATTGCTTGGCCCCGGGAAGCATGCTGTTTGCCGGCGGATTTGGATATTCATAGTCCTTTATTTCAAGCCTACAGATTTCTACAGCACATCAAACACCATTTTTTTTTTTGTCACACAATGGCATTTCTTGTATAAGATCTGGATTTTCTGCACTCCAGTACTTATTTTTGGTGCCACCACACGGCTATTTAAATAAAACCATGATTTGTCCGTAAAACATTAAACGTGGGCCAAAAGAGCGAATATTAACATTATCCAACACCTAATTGCACAGATTAACTATGCTCACATTATTGCGTGGTTACAATTCCTGAACTAGTTATTTTATAGGGTTTTAATTTTAAAAGTTTAGTGGCACTCCAAGCCAAGGTTTGCGATATTCCTGATTCCTAGCTTTTCATCTGTAAGAACACGGCGTATTACTCGGTTTTCTCTTCAAGAACAGATTTCGTTTCCCTAAATCTATTCGCAAAATTACAAACAGTTTCTCTGTGAGGCGCACCAAAAGTAGGGTATCTGTTAATAAATCGCCGTCTCGCTTCTCTACACGAGTTTATCATATAGGAATTATACATGAAGATTCTGTGTGCTAAATATACGGACTTTTTGGCACTATAACAGCACTAACACATTATAACACTGAAATACGTGGTTTCACAACGTTAAACTTCTGTACAGCACAAACACTTTGCGCAGCATACGGAGTGGCAGGGAAGTGGAGGGGAGAACAGAACCGGTTAGAAGCAGGACAGGAAAATACCCGTTAACCCGGCCACGCGTCCAAATGAAGGCTCTGTATGCTTTAGTGTAATTTAAAATATAATGCTAGGGTAACGTGGCAGAACTTTGATATAGGTTTAATTCCAATCAAAATGAAGAAACCTGTTAGAGTTCCTTTTTGAATGTTCCATCATTCCAGTGTGATATGCAAGCGGAAGGGAGAAGTTTCTGCTTTGTGCATCTGAAAAGTACATGCATTTTGTTTCAATCTGTGTTTGTGAATAACACTGCAGAACTGAGCAAAAAGATTAGCAGCAAAGATTAATGCAAGAGCGATAAAATTTTTAGTGTTGTGATTAAAATGAATTCATTCCTTCAAATGTTGCCATTTATAAACTTTCCAAAGGCATTAGGCAACATACTGTAAAATAAGAAATAAATCGATACTAAACTTTTTCACATACACATGCTGTCTCGAATATCAACTGAATTGAAAATAACTAGGTAGTAATATAAAACCAGCATTCATTTTAAAGATGCTGAAATACGATATTGTTGCAATAAGTTACTTGCAGTGTACGAAAGATTGACAAGATCGTTTATTATGCTTACCAAAAGTCTCTTATTACTGTATAGATTCTGATCTGAGATTATTTTATGGGCCCGAGCGCGAGGTGAAAAACGCACAAGAAATTAATGAAATTGAAAATTTTGAAAATACCTAAGTTTTATTGTCCTGGTAGGTAATTTTTAAAGAAATTTGTAGCTCAGCATTGCTGTAGTCAGATACCTGCAGAAATATAAGAAAGGTGCAGCTTTTATTATGGAATCGGTCGTCGGGTTTTGACCCAATTTTTTGGAACCTCCTACTTGCATTTCAGGGGCTTATGAAAGAGACACGGTTTCTTATAATCGGTTTATTAAAAACTCATCAAGTGAACTCTAGACTTGTATGGGGATATCTCTAAGCTCTCATTAATCTTTTACAAAAATAAATTAGAACTTTTGTTGGGGTCTTTACAAGAAACAAAATTGGGCTTTATTAGCAAGAACTCATACCAATGGACTTGAAAGTGCATCAGATAAGAAGAAAGTACTTTCCCGGTCAAGAGCTGATATGAAGCAAATCAGGAAAGCTATTGGAATGATTACAGGTCATTGGTAATTCAAGAAATATCTATGGACGATGGGACTCCACCATGGAAATTCCATGCGCGTCTATGTACACAGTCTGCAGACTGCAAAATACATCTTACTAAAGTATGTAATTCCTATGCTTGTAGAAAAAATTCTAGAGTTTCCAAACTTCAAAATTCGGATTGAAGGAGAAAACAAAGGACCCTGTGGCGCTTTTTAATTTTTTTAATAGTGTTTAACGCCCGTTTTTACTACTGAGGCACCACAGGCAGTGGATACTGGTGATACATAAGTTGAAATGATAAATTGGGAAAGAATTTTTTTAAAGGAAGGAAACGTTCCAGGCCTAAGTTTAGGTTACCTCCCGGCATTTGTCATTCGTGAGGACTGAGGAAAACCTGGAAGAAACCTCAGTTAGGAAAGACGGTCCTGGCGGGAATCGAACCTCAGACCTCCCGCTCACGGGTCGCGCCTTAACGACCTCGGTCAACCTGTGGTTCAAGAACCAAGGTGTGTCTATACACTCTACCAAAAATCTAAATCTACTATCAGTTGAAAATGTTCTACTTGTGACAATATTGATTAAAAATTGTTGTATTATCAAAGCATCTAAAAGAATCCAGTTCATGTACAGGAGTATTGAAGAATCGAGGACTCATCTGTAAACTTTAAACGTTTTGATACCCAGTGCAACGAAATTTAAACATAACAAAACGAAATGGAAATCCAGTAGAGAGTACGTACACGTTTTAAACACTATCTGCTGCCTGATATTTTTAAAGCTACCTCTAAACTTTTACTTCTAAATAGCAATTAAGAAAAGAACTTTCTAATTCCTCTAGAGCACGTAGATGTGATGGTCTCTTTGTGCTAAGTTCCCTGTAAAATGCTTTATGGAAATTCCGTTAATCTCATCTCCATTTAGTGAAGAGGAAAATATTCGTAAAAACAAAGGAAGACGGTGCATTGTCCCCTCAAATTATTGTACCTTTGTGTTCGTTTGACACGTTCATATTGCTCTGAACTCCACACCAGGAAATCGCTTCCTTCAGAGATCCTTGAAATGAATAAGAAAAACGCTTCTCCGACGGAAATGTAATTACCACAAATTATCCGCGCTATGCTTCTTTTGTATGGCTTTCGTCTTCCACTTTTTTGCTTTCTAGGGAAGCGGGTGCTCGAGGCGTTTAAGGCTGTTTAATGACTCGGAGGAATTACACGGCAATTTGATGCAGAATATCCCTCTTACACTCCTACTCGTTTCAAACGTTTCCCTATTTTTACGTTCCACCCATTCGCACGCGCGTTAATTTTCTCCTTCATTCATTCATTCCTTCATTCAAATTTCATCTTCCTTCCTGTTTCTTGCTGCAGTATTTCCTTACGCCATCTAGAGGAATGTTTCTCATTTATCTAGCCATTTTTACCTGCGAGTGTTGAAATGACCTCGATGAAACAGCAATATTTTCTGCCGGGCTTCGCTTTATGCAGCTACTTAACATTATAAACTATTTTTATGATCACAGTATTTCACACGCTTGCAGTGTTCGTAACGCGAAAGTATAAAGGCGAACCACGGCGCTAATGTTATGTCTGTTTACCACATTTTCATTTGCACCGGGCATGTTCCTCTTTCTGTATACGTTTATTTTCAGAGCATTAGCTAAGTGCGTTTTCCACAACTTGTTAGTAATGAATGGCCCCTTGATGGGTTTTAACATGGTATAACATACACGTATAGCCTTAGCAGAAAGTAAGACGGAAGGAGACAGAAAATGAACATCATTTATGGCACACATTGAATAAAAAAAATAATAAAAGAAAGCAGCTACTGGAGGAAACAGATCACAACGGCAAAGACGAACCGCGATGGAAGACAGACGTAATTAGGTATGGCAAAAAGGAGAAAGCAATAACGAAGAGCCAGAAGAAGGAAGAAACACGTGATACGTTAAAGAATGAAATACCTGGAACAGAATGCTTATCTTGCCAATATGATAAATATATTCCACAAACTTTGACCACAGCACTCAACGCTTTAACCCCATCCTATGGGGTATTTCTGCAACATTTCTGAAAATGCCTCAGAACATTAATTAAATCCCAGCATCGGAATGCAAAACAAAGGAAAGTGCTAAGGCCTTAGAAGAGGCTTAAGCGTTGCAATTCATTTAAAATTACATTTTATTGCGAGGCGTAACATCGCCCAGTAGGGAATACTGCACCCTTTTTACACATTCAGCAGAAGTAAAGTTGCAGAGAAGTTTGAGGTTTAATTATCATGTCTCGAGGCTGTAACGTTCCCAGGTGAAGTCCAAGATGATAATTATTTAGAATCGTGCTACAGGCACGTCCCACGGGTAGTCTTAACACTTGAATGAATATGAAAACTTTGTAGCGGGCTTCCATTTTGTGTGGGAGAAGAAGATATAAAAAGAATATCCCCCTAATAAATGCACGGACAGTCACTTGAGAACATTCTCCCTTCGCTCTTCTTCTGTTTTTTATACTACGCTCTCTTGTTTGCTAATGGGAGTTTCACCGAGCAAGACACACTGCTATAGGTCATCCACGTGCGTTATTTAACGATACATTGCTCTGAAATGCATTTTAAATTGAGATATTTTGGGAAAAATAAGTCAGGAATAAAATTATAATATTCAGTTCGATGCCATAACCTATTTAGGTTTGTCTTATGCACTTTCAGTCGCGTTTAAAGATTAAATTCCGTATTTTAAAGCTTTTACGATGAAATTAAGTGCATTTCACCAGCAGTATAATTATGTTTCGTTTTGATATTTATTTCCACAACCAACACTACAACATTACAAAAGGTTATTTTTATGGAAAATTAACCTCTACAATATTTCACAATTTTCATGTGCCCAGAAGGTCCCTCTTTATACTTCTCCTCCACCTATCCCCTACCTTTTCTAAGAATTCCCCAATCTTATTTATTTTCTCTGCCCCCATATCTGACAACTTTTTAATTGCTGCTATATCATGTTGTAATTTTTCTCATTTTCATCTCAGATATTATCTCTCCATCTTTTTACCATTCCAAATTTTCCACTTTCTCACACATAATACATCCTTCTTTAAATTATTTTCTTCTTAATCCTTTTAGAAATAATAACCGTGTACGCATCCAGGCAGGATTTATTGATCACAGTTATTTATCGTTTTGATATTGAAAATTATATTCATCGTTTTTACGCATCTATTTTAAGGTAACCCTATTTTTACTCAAAGGTATATTTGTATTGAAAACTCAGGTAGTCCGAACTTTCAAAATTCAGCGCCAATGAAGTGTTGGTAACAGTGTTTAGCTGTTACCTTGACGAGATGCTTCCGTTATCAGTCGAGTTTCACGCATTTTCTTGTGAGCACAGTATTATGAGGCTTGGCGATTGTTGAGATGCCAGGCCAACATGAGCAGCTTATTAACGTATTAGTTTGCGTGGAGCTTCGTAAATCTTTACCGAGACTTATGCGATGGTGAAAGAAGTTTATGCAGATAATTGTTAAGCCGTGCTCAGTGCTATGATATATGCGGTTCAAAATTGGTCGGGAGGCCATAGTTGATCACCCCCATCGACGTCAACTGACGACGCTCATGCGGCCAGAATTCATGTCATCATCCGTGAAAATCAACGACAAACTGTTCGAGAAATTGCCGAAGAGTGTAACATTTCTGTGGGAGAATTGACAGAAAAGCTTGTCTGCATCACGTTGTAGCAATTTTGACACAAGAACAAAAGGACGTGAAGGAGTAGGAGAATAGAATAATCACGAATGATGAAACGTGGTCTACGAGTATATCATCATGTTGAGAAAAGGTTCATTGATCACAATGGGTTAGAAAATCTTCAGACACCCAGAAACTCACCAGGTCAGGTCAAACGTCAAATTCTGTTGACAGTTTTCTTCTGCATTCATCATCGCGAATTTCAGTCAGGGGGTGGTGCGAGAAGGAAGAAGCCTGGACTCTGGAGAAACAAAACAATTCTGGATCCTGCACCACGATAAAGCACCAACGTAATTGTTTGCAATGTTTGCCCGAAAAACAAGGAGACAATTCTTCCTTAGCCTACATACACTCCTGATTTAGCACCTGCGAGTTTTGTTTTCCAAAGTTGAAGTTCACTATCAATGAATTGTGTTCAACGCCCGTTTTTACTACCGAGACACCACAGGCGATGGACACTGATGATACATGAGATGAAATGATTTACTGGGAAAGGATTTATATTTAAGGAATGAAACGTTTCAGACCTAAGTTTAGGGACCTCCCCGGCATTTGCCATTTATGAGGACTGAGGAAAACCTGAAAAAAAAAAAAACAGTCATGAAGGACGGTCCTGATGGGATTCGAACCCCAGACCTCCCGCTCACGAGTTCATGCCTTAACGACCTCGGCCATCTTGGCGGAAGTTCACGATCAAAGGACGAAAATTTGACTCAGTTGAGATGTAAAAAATTTTCAGACAGAACTTCACGTAATCTCAAAAAAGTATACTTCCAGAAAGATAAAGCTCAGTAAGAAATAGGTAAGCCCAAATTAAAAAGTTCTTATTACTATTAATTTAATATCATCATCAAACATTTAACGTCTACAAGTGAAAAATCTACTCGCGCAAGTTTACCCAAAACGTGTTGTAGTCATATTTACTTTATCTTCTGAAAGTTATTCATTTATGGTTTGTTCATCGAATCCAGCTTTGTTCAAACTTGACCGGAAATGTCCAGGAAAATAACCCCGACTGTTGGGATACACACACAAGAATCAAAGTCATGCCAATGTCAACTTTTATTGCATAATGAAAACGGTAGGAGTGACAGAAAAACCCACAGTGTGTGTAGCCAGAACCAAGCAGAGCTGACACTTGCGTGTTTTACTCCGTTTATGGTTATGCGCATGCTCCGAGCCGATGAGCCAATTGATTTAGCGGCACACTGTGGTCGGAAGTAAAACACTTTTCCTGAAACACGTTCAAAAGTTGCTCAGGTAAGAGTTTCCTTCTTCTACGTGCTAGGAGGGGTTTACAAATGTAAACAAAGGTAATAACCACAAAATTTAAAAGTTATTAAATTGCTTATAAATATATTATTTTAAGACTACACTTTTCAGTTTCACATTGTCTTAGAGTTAATTTTTAAACTAAAAGTGAATGCTGTTTCTGTCTCTACTACTTAACTCATTGTGTTTTGGCGAAATTTAACTGCCACCTCGTGTTTTTCAAAACAACAATGTTTTTATTTTAAAAAAATCGGTGACACAAAAGTACTTAAGTAAAAATGAATTTTCTAAATGTATGTCTAAAGAATAATAAACGCACAAACAGGAAAAAGAAAAGTTCGATCTCACTAAATGCACATATTCTGCGTGACTAATGGCCGTGTTGCTGGTGATGTTAACTGCCGGCCAGCAAGTCCCGAAACCGAAGTTAGATATAAAAACTATAAAGCAACAGCACTTACTTCAACCCTTGGAAATCCCACATGCAACCGACATATTTTTCCAACAAACTCCAAAAGATTTTGGAGCTGGGCCGTATTTAAGTCCCAGCGGGCGCCTAGCACACAGAAGTGTCTCTTGGTGTGCAGAAGATAAATTTCTTAGGAACATGCAACTTTCTAGCCATATATCACGTGAATGCTGACAGTCTGATAGATGTAACGTGAGGGAGAAAGATTTTCTGTTTCCTGTGAACGATGGAGTAAGATGGGAAAAAAAATGTTCTACGCTTTAGTGAGATTTCTATTAAAACGCCCAAGTATGGACACCTACTGAGGTATTTAAATGCCGAGCAAAGCATCTGAAACTATGTGAGAAGAAGGATGTATGACGTAAAATGGCTCTCTGATCTTGATGTCGCAATTTTTCTAAACAGATTCGGTGTCAAAGTTAAGACGTCACACTGCCGCAGTCTGGCTACATTATCCCCAGTGACGTCATGACGACTGTTACAGATACATGAGTTATCTCCGTCATTCAGTATTAAACTACTGTCGTGCAAAGAGTGTAAAAAACAACTTAAAATAAAAAGCCAACCCTCTGTAGTGTCAGCACTTCTGGTTGTGACAGAAATATTCGGTAGATTTTTAAATAGTGTTTAACGCCCGTTTTTACTACTGAGGCACCATAGGCTGTGAACACTGATGAATGCATGAGGTCAAAAGATACATTGGGAAAGGATTATTTTAGGAAGGAAACGTTCCAGGCCTAAGTTTGGACGGTCTTGGTGGGTTTGCTCATGAGTCCGCGCCTTAACGACCTCGGCCACCCGTGGCGGTATATTGGGTAGATTCCCTAATTAAAAAAAATTCTATCAAATTTGACCAAAAACGAGTGACTTCTACTCCCGTGAAAATTATGCTGAAGGGATAAAAATGCCCCTTCTTTGACTTACATTCATTTGACGACGGTCAATCGAAGCTGCGAAGCTTTGTCGATTATTCGGGTTCAACTAGGGATTCCCCCATTTCATCCCAATATCGTCTTCGGATGAGTTCCTTTCACTTTTATTGCGATTTGCGATGAAGACCATGGCACCCATTCTGTGCAATGTTCGGCTTGTAGTTCTGGTTTCCCTTACGGCATTGGGAACCCTGGGCTCTAGAGCCGCAACAACATTTAAGCCCCGATCTGCTAGGAATCGGATTTTTCCCCCCTTCTTTCCCTCCCATACGTCTGGTTCCCACTGGGTGACTTCAGTACTGTCTGGTGATGAGTCCATAGACGGCTGGCAAGCAGGGTTTTCTCACCGTTGGGTTCAATCCTTCACGAAATATTCGAATACTTCTAAAAAGGCGAATTTAATTTCAGTAATCTTACTACAATTTCCATGACGATATGATAGTTTCTTTCGGAAAAGCCCGAAAAGCTAAGGCTGAATGTATAAAACGAAATACATTATGAAATCTCATCCAATAGAAAAAACTTCACTTAAATAGTTAAAAAAATATTTTTATTATATAATTCGTAATTACATGACATTCTGGTGGTCATAAGCAGAATATGAGCAAGAGCTAAAAATTCTTTATTTCCATTGTTTTTCTTTTTTAATTTCTTTTCTCTTTTTCCTTTTCTTTCTTTCTTTCTTACTTTCTTTCTTCTTTTTTTTTTAATTTACGGACGCTCTTCAACATCTCAGCTCATCAGTGTCCCATTTTATTCAGGGCTTGAAACGGCCAACAAATTTTTCTCAGAGGCCTCTTCTTTCAGGCTTGAGGCTCTTTTTCGTGCCGTAAATGTACGACACGGGACCCACGGCTTTACTTCCCTTCCGAAGGAAGTCGTACTTATGATAATTTCCATCGATTTTGGCCGGGATTGAACCCGCAATCTTGACTTTAGGAGGCAAGTATGATTACTACTACACCACCAGGACGATCATTTCCATTGTGAAAACATATTAATAAAACTACTTTATCGAAATACTTGCAATATATTTTACAGCATTTGATTTTTCAGATATTATTCTTCATTTACACAATTCAATAATACGATATTCTCAGCTACAGTACCACAGGCTAAAAACAGACAATGCACACTGCAGTTTCGCATCTTCCCACGACCTGTAATCTAAGTAATTTTAGTCCCCAAAATTTCAACCTATGTTTAAATCAATATTTCTCACAATGAAATAATTCTGAAATTACTGCCAGAAGAAAGTTTATGAATAAATAAAACGCACCAGTATTTAAGTTACATATTTCCACTATATGTCAATTTCTGTAGAGAAAAATTTCTTGATGCGCGGAACAAAAACTTTGTCTATTTACAAGACATAAAAACTGCACGTCGAATCACATAAGGTGTCATGGTCAGCACATGACCGTGTTAGAATTCCTTTCAATAAGGTTACATTTTGTCGACAAGGGGAACAGAATAAAATTTCGCTTACATTTTTTTTTTATTGATTTATTTATGGACGCTCTTTAACATCTGAGATTATCAGCGTCCCATTCAACTCAAGGCGTGAAATGGTCGACAAATTTTGCTCAGAGGCCTCTCTTCTGAGATATTTTTTCAAACCAGCGATCTTGGGTTTAGGAGGCAAGTATGGTAACCACTACACCGCCAAGACCGACGTCTCGCTTAGATGAAAACATGTAAGTTAACAAGGCTGAAACATGATCATATGCAGCAATGTTAAATTATGAAAATTATACTGATTAAAAGTAATTGTACAGTGAGGTTAACTGAGTTAGGTGTCTCCTGAGCGCGGAAGTACAGCCGCCGCAACCGGAAAGAGGGAAATAAAATTTGTCCAGCGAAACTTTTTTTATTGTTTATATTTTTATTGAAAGCATAAAACGATCCTGTATTTAAAACTGAGAATAATAACCACTAATGTGTGTTATAATAATTGTTAAATGGTGCCCCTCAGCGGCAATACATTCCTGGCATTTGCGTATTTCTTTTAATACTTCTTCCGTTAGAACATGGCGGTTCAAAACCAGCTTCCGTACCTTTGAGAGATCTTATCACTTGTAGCTTTTCTACAAGTTGGTGCATAATAATTATCTATATGGAACATAATTACCAAGACATTTTCTTGAGAACCAGTTTACCACTTCTCTGCAAGAATCCATTTTCACACATATATCGTCATAAAATACCGTCCAAGATTATTTATATAGTGGAAAACTAACAAATATCAATTGGCAAAAATGAACACACATAAATGCAACGTGTGACATACAACGCGCAACCATTCGATAACAAATATCAT
This sequence comes from Metallyticus violacea, assembly GCA_030762175.1. Lineage (NCBI taxonomy): Eukaryota > Metazoa > Arthropoda > Insecta > Mantodea > Metallyticidae > Metallyticus > Metallyticus violacea. The sequence goes on from CM060846.1 coordinate 35,658,345, forward strand.
TCCAACTACCTACAAGCTGATACCTGCACACGCAGTGTAGATCTTGTCCACCGATTTCTCCCAGTAACGCAGCCGCGCTCTGGTGGCATGAAACTCAAATAACTCACTATAGATTCAGGTAAAAGCTTTGTGTCCTAGTTACATAAAGTGTATAACTAGACAGTGAATAAAAAGAAGAAAACAAAGGATATGTTGCTGGGTTGTTGGAAATGAACTCTGCCGGGGCCATGCATTTGATGTTTTGCGATTCAGCATTAAACTATTGTTTAGGTCTTTCAGGTAAACCAAATTACCTTTTCAGCTTACTGTGACCTTTCCTCGTGAGAAAGAAAAGTAGAAACAAAACTAATATTCTTACTGGCTCACTCAGAACCTCTGAAAGGGATTTGGAAAGAATGACAGTTATGTAACAATCTGCCAGTTTTACTTTCAAAATGCTACTTGCGTTAGGGTTAGTCGATATCTAATGAAAAATGTATAATTTTATTAATTTGATGTACCTAAAGAACGCAAATGGGTTAAATTGGTAGACAGTTAAAAGAACGGTAACAACACTCAAATTATATTGCTGTAATGCAATATTCCCTTCATATGATACTTGCTAATAAAAATGCCTCTTAGCAAAGCGATAACATCAACGCTACCCTTTGAAACGTTCTCTCCACTTATATACACGAGACAGAAACACTTCTGCCTGGGAAAAGTGACACTTCCTTTGAAAACATTGAAGTAGGAAAAGAGCCGTGTTATTTACTAGTAAGGAACTTCGGTGCTAGGTTGGAGTGACATATCTGTGTAATATTGTGCGGCACTTCCTTGCCCCAAGTCTCAACTTCCACACCAAGTCAGTTATTTATAGGTTCAGTTTCTTGTCAGCAATGCCCTGAAACATCTGAGGTCGAATATGAATGAATCCTTTGTAAGCAGTACAGTCACCCGTCACTTGCTGTACAGTGCTGCACATTGATGGCGCAATGCTGAAACTATTAGCCTCCTCACCGCGGCATCCACTGTTGCCGAAGATAAAGATTTTACCTTAGTGATGAGTTTTATCATCTCGATCAGTCAGTAATAGTTTTATCTAATAATCACTAATTAATTTTAAAATTTGTAGTTTTACCCATGGGTTTCAAATTATGCTTTCATCCTCTTTCTAAAAAACATCTGCAACTTTAAGCACCTTCAAGAACAGTATTTTACTGGTCTTCCAAAATCCATAACCTTTTCTTCATGTACAATATTGTATATCTTGCTGTATGTTATTTGAATGTTAATTTACTTGCACAAATGATTGAACAGATCAGTTTCTACTTACGAATGTTTTGTACACACATCAGTGTCTATGAATACCCATATCTTAGATTTGTACGTAATAGAACATTTTAGACTTTCACGGTCTATGTTATTACTGCTAAAATTAAAAGCTTCCGGGTTGCTGTAGACAGCATTGATGATGCTGGCCGTAAAAGTTGGCGAAAGGTTTGATTTACTGTCAAACCATGAACTACGGCACAACGACCCGAAAGTTTTTAACTTTAAAGGAAATTATATACATATGTTTCGAGCAATTTTAGGATTAGAACCATCTTTCGCACACTATTAGCTTGAAAACTTATAGAAAACGCGCTCGCTGTATCGGAAAGAGAGAACGAAATATAAAAATATGATTATAGAATATACAAGACATCACGGCTTTATTAAATATATTATTAGAAAGATAGGAGTATCTATTAATAAAATAATTATAAAGGCAAATAAATAGAATTTTAAGAATAATACTCAGAGATATTGCAACATATGGGGCAGAAACCTGGCGCTTGAGATTAAAAATCAATTCTAAATTACCAGAAATTAAGGTTTGATAAGGACCAGTTTTAATATTACTTTCTCTAATTACACTTACAATGCTATAATGGAAACTTTTCAATTGATAGATCGTTCTTGCAGTGTTTTATATCCACAATTCATTACAGTTGTCAAAATGTCAATTTTATTTATTGTGAAAACAACATCTCTACAACAAAAATATTACATTTTGTACATTTAATGATGAGTCGCAAATTTTTAGAAAGCTGATGCTCTGTTGTTTAAGCGTTAAGCGTAATCATATCTTCAGTTGTAAGGCACATATACCACTACCCAGACCCCAATGCAGAAAAAAATGGAGGCTGTGATCTGCAAATAGCAAATACGAAAATTTCACACAATATTATGATTACAAAATTACATTATTGATCATAAAATCTTTCGTTGGTTTATAACAACATGGAATTGTTTAAAAACAATATGTAAATGAAACATAAATAATATTAATTCTACTAGCATTAAATCATCCCCCTATAAAAATGGTCAATCAACTACTGTCCATCACCATTTACTGTAGTGCAGTTATTAATGAAATAATAGTTAGAATAATAATTAAAACCTCAACAAGATGCCTAAATAAGAATTACTTAATAAAATTTTTTCATTGGTGTAACATGCATAAAAATTATTTAAAGAAAATTTACTGCAGTGCAAAATTAATGGATCATTAAACACCAAATATCTATTATACAGGTTTGACTTACGGCTTTTGTAAAGACAAAAAAATATAAAATGGTTAGTCATTTATATCTAATTTCAATGGTCTCTACAAGTACTGCAAAAAAATGTTAACCCAGCTACTAGAAAAGTAAATGTAACGCAAAATAAAAGTTGCCTTATATAAGTGTAAGAAAAAGTTGCAGCCCATATCAAGACCTCTGCTGAATATGTAATTGGATTTGCATAAGAAAGTTCCAATTGTTCTAATGCAAAGTTATTTTACCAGCTTTCTCTATATCCAAATCATGATCTATAGGTTGACAACATTTATTAATGATGTCACTCTTTCAACGAGCGATATTATTATTATTATTATTATTATTATTATTATTATTATTATTATTAGCAACATGCAAAATCGGAAAATTAATCAATTTACTCCATTTGTTACATTTTAACTCCTTACTTTCACTGCATTACAAGATCGACCTGCACAAATCTTTTAAATACAGTAACCTCCAAATTATTGGATACCTTAAAACTAATCGACATGGGACAGCATCATATTATCATTTATTTTAATGGAACAGACATATTCTTCCCTGGCAATAGTAATAAACGGGAGTACCCCTTTTTTCTTTACCTCACTTGCAAAGAAGTTGAAATATGTTATAACATCCTGCTTACACCATTCATTAAAGCTCGCTCCAAAACCCGCTTCATGCTTTCTTCCAGATCTTTCCTTTCATTGCTAAGCCTCACTGTAGATTAGGGAAAATTGCACAGGGAAAATGTCCTCCCTAAACACAATGTTTGGTACGAAATGTTTAATACGAGTACATACTACATTTTTGCCATTAACTTCAAATTTTGCACGGTATATACTCTTTATCCACATCTCCTTTAATGAATGCTCTTTAAGAAATTTAAATATGGTAGTATGCGGTTCTCTGCCATAATAAGAAGTAGGTACAAGTGGCGATCTATGTAGTGCTAATCACTTCTTTTACAAAGTCGTGGTGTAATTTTACTAAATCAATATTAACTTAATATAAAAACAAAATAATTACACGCTACTGGTGATTTGCTTCTCATTATAAACCACGTAACTTCAACGAACCAATAAACAATCCCATTTGCTTTAAGGAGCAGCATGTTTTAACCTCGATCGCCGCCATTTTGTGTACTATGGATAACCGCATTACGGTCTGAGCATTGGAGTCGTTCTTGGTCCACATGAAAGGATTATCAGGAATAACTCGTCGACAATACCTTTTGAAATATTATAATTTTCGAGACACTGCCATATACTCCAACAAAAGGTGTGGTTTGTAGCCCTATGACAGTCTAAGATTTTATTTTTCAATCTTATTTGCATTGTAAACGGAGAGTATTTGGTAATATGGCAACCAAAGCATTTGTATTTTAGGAGGTGACACGAGACTGTGCCAGGATAAAGGTTATAAGCAAGTGAATAGGCATTCTGGTTATTGATCAGTCTCGAATGAGCCGTTCCCCTTTAAAGCACATGTGTAATTGCTGTTCTGTACTTATTACATACCAGAGCTTCCACTGAGGATTCTATATTCAGCATCACCCTTCATCAAACACTAACATTACATTCACTATCGCTACGAGGCGTCCATCGTTATAGCTGTGATGAATTTCTCAACAACCATCGGGTTCGGCATCAATCACCAGTTCTGATAAGCTGCTTGTATAAAGCTCAAGGTTTTCCCTTACTAAGAAAATGCTACTGACTTGGTCAAAACCGTGGAACTAGGAACCTGAATTTGAAAAGATATCGATATGAAGACCCTTTCTTTTAATAATTATAAATGTCAATTCGTCAGGCCTTTAACATTCGCCGAAAAGAAGCAAATGTCGAGCTTGCAGTCGGTATTTAAAGTGTTGGCTTGGTTTCCATTCCATCAGGAGTAATTGCTGTCAATTGTAAGTATCCTTTTCCAGCTCTGTGCAAGCTGACAGCATTCCTGGACTTACCGAAAGGATGTGATTTGTGTTCCGTGATGATCGACATTGAGCCGCAAACATTGATGGAATGTCGGTGACTCTGAACATCGGCGCAAAGCAAAAAGCGTAGCTGGGAAATTGTCGAGGAATGTGCACCGCTGCAGAGCGCGTATCTGGTATGTTTCAAAATAAATGAAGTACATCCGATTTCTAAGTAAGGATAAGAAGCGAAACGACTCTTTTGCAATTTAAAGAAGGCTGCTCTTCTGTGAGGAAGCGTGCCTTGCACAGTAACAAACATTTAGACCAATCTTTTTTCGCAATGTGCACCACAAAAGTATATGTAACGCATTTTGTCTACCTTTTTTCAACAAATTCCTTACTATCTATTCTTGTTCTCCTTTTTATATAGCTATTTCTGAATGCATTATAGAACTTGTCAACTCTCTCTCCTTTTAAGTGTTCCATTAGCGTCTAGTCTAAGCACTTCAGATTGTAATACGCATTGTTTCACGTTCTCTTTAAACAAATCTTAAAAAATCCATTTATTATATCTCATAATTCATAAAGTTTAATATCTATACAGGGTTAGTCAGAAACATCTTTGTTTTAAAAGTTAGTACACATTTAAATATTACTATGTTCTAGGTGCACAGAAAAAGTCTAGAACATTTTATTACAGGAACATAGATGGATTTGTTTACTACTAAATGGTGTTTTGTAAACACTGTGCCGCAGGAGCGGAGAAAGCATTTTGTTAGTTGGAATTCCATGTGACAATCATTGCGCAGAATAAGGAAAGAACGTACCGATAAATAAATCCTTCCCTGCATAATAAATATTTTGATTGCCCCTGCAAAAGGAAATCAACCACGAACAAGTATACCTTTGTATTCATTGGTTTGCATGCAGTTGCACACCTCTGAGGTGTTTTGAATAATCCTATACGGTCATTTAAATATATGGCTGCCACACATAAGGCATGTGGGTCCTAGAGGAACGTTATTGCATTGGCCGGTAGTTCTTCCACACTGAAGTCACCCGTAATCTTGCCCTTGCTCAGGAAAAGTGACTCACGTCACATGAGACGGGGATGTATGCATAGTATATACTAGTCGTAGTAGAGTTGTTCTTGTGTTGACGTGCGTGTTTAAAATAGTGCCGTATTTGACAGTAAAGGAATTGCTTTTATCTTGGTAAAAGTTACTTTGAAAACAATTCTGCTCGTTTACTCCAAGAGAGTTTATTAGAACTTTCCCCAATGAAGATGTTCTATACAAAAACTAGTGAATGCATTTAAAACCACAGATACACTATTGAACAAAATACGTTCCTGAAGAGGGGCAATTTTAACAGAGGAAAATTAGACGAAATCCGAGCCACTCTAGAGCGTTCGCCACAAAAACCAGTAGCTGAACTTTTACAACAGTCAAACATTTCTCCATTTTTCTGCAAACCAATGCAACAAAGTTGCTAAAGGTAAAAACCATACAGGCACACAAGTGTTCAAGCTTCGCGAGAAGATGATCCTGTTAAAAAAGAAGTATTGTAACTTTTTTTTCCGAATTATAATGAAACAAGCAAAGTTTTAACTATCTGATGAACTAGGATAGTGAATGATAATGATAACATATTCCTACTGAAGGAGGAGAATATCTATTTGTTCTTCCTACTTTGTACTGAGCATTTTACTGCTGATGTTCGGCCTGACGCCCTGGAACCTAATTCGTGCTACTTACGGAAGCCATATATATTAATGACTGGTTAATGCAAATAATTATTTTAAAAAATTCAGATAGGAAATATTACGCTCATGATTCTCTCATTTAGAATCTAGTAGTGGCTTGTGAATATGAATGGGTGGCAGAGATCGTTAAAGCAAGGACTCGTGAACGGGAAGTTTGGAGTTCGATTCCTGCCAGGACCATCTTTAATTGATTTCGTCAGTTTTCATTAATTTCAAATGCTGGAGAGGCATCCTAAAAGTAGGCCTGGAATGATTTCTTCCCAACTTTCATCTCTTGTATCATCAATATCTACCTCCTGTGATACCTGAATAGGGAAAACGGGCGTAAAATGCTTAGCTATGCAATTAACATATACGATAACTTGTACTTTAGTCAGTTAAAACAAAATAAAACACAAAGAAATGATACGTCATGAAAATGAGTCTCAATTCTCCAAAATATACATCTATACGCTATTAAGGTGATATCTTGTTTTTGTTTGTTTTCTTATTTTTTGTTATTTGAAAGAAAAAAAAAATAGCAACAGCAGTCCAATATGCACATGCGCAACTAAATAATAGTCAAATATTGTTAATGAGATACATCTGGATTGATAAGTGAAAAAAGAAAATATATTTTCGCTGCACCTTTATCTACCAAAAAAAAAAAAAAAAAAAAAAAAAAAAAAAAAAAAAAAAAAACCCACCTCAATATCATTATTTAAACTCCGTTTCATTTCTAAAACAATGAAAACTCTCGTCGGTAGTATATTTTATGCATTTCAAGTTCAATATTTTGTTATCATAAATTTAAATCTGGTAGCTTCAATTAAAAATTATAATTCTTGGAAACTATTCCAATGTTTGGTTCACGCTCCGTTTATCTATCTGCTTCCCAGTTGGCTAATTCTTGCGCCATTTGATTTATTTACCGCACAGTACATTTTTGTGCTGCGACTAAAGAAGAAGATTTATGCTAAACTCCCCAAATATCTTTCTAATATATAAAACGACAAATCCTACTGCAATTGGACGAGACATTTATCTTTGTTAGGAGAATTTGATATGTTTCAGGTAAAAAGTGTTAGTATATAGTAACTTTTTATTTTCTGTTTTTAACCTGACGGTTAGCATGACTCTAAAGTGCACAATCTGCGAGCTTTCATATGACCTTATGTAATGAACACGCAATTCTGTTAGCGCAAGCATGGATGAGGATTAGATTGCATGACGGTTATTTTGGGTAGCTGCTATACAAGTTCAGTTTTAAGTGAGCATTTCCGCTGCGTTCCTTTTTGAAGGGCATTAATACTCGGAAAAGGCACAGTGATGTTCACCATATTAGTAATTACTGCTACAGTTGAAGGACTTGTCTAAACAACATTTTTGGCTTGTGGTCAAAACTCTACAAGATTTTTATATTTGAAAGGAAACGAGTTAGATCTTTTTTGCTATTATTTTTAAAATAACAGGAGTTTATGTAGGTTCTTTTGGCTTCCATCACACATTTCATTCAAAAGAAGCCAGGGATGAAATTAATTGCCTCAAATTCATTTTGATGGAAGTGAAATTGCTATCAGAATTAAGTTGGTGTGCACATAGTTTAAGTAATTATTTATTTTTGGTGTTATAATTACTGTTTTCTATTTGCCAGAATCTGTCTAGGTGGTGTGTTGGGCTTTTCGTCAATTTCTTAGCTCCATATTCAAATTTATTTCTTGAGATTGAAGCATCCCTCCGTGATATTAATACAAATATTTTTACACCTTAATTTCAGATGTTACATAATATAGATACATTAAAACATGTCGACTCTTTTTACAGCCCAGCGCTCGCGGCCACTAGCGGAGAAACATTTCAAGATCGATTTTTGAGGTACAGAGAGATCCCTATATGTTATTAATATGCCATTTCTTGAATTATTTATTCTAGAGAAGCCTAGCGCCTACCTTTAGAACTTTTCAGATCTCTAGTGTAGAAAAGTTGTTTAAAAAACTTATATATTGATCAGGGTAACAAAGGAATGAATTGTTGTTTTTAATGTGTGTCATGTTTAGAAGCTGTTATGAATGTCCTAACATTTAAGATCCCAACGTAATTCTATATATTGAGTGATAAAATTTATTCTAATTTTACGGCGAATCATTTGAAATGAATGACGCCACTATTGCGGAGCTATTTGCTATTAATATAAGAAGTTACAGGTTATTTAGTACTACGAAATGACTGTGAAAGGAGTAAGGGAGCAGCAATTTAAACGTCTGTACATTTCGAATAATAAGGAAAGAATTTTAGTTCTTATTATTTGACATTTCGGGTTTCCTCTCAATTGAACACTTCCCATCAACAGATTATAAATTTTATTATGCCTGCGGCATTGTTGACTGTAGGGTGATATACAGAAATTTACTCTGTCATATTTGATTTGACACAAAAGCTTTGTTTGAGTAATGAATTTAAGGGTATTACAATGATTAAATGCATTAATGGCGTCCTGCATTCTCAAAGATCCAGATAAGTGTGTGCATGCAAGAATAAAATCATTTAACGGGAGCAAGGGCTGAAGTGTAAGGTTCGTTAGGGTGGTTACTCTACCGTTCTGAAGGGGTGACTACCGCTTTTAGGTGTAAAGGTGTGGAAGAATGGCTAATTGACTTACGGTTGCTTTTCACGATCTAAAACAAAACGACAACACTGGCATTCACTAAACACTTGGCTAAAACCTCTTAAGAAAACGTGAGAATTGGACAGTTGGTTTTGATAGGTATTGGTTTAATTCCAAGAAATGACAGGGCAACTGCACAAGGGGCACAAATAACAAAAATTTAGCACCTTTCCGATACTCTATTTATCCGAAACTTTCACTGTAACACATATTTGGTCTTCTTCACCTGTTCATGCGTGAGACATTCCCAGTAAAGAGACTTCAATGGGTGTACAACCTTCGTTAAAACAAAACAAAAATTCTTTGTAACAACTGAGAAGCAATAACAGTATGGTGCTCCATGCTGAATACTTTCTGGTTCCATCCAGTCGTAAACCCATGGCCACCTCTGTACGGTAACACTGTACACAAATTTAGATCCATTTACGGTTCAGGAATAAAATATTTTCTAAAATATATATTTATTTTCGCCTTTTGCCAAGTTGAGCCGTGAATGTTGGACAATACAGCTAAGCCCTGATAAAAAGAATATTATATTACTTACGATTACGTATAATTACTTACATTTATATAAATATAGAAATTAAACAGAGTTGAAAAGTGTTTACGTTGAGCCGCACTAAACTCTCTATAGTACCATTGTGATTTTTGCTTTATTTCATATAAATTCCAGTTCACTATTTGTTTCCAAAAGATAGGTCATTAAGACGACTACAAATGTGTAACATGCCAGTTCCTTTGCTAAACAATTTTAAACTGAAAAAAATAAAAGTATTAAAACAAATATACAGAAAAAACTAAGAAACGAATGAAAGCTTATTATGAATTGTTGTCACGTATACCAGCTAAACACTATTCATTTCAGGTGCAAAGAACTAATGGACGGATCAAAAAAGGACTAGTAATGAATTTCAAGGGACGTGTATTAATTTAAACTCTTTGGGGGGGGTTATAAATATTATCTCCAGGCAGTCCAAATGTGTTTATTTTCCATAACTGTTTACCATTCGTTAACTCAATCACTTTAAAATTTTGGGACTTCTGCAATCACTTTCAGCATTAAACCCATGGCCGAGGTCGTTACAGCGCGGATTTGTGAGCGGGAGGTCTGGAGTTTGATTCCTCCCTGGTTTCGGCAGGTTTTCCTCAGTCCTCATAAATGGCAAATGCCTGGAGGTACCCTAAATTTAGACCTTAAAAAAAAATCCTTTTCCAAAGTATCAATCCATCTCATGTATCATCAGTGTTGATGCCTCCGTAGTAAAATATGGCGTTAAACACCATTCAAAAACACTAAACCCTTCCCATATGCAAGTTACTTTCTACATATACAAAATTTTCTGCGATTTCATTAAATAAAAAGTTAAAGTGCATTATTGTTTTTTTTTTTTTTTTTTTTTTTTTTATTTCAGAAGAAGAATACTAACAGAAAGTACGACTGGCTAATTCATTTTGGCGGAGAAACTTGTTGCACATGCGTAGGCCTGGGTTTTAAAACCTTGTAGTTATTTTTGTATTTCATTGCGTAATAAATGCTTCTTTGTACAGTGCCTTCAAAACATTCCACACTGTTGAATCCCAAAATGTAAATCATGTTTATTTTATATCACGGTAAATAACTCAAGATATTCGGGCACCACAACTTTTACAATAGCCTTGATAAATTTCCAAGTGAAGTTTAAGAGATTTACATAATTTTGTTTTATCTGGTAAGATATCTCACACAGTTTATGTTTGATAAATGAATTCTCATTTAGATTGCCCATTTTATAACCGATAGCTCTATTAATGAACTCTGTAATCCCATAAAAATGTACATTAGGCTCCTATATCTATGTACCCGAAACTTTTCTCCTTATTGTGTTATTTTCTGTAATTTAACTGAATCTAAACTCTGACCAGCATTTGGATAAGTGTGTGAAATACTTTACATTTTTATGAAACTAAGAGACGTGAAATTAACTGTGAAGAAAAAAACACCTTACAATAATTACCGACGCAAGACAGCCAGAATACGGAGAAGGTCTCGTAAATTACTATTATTTTCAAAACGAACTAAAAATGTTTTACTAAGCAAGTGGAGGAAGTCTTCGTTATTAATAGAATTGCGTAAATGCCTGGTGCGGAGATAATTACATAGAATTGAAACACTGAACGGAGCAATTTTGTGAAGATATTCAAAGACAGCTGAATGCCATAAGTAGAATAGATCCAAAAGTCATGGAAAGTATTAAAATGATTTGGCAAATTAAATACACAAAGAATGGTTGCCAGAAATTGGAAACAGATCATGAATAAATGGCAGCACATGGTTTTGATTACGGCACATCAATCCTTGCTAGGCATTATCAATGCTGCTTTACTAAGCTACCATCAACTTCATACTCTCAGAGAGAGCAAGAATTTGGCACAATACGGCGGGAGTAATGTACTGCACCATCTAGTATTGTTCTCTTCTCTAGCAGTTATACCCATAATCAAAATGTGAAATCAATTTTTTCCAGTTCAAGACATTGCTCTTCATAAATGTTTCCTTAACACTTCAGGAACATAGGACTCGCGTAACACAATATGCCGAGGGTGCCAAAAAATGTATACATACTTTCACAGTAGATATCTATTTAATATATTTGAAAGTTGGACCGAAAAACAACAGTAATGTGTAGTATGATGTTCTGTAAACAGATGTCACTCACATACATTATGATAGCTTTGCTACGTGACAGGTAAATCAACAATGAACAAATGAAACCAAGATTATCGTATGATGTTCTGTAAACAGATGTGACTCACATTCCGTTATGCTAGCCTTGCTACAACAAAATGGAGCGAAGATTATCGTTTGAACAGCGGAAAGCATTTTTGAAAGTATTCAAGGCACTGGAATAGGACAAAAATGTCCGATTTAATTTCCACCGCGTTCTCTGGATCTGACTCCGTTGAACTTCTACCTATGGGGATGTTATATACCGTAGAAAACCAGTTACACTGGCAGCACTTCGGGAAGAAATTTAAACGGTATGTGCTGCAATCGCTGAGGACACTGGAGCAAACGTTGCTAGATCAATAGTTCAACGTACTCAAGTGTATCGACGCCGATGCTGGGCATTTTGAGAAGCTGTTGTAACTGTAAATGTCTAAGATGATTATGCTAATCAATTTCTAATAGTGTGAATTCAGTTTTGTTATGTTAACAGAGTGTTTTATTTGCTTGAAGTGTGTATACATTTTTTGGCACCCTCTGTATTAAGAGCTATCATTAACATCAGTTGCTTAATGAGTATTTAGTCGGCTGAATTCACCTTTCCCCCCGTAGTGCCTTTCTCTGATTGTCACATTCAAACTCTGAGTGAAAAAAATATTCATATAATAAAACAGCTTTACAAAAAAAGTTAATGGGTGATGCTTCGAATATATACGAGGGCTGTTCAATAAATAATGATCATAATTTTTGCAGGCATAATTATTGCGCTAATATTCAACTTTAAACATTTTAGTAACTTAATGCGTAATGTACACGTGATACTATTTCATTGTTGTCACTTCCAGTTCTTGCCTGAGAGTTGTGCAAGTTGAGACATGTTCAGTTCCGCCTACAGAAAAATGTAGGCAACACGAGACGTATGATATGCTGCTCTGAAATTCTTATTTCGTATCAATAAAGGTTTAGCTGAGGCCTATGCAATGAGGTAATCAGTTTCAAAGGAAGGGGTACCAGGAGCTGTAGTTTGTGGAAGACAACCTTAATACTACTGCTGTCATTATAACAGAGGATCGTCGAACAACATTAAGAGCAATTTTAGAAATTCTGTAAATGTCACTGGGTGCCACCCACACTTTAGTAACTGAAAATTTGCACATGAGACGTGTTCGTGTACGGTGGGTGGTGGTGGGTGAGTGGGTGGTAAGGACGTTCGAAAGAAGGTTTCCTTGCAGTTGAAGACGATGAGATTCTTTCAAAGGTAATCGCCGCTGATGGAACTTGATCATATCATTTCAATCCTGAGAGCAAACAGGAAAGCTCTCTGTGGAAATATCTGTCATCACCAACACAAAATTGGTTGCTTCTGTTGGGAAATTTATCGTCAACTATTTTTCGATATTCCAGGAATGTTTTAGTTCTCGTACCAGCATGTCGTATCTGCACACACAACTGTATTTGGCAGTGTTGCAAAGATGTCCTCAAATCTCTGCGCGGCCATATCACAGCAGAAGATACTTAAGTTTGCCCCTTACCCGCTCTATAGACCAGATTAAGCGCAGCGTAACCGTTTCCTTTATCCTAAATTGAAAAAAACATCTTCATGGAAGGCATTTTGATAATCAGAAGCAGTGACGAAGATGATTCTGTCAAAAATGGTTTCGAGCATGACTTTAAAAACTGACAGAAACGCTGGCACAGGTGCATTGCAATAAATGGGAAATACTTTGAGAAAGATCATATTCAAATACCCTTTTTCAAAGAGCATCACATATTCTTCATTAAATTTAAACAAACCAGAAATATGTCATTATATTTTGTATTCAAAATATACAATGTACACAAAAATTATCCGAAAACAAATTAGTGTAAGACATACGTACTTGAAACTACGCGAATCTCCTCTATGAAATAATGAAGTCAGTTTATGTCTATTGGTGACTTGAAAAAAAAAATGCCCACTTTTGCAAGTTTAATGCTAGTATGTCGAGCCATATTCAAAAGCATATTTTAGTCCAGATTCCAAATGGTGTGTAGGGTTCAGTGAAGGTCGTGGAGCATAGCTAAGTACAATACTTTGTATACTTCATTTGGACATACATCAGAGTCTTGTGGCAGGTCTTCACACATACGCATGGCCAAGAGTAAATGCCTTTAGATAATGTAAATAGTAATAATTATTAAATATATAGCTTGTAGTAACAAACAGGGACATTTCATGTGTTACGGATATGTATTCATGACTTCCTGGATGTGCGACCTATGACAATAGGGAAAAGATTGCCTTTTGTCATCTTTTGTGCTTCTTCTGCTGTTAATGGCTAGAGCGATGGGTCTCTCTATTATAACAAAAACTAAGTGCATGCAGGTGGCAGAACAATAGATGCTTTAGTATCTTAGTTGCTGAAGATGCTTCAAAATTCGTTAAAGGTGGAAAGGGGAAAGATGTCGGCGATGAAGCCGTTAGATCGTATGATCAGGAGCTCTCCAATAAGGTGCCAAAGAGGCGATGAATTTAAAATAAGCGCGTTCGGGAGCTCAAGAGAACACCAATAGTATTTAAACATGTCAAAGACTCGGGGAGCCGTGGGCGCTATGTTGTAAGCACTGTGAGCTTTTGTAACCACGTGGCTACGTTTTGGATTTTATATATAAGGGGAAACAACCTAGCAAAAGCACGTTTTTCAGTCATACATTCGCTCATTCATTAATACGTCTTTGTACACTCATTCGTTTCGTTCGCTCGTTCTATGATAATCAATATTGCTTTAACATGGGCAGTAAACGAGAGGCATACAGATGCAGTATATATAGCATGCGTCATCAAAGCCATAGAGGTAACGATCCAGGTGGCCGATAACTAAGTGTAGTGTGATTAAACATCTAAATGCATTAAATAAAACAAGATTATGTGATTGAGCTACCTCCTTCCATCTCCCTCCTCTCGTAATCAACAAGACACGAAAGGCGACTTCGGGCCCCTGAGCGACCCGGAGTATGAAATGGGACCCTCGGTTCAATATGAACATTCTCATATAAAAACCGCTTCAATCTGGAAGGTATTTTTATTTTGTTTCTTCTAAAACCAGTGTTTTAATCGTTCTGTCGACTTTCTTGATATATTCTCATTCAAGAGAACATTAATTTATGATGGACAAGTAGGACTTTCTAACAGTGCTCCAAATATGGTTTAGCAGTACCCATGATTTCTTCACTGTCATACTGGTTAATGTCCCTGAATTGGGAAAATATGGCGAACCTGTATATTAAACTCTCTGGCGATCCATATCCCAAATTCAAAAAATGTCGCACCAGAGTTAGGGATAAAAACTATTATGTTAATTTTGTGCCTGTTACTCATCTTGATACAAAAATTAAATAACGGAGTCAGCTCTTTTCTTCGCCTAGCCTTCCATGAAAATATATATATATATATATATATATATATATATATATATATATATAATATGAACTGATGATATAGCACCTAAGGAAGCTGTTTTCTATAGCCTCAGAAACATTCGAATAAAGTCAAGCAAAGTTGTCGTTATGATAACATAGCGGTTCGTTTAATTCGATCGGCTTATTGACCAAAATGTCCTTTCTCAGAAATACTTAAATTTTTCTTTTATATTATTTGCAAGTGGTAAATTTCACTTTAATGAAATCAATTGAAGATTACAGACCCTGTGCAATTATTTGAGTACTGAAATATGACCAACCCTCTTCAGAAAACCGGCTTAGTCCAAGGTAAAGAACCCCCCCCCCCCCACGATAGAATTAGGTTCCGAAGTCCAGTGCAATTCCCAGCATCTTCAGATCCAAAGTTTCATTTCCGTGCTAATTATCACCGTACCTCAAGAGCGGCTGATGAAAAGAGGCATGAAGCACATATGCAACTTTGCATTTACATGAAAATACCCCTGTCGATAGCAAGAGAGCTTTAATGAATAAAGTCAAGAGAGAAGAAAATAAATTAAGAATATTGGCGGAATAAAAGCTACAATATGCAACACATTCTGATGTTCTCCACCATCCCGCAATCCTGCAGTTTTTTATTCGGAGAGCAATTTAAAGCATTATTTTTGTAAGAGAATTTTCAGGCATATGCAGAAAAATCTTTTGATGATAGGATCATTGTTCATTGTGCACCATTTGGTATTCCGTATAATAAAGCGGGAGAGAAAGATTTGTGAATGTCATGGTTTTATATATTTCGAGGTGCGGAAAGCTACAGAACAAATGTTTTACCTTTAACAGATGACTGGGAACTTATTGCGGAGCAAGACCCAGGCATGTACAAATGAGTCATTTCGATAAGTGATATTTGCCCCAGTGTTAGAGGATCTGGACAACAAACACTTTTTGGTTTTCTCAAGAAGAAGTCGGAACACAATTAATTCTATTATAGTTCCCATTCTAAATAAAGAAAATATAATTTTCTTACTGTGGGGAGTCGTATTTGGTCATGACGATGTGCAGCAAGCGGCCTCCAGGCCGACATCGGTTTGAACATGTTGCTTCACACCAAAACAACTTAAACGCATTTACATCACTCAAACGCCAACAAAACATTAAGAGATGGAGAGGGCATATCTTGTCGCATATAGAAATGGCATTTCAAAGCGGATAAAATATTAATAACGTAATTTATAGCGGCAATATATAAACTGTGCATCCAACCAGCATTAAACAGTCCTTTTTTTTATCTTCTTCTATGTGCCTCTCATTCCCGCGGGTTTGCTAGATCGGAAAAAAAAAAAATGAGGTGTCGATAAGCTGAGGTCATAAATCGCAGCATGCGCAGCCCTTTCCTCATTCCTTCCCCTCTTCACGCAACTGAATCATCAAAACTGCGGCATCATGCCAAAAACTCCCGACAGTGGAAAGAGGGAAAAGCAGCGCCAGAAAGTTCTGACCACCTCCCCAACGTTGGAGTGTTCAGGAATTTAATTGCAGAGATTCGGTCATAACTCCTGGGGGATTTTCCAGCGGAGCAAGGTTAGAGAAAAATTATAATTGTTACACCGTTATTTGTTACACATGTAGAAGCCTCCCTTACATGCTGATTTGTGTTATCCCTGGTGATCTAATGGTAATCACACTTTCCTCGCAGACAAAAGATCGTGGGTTCAATCCCGGCCAGGGTTCATGAATATTTTGGGGCGTAAAACTCGTAAGTATTGCTTCCTTTGGAACGGAATTAAAGCTGTTGACATTGTGTAGCAGATTTACGGCATATAAAAAAACCTCCAGTCTGAAAGAATAGGCATCTGAGGAAAATTTATCTGCCGCCTCACGCCCTGAATTGAATGGAACGCTGTTGATCTGAGATGTTAAAGAGCGTCCGTAAATTATCCAAATAAATAAATACTCTTGAACTAATCTTCCATTCCGCCTGATACATTCACTGAATAAAACCACCCATTTAATGAAATATTCCCTTTAAAATGCACGGCGGGATTACAACGAAAAGTAATAATGTGCCATTTTGAACCAATACAATCTTACTCATTAAGCTGTGACTAGATGTAGCAAAATCAGTTTCATTCATTAGTCGTTCAAATAACGCTAAGCGTATGGTGGTTAATATTACAGTAATGAGTGCATTTTGTCTGCTTAACTTCCAAACAATTAAAGCAAAAAATAGGAGTACAAGTTTGTACAAGTCCGGCACGCAAGTCCGGCTCGACGAGTTCATATTTTTCACCACGCACGCGTTTAGTTTACTGGAACTTCACGTAAACATTAGGACTTTTCTCTCGTGTGAAACACTGTCGCTGTGAACATGGCTCGAACCAACCGAACTTAGGAGCTAATAGAGAGCCGAGCCCCCCGTGCGGTTCATTATATCTCACATAAGAGTTGGAACCCAAGCAAACAGGACCCGGAGTCATAACCTTAAAGACAGTAGAAAGCATTTATCAGAAGCTAAAACAAAACAGAGGATGCATTTTAAAGTTTCATAAATTACGATTTATTCACCAAACTTATCGTTTACCGTAATATTCTATTAATTATGCCTTTCAATACATTAATATTGTCGTCACATAAATAAATAATGAAATCTCTGATTAGATGAAGAAATTTAAATTAATAAACAACAAGTAGATCGGAATAGCCAGTCAGCGCATTTCGTTTAGTGCAATATTTTATGAAGGGGAGCTGGCAAAATTGCTACAAAATGTAAATTTTCAAAATATTCCACGATAGCAATGGGAAAATAATGTAGCATTACTAAGTAAGTAATATAAAATGACATCAAAATTATGATTTTATTGTAATAATTATCATATTGTATTCAAAAATATTTTTATGAATTTTTTCTAAAAGAAATCCCTCTCTTTAATTTTGATTCACTCATATAACTAAAGAAAATTATCCGTAACACTTAAAATAGGTGCATTGTTTCCTTAATGAAACCCAAGCCTCTTTGATGCCACATTTATTAAAGCGTGTTTCTATCTGTTCACTCGTTTCACTACACATTTATTAATGTCTGTAGGCTTTCGTTGTGGTGCGTCTCTCACTTCCAAAGAGTTAAATGGAGTTCCAATTGCAAATTATCTGCATCTTCCTTCTGCCTTCTCATCTACATAATCAGATAGCGGACTGTTCTGAAGACAGCCTTGGCGGTCAAAAACAAAGATGTAATCATTGTGGACATACGAGTAAGGTAGTTCACAATTTTTTGCTCACTTTTACATAAATACACGTCAAAAAGAAGCCAATGAATCTTGGCATGGTCGCAGAAAACATTTAATCTTTAACATATTGCTGCTGTTTATGTTTATCAGCGAAGTTGCAGGATTTCATAAGTCGATGACTCCTGCAGAGCAGACCGAGAAATTGCTAACCCGTTGTTGCAAAGTGTCAAGTTGCTTGCTATGAGGGCTTACAGTTATGAAATTATGTACCATTACTGAAGGCAAAACAAATGACTTTCGTGTTGCACACAGTGTTTAACTTGATCCGAAATGTTTTTCAAGTTTCCATGATTAGACTCGAAGAAATGTTTCGGAGCCACACCTCTCACCACATTTATCGCAGCTTGGAGTTTGTGTTCAGATCTGGCTTTACAGGATTTTGCTAATTTATGCCAAGTCGTTATTCCTAAAGGCTTTCCAGCGAAACGTTTTCCTCTTTTACGATCTTGTAACACATTCCTGAAGTGAAAGCTATTTAAGAATCTTTCTCCATCGCTGTCTTCGATATCTTTTGCAAGAGGTCCTTCGAGCATCTTGAATCTTAAAACACACTCCATCAAACAAGGAGTCCGGCACTGTGTTAGAGAAGTAAGGTTAGCGGGATCTAATAATTTTATTTTATGACTTTCTGCGCTTCCTCAGGTCTCTAAATTGCAGCTCCTGCTGCAGTCTGGGTCAGGGTAAAGAGAAGCTAAATATTTATCACACAGTACTAAAAGCAGCAACAAACATATTCGTGAATGTTTAGGCACCTGTCAGATCAATTACTTACGCACTCCGGGTAAAGAGCAATTTCTTTTATTCCTCAGGGATGCATTTCTAAGCAAGTTTAAAACGCAATTAACCAAAAGGAGTCGTGTTTTTCATTTTAGTTCTTCTACCACTATGTTTTATCTATCGGTGCATTTATGAGAAATAACATTTCATCCTGAATCTTGAACAGACATATGTAAACACGCAATTGTTACAAAGGACGTCAACTAAAGGTGCTGTAAACGCCACAGAGAATAGTAGGCTATAACTGACATCTTCAAAAACCTCGAAAAAAAGCATTACTTCTGCAGTTTTCTTTCTTTCATTATCCCCATTTTCTCTACATAGGCTTAACCAATCACAAAGCGATATTAAGATAAGTTATTGTTAGCTTCATATTTAATTTGGAATGGCCGAGATAAAATATTTCCATCGACTTAGCCATGAAAACAACTATCAATTTACAGCATTTGACTAGTGTTCACCATTTGTAGCCGAAACAGTATGACAACAATATTAACACCATAAGGGAATCAAGGAATAAAGTTATACACCAGAAGTTTAATAACTGTTGTATTGAGTACCCAAAGGTGAATTTTCTAAATCCGGCAATACAACAAATTTATCACAAGTGCTGTACCAGTATAATACCTATGTTCAAATTTCCATGTTGATATTTAAAAAAAATAGTTATTTTTATATGCCAATGTACTAAATGCTCCACCGGATAGAGAATTTAAAACTCTGATCGGATTTGGTTGTCTTAGAAAAATATTTCTGAAGTTTTCAATACTACACTTTTCATTTATTAATAACTGCACAAATGAATTTTTGCATATCTTTAATATAAAATTATCTGAAAATTATGACAATATCTCATTAATTACTTCGGATTAGATCTGAAAAGGTGAAGGAAATTGGGAAAAATTGCATAGTGTGGAATATTTTAAATACAAAAAAGTACACAAAAGTAATTTATAAAAACTGGTATTTAAAATATAACTAAAACTTTTTAACAATATGTTTAGTTGGCAATGAGAGTTTGCAGCCATATGATGTGAAAAAGTTAAATTTTATGATAGTGGAAAGTATTCGGGTTTTATAAGTTTTAAAATAAAATATTGCACTGCTCGAAAATGTTGTCTAAATATCATCTGTGTGCACCCTTATATCAATTGTTACCGAGCTGCGTGGCTCAGATGTAACGCATGGAACTCGTGTTTCGGAAGTACTGGGCTCAAATATTTCGCTCTTCCATTTCAAATCATTCATGTACGGTGTAGCGATGGTTTGCGCTT
Source organism: Metallyticus violacea (assembly GCA_030762175.1). Lineage (NCBI taxonomy): Eukaryota > Metazoa > Arthropoda > Insecta > Mantodea > Metallyticidae > Metallyticus > Metallyticus violacea. The sequence continues at coordinate 35,678,695 of CM060846.1, forward strand.
TGGGAAGTTTTCCGCCGGGAAAGCGGCTATTTTGAGGGTTTAGGGAGGCTCCAATGGCATTGGGGCTCTCTATCTGGAAACAACGTCCTTAGAGCATTCTGTTGCTACTCCACCATTAATAGTAAAAGCTTGAAAGTTCTTCGATAAACTTTGTACGCTTTACTGCACTGCATAAGCATGCGAATAATAAATTACTGGATAAAGCGCGTGCAAATCAATTTCACTCAAGAGGAAACGGACGGTCTGTTGCGGCAGATTGACGCAGACTTTTGACATATGTCTTACCTGCTGCCCTTGCTCTGCCTTAATACTTCTGGATTTCGGTCGCCGCCCGACCGTCTCCCTCACCTTGTCCCTTCCTCCAGGAGGTTCCTCCATAGGGGACATAGCTACAAAATGGTCAGCTTTGAGCACGGCTGAAATACTGACATTTTTACCCTGGTCCTCACCAATCCAACCACATAATCAACGGTTAAACCACTTATTATCATAAAACTATTTAAAGATGTTTAAAATAATCCGTTTCTAAAATACCGCCACGGGTGGCCGAGGTCATTAAGGCGCGAACTCGTGAGCGGGAGGTCTGGGGTTCAAATCCCGCCACGACCGTCCTCCCTGACTGAGGTTCTTTCCAGGTTTTCCTCGGGTTTTTTCAGCTTTTCCTCAGTCCTCATAACTGGCAAATGCCGGGGAGGTACCCTAAACTTAGGCCTGGAACGTTTCCTTCCTTAAAAAATCATTTCCCAATTTCATTTCATTTCATGTATCATCAGTGTCCACCGCCTTTGGTGCCTCAGTAGTAAAAAGGGCATTATCATTAAAAAAAGTCACTAAAAGAAACAAAATGCAATATTTTGATTTTAGCATGTTTGTACAAACATGATAGAAAATTCATTTTTTTCAGCGGTATGCAAATATTGCAGTCGAAAACATTTTTACATGTTGTACATAGGTTAGAAATGAGCAATTTTCGATTACTGAACATTTTTAATCCCTTTCTGGTGATTGATGCAGTTGATATGTACTTTATGATTCGTTTTTTAATAGTGCGGAATAGTTGCTGTAATAAAATGTCTAATATATTTTAATAAGAGGCAAACCAAATGTAAGCTCTAACGTGTTGTTTATGGTGATACGATAAAGTGAACAAAAACTTCTGCCAAGTATATGCTTATGTTTCATTTTCCACTAGTTGGCATGAAAGAGCTGTAAAAAAAATCCTATTGAATTATTAAAAGTGTGTTAATGGCAACACCCAAAAATTTCATTGTTAGGACTTATTTCGATTGCACATTGATCCTTTAAACAAATAATACAAGCGAACACGTTGAGAGTATATGATGAAGCTTTAGACAAAAGTACATATAAGGTTTGATCTGTGCGGCTGTGTTTAAATTTGAGAGAATGCGATAACAGAGAAGAAAAATTGAAGGGGAAAATCCTGTCAGACATAAGAGCGATGTGTTGTACGTTCCGTTTATTCAACAATCTAATAAATTAAAGAACAAAGAAGTTAACCTGTTATAAAATGAAATAAAATCTTTTAAAACTCTGAACCAGTGGATGTTGGGAAAAATAACATGGCAAGTTTCAAACAACCCCCTTAATATGTTGATAGCTGCGATACATGAGCACATGTGAAACGAGATCCAATAAACATAATGATGTAACAAGATGCGAATGTTGTGATAGAGCGTCTGGTAACTTTCAGAGTCGAGCTAAAGCTTTGTTTGGAGTGCGTCTTCTATCTCACAGTGTGTATAGCCGGCTTTAAAAATACTTGACTGAGATTTTTACTCTCATCTGCAGGGAGTGCTTTAACTTCGTATAATTCTGTTACCGCACCCTTTTCCTACCAAAATCAACAGACATTATCACTTACCAAGGCTTTACACAATACCTAGTGGCATTAAATTTTCCTCTTCTGCTCATAACTTTGGATTTGGAATTAAGTCACCTTCCATTGCAGACCATTGTTTGTTCAACGGATTCTGCCACTTATCACGGAGTGTGTTTTGGAAGCATAAATCTTGAGAGCAAATGAAGTTTGAAATTACTTGCAAACAATGTTCTTCGTGAAAATGAAATCGCTTACGTCATTTTCTGCTCTCATGTTTACGAGAGATGCAGTTGCAAAATTAGCTTGTTCAGTAGTGCCAAATCTTTGACTAACATTTGATGAGTTTTGTGCGATATGTCACGTAAACTTCACTGAAAACTAGTGTTATATTTTGCAACCTTCTTACAGGTATATACAACTATGTAACAAAATATATCTCATAGGAAAAATAGGAATGAGCCCACTGATCGAGATAATCAATAATAAACGGCCTATACGACTATAGTGGTCATTAACTACAGAGCTATTCAAAAAGAAGGAACAGATTTCAATCACATATTTCTTCCAAACTACAAATGATAAAAACATAATTCCAACGTTCCTGTAAAGAGAAAAAGTTCAATTTTCAAATTTTTATGCATTCAATACGAGCACCATGTGTTACACGACAAATATCAAAACGGTGGCTCATTTCTTGCCACGCACGAATCAGCTGGTCTCTAGTTATCGAATTCACAACTTCAACAATTCAATGTCACAGACTTTCAAGAGTGTCAGGCATAGGGGGAATAAAAACACGGTCTTTTACGTAACCCCACGAATTAAAGTCACAAGAAGTAAGATCTGCAGACCTGAGAGGTCACCGGCAATGAAGTTGATCTTCTCCTCCTCCTCTCGCAATCCAATCCTGGAATGGTGCCATTCAGGTAACGTCGGACGTGCTTAAAGAAATGAGGCGGGGCACCATCTTGCATGAAGAGAAGTCATCTGAATCATCAAGTTGAGGAAATAACCAGTTTTGAAGCATGTGTAGATAGATTAGTCCTGTCACGTGTTCTCTATGAAGAAGAAAGGTCCATAAGTTTGTTTCCAGATATGGCACGGAAGACGTTAATCTTCGGTGAATCTCTTTCATGTTCAATAACTGACATAGGGTTTTCACTTGCGCAAATTCTAATCGGAAAGATGAAAAGTGGATTCATCGGATAAAATTACTCGTTCAGAAAAACTGTCTTCTTCCATATCATCTAGCATGCTAATGCAAAATTCGTACCTTTTGTTATGGTAGTCAGGATGCATTGCTTGCAATAACTGCAGTTTGTACGACTTCAGGTGCAGACGGTGTTTCAGAACTCGCCATACCGTTGGTTGAGGAATGTTAAGTTCCTTGGTGCTCGTGCTCTGGATTTTTTTTTAGGGGGGGGGTTCCTTTCGTAAACTGTACGAATACGCTCGACATTTTCATTAGATGTGCGTGGACGTCCCGTTTGCAGATGCAACATCTACGAATCTTTAATGCTACTGGTAAATCTGCTTATGCGCAGGCGGTTGTTTGTTAAACTGGCGGCAAAAGCATGTCGAACTCCAATAATGAACTCTAGTTTTTGCTAATTGCAGCACACAAACTGCTTTTTCCTGTTGTGTCGCCATTTTACTACAGACAATCAACATGGCAAGCAACAGCGCAAATGCGGCCGTGCATGACAAGCAACAGCGCCAATGCGGCAGTGATCGGACCTTCTACCTGGACAGTTCAAATTTTAAACGTTTGTCTGTCCAGGAACGTTGGAATTATAGTTCTACCTTTTGTAATTTGGAAGAAAGAAACGTTTGAAATCTGCTCCTTCGTTTTGAATAGCCCTATTTTAAGCATATTGATTATTTATTATCAGTGCGATGCTCATTTCCATAAAATGATTAACTAAACAGCACAGGAGATCAATATCAATATCTGACTACCTACAGCAGTCTCGAAATATATCACTAGAACCGAAGTTCTGTTTGGAGTAGCTAGTGACAGAATTTTCGGAGTCTATTTAGTGATTTTGAGTGGTTGAAGCACCAGCTGTGAAGCCAGCCATCGACCGAGGCAACTAAGCGTCGGCCATTTGGCTCAGAGACAATCTCCAACATGGTGGTAACAGCTGTTCAGCACAGGAGTCGGTGCACTTGTAACAGGGTGGTAATGAGCTGAAAATGATTTCAGTGTTAAACCTCTACCTTTACCACCAGGCGTTGGCATGAGTTTGGTAAAACATTAAGTTAATCTGATACTGAAATATTGCACTCATTACTGTGAATAGTAAGAGAAACGTAATGTTTATTCATTGAAAAGTTATCCATTACAAAACGAATGCGTTATTTAATTATCTATATTGAAACAAATAGACATGATAAGAGTAAAACTGCATATGCAAAAAACTCAAAATTGTATATGCATTTACAAAAGTACTATTAAATTTGAAACATGGACATTGCCAGAATAATATAGCATTCTAAAGAGATGCTTATAAATAACAAAATGGAATGAATGGCAAAAGGTTAACCTTATCACAACCCCATAAAATAGTACATTTAGTACATTTGAGGAGGAACAACTGACCAAGATCAAGATATAAATGAAGAACCTTCTTAAAGGAAATATAGAAAATAAGTAAATACAAGAAACAGATTGGAGTAACAAATCGCTATTGAGACAAAAGACGACTAACCCATTAAAGAGGATGGGGGTTCAAATTGGTGAACTACTTCTAATTTATACTTCAAGATAATTTAAATACCGAGGTCAAGTAATGGCATAAACCTAGAATTAAAGGTTCTAGTGTCAGGATATACTTCCAAAGTAGAATTCTTTTAGAAATTAAGCGCGTTTGCTATCTCCTGTTTCGAAGCATGGGTATTTTTCAACTTCAAAGCAAACTTTTATTAATAATTTAAGGAAATATCTGATAAACAAAATTCACTTTTATATCTCTTTCAAAAAGTTACAGTATAATAAAAACACAAAGCCTGAATGTGGTTTATTCAACCTCTAGAAATTGCTACCTGCGGGGTTTTACTTTTAAGATACAGAGAGCTTTAGCTAATGTCACTACCAGCATGCTCTGTGCCTCGTTTACTCCTTTCTAGGGCTGGTCCTTCCTCGATGTAATAAAGGCATATTGGATCATATTGAAATGCCGCAGCTGAAGTTAGCAGGGCCATAAAATCTTTCGGTGGACATAAACAGACAGACTCGTCTTGTCGAAATGTGTGTATGTCATCATATGTAGCACAAATGAGACAGTGAACCATCCTCATAGGCTGCCGACACGTGTGCACCATACACAACTTCCATGCGAAATGTTCTCTACGAAAATGCATTAAACCAGTTTCTTTTTATATACTGGCAAACATCTGTACTGCATTTGTCAATGGGCACAAACTCCTCTTTAAACGTGTTTTAGAGTTAATACAAAATATTCACGCGAACAATTTCCTAATCGAAAGTGCGAACATAAATAATTAAATAGTAAATATTTAAAAAATATATCATTTGGTATTGTGAAATGCATTATCTAATTACAACCTCTGTTTAAACAATATGAAAGTAAAAAAAGTTTAACGTAAAGAATTAGCACATTAAAATACTGAAACCAAAACAACTTCCTATTTTAAATTCCTCAAACTCAAATGTGTATTTTGTTAGACCAACACTTAAAACTCTACAAATGCTCCAATAATACATTTAATGATATAGGGCTATATACCTTTTGTAGATGTCGTCATTAAAATACGATGATTATAAATATAACAGTATATCTATAACAATGAATATTATCACCAATCCAACACAGGTGCAAGGGTTTTAAATCACATTGAAAGAATACTTCCCTTGCAAAGTGGTCTATTCAATGTCTGCCCTAAAAACTCATCTTTCCTAGAGAATGTTTCAATAAAATTGAATATTAAAATTGCAGCTCAAATATATATAACACTGTTCATATTTAAAATCCTTAAACAGAAATACTTCTTGCAGAATTTATTTCTTCCAAATTTACCATAAAATACAATAGAAAAATAAATGAAACCAAATTCGGGTTTTCAATTGTTTTGTTGTTTCTAGAAGAGAAGAGAAACAGTTGAATGAACGTTTAGTTATAAATTTGGAGAATGGAGGTTATTATAAATCAGCTAAAGTTATTAAGAAACAATATATACAAAGAAATTACGAGTAGAAAGGGGGTCAAAAATAGACAATTCAAGAATAGGAATGAATGGTATCGTACACTTCGTTGTGGTGCTGATGGCGTTAACTCCAAAGGTACACATGCGTTCATGAATGCTAGAGGACTGAAAACACAATATCTTACCTTAAACAATTTATTCTGTTACATAGAGTATTACTTCATTAATGATCGTCATTGAAGTCGAAGTACAGTAATCGTTCATAAATTCTATCTGCTGTAGATCTCACATTGCTTTATAACTGTCATGAAGACCCGTAGACTAAGTGACAGTGCGTGATGACTTGCGGTTAGATATGTGCAGTCTGCTTATGAATGCGCTTCCGCCAATGACATTGGTTTACTTCTGACTGCTATGAACACACGTCACATCGCAACGTAGTTATGATGTTGATTAAGGGTACACTTGTGCATGCGCGCGTGAAGAAAAAAAAATAAAAAGTTTGCAGAAGTGAGAACAAGTACGTATAAATAGATCAGAGAATTCACAACTTTTATTCTTAATTCATCTTGTTCAGTTCTATTAATGCTTGTACCTAATCTTAACACATTTTTTGTGTGTGTTTTGAGATAAGTGTATTTATATTTCAATTATACCAACAATAATGATGATGGACTAATGAACATCTACATTGTTTCATGTGTTTATATTCCTAAATGGCAAAAATGATTTGATTGATCTACTGAATAGCATTCAAAGGAATAACAATACGTTTTAAACGCTTTAACAAAGATTATATTACTACCTGTTATGATCACAAAATACGCTAGCCTTAAATACAGTTAAAAATGCAGATCATCTTTCATTCCTTAACAGTACATAGAAATACTCTCCTCACCAGAAAACAAACCACAAGCGAGAAATAAAAATTTCCGCAACGATGCTTTAAGAATGCAAGATTTTCCGCCCGACATAAACTCGACACTTAAACCGAGCCCAAACAAAATACAGCTGCTACCCTCAAAATGGAAGCTGTTTAAAACAATACACAAATGGTCTTCCAGTTTTATACCTCTTTGCTAGTTTGTCGGCACTGTGTTTATACGTTCATTTAGCGAAACGGCTAAACCATGAGCAAAATGCCTAATGGAACACCAGAACAATGCAGACAGAGAAAAAACAAAAGACACTGAAGACATTTTCAAGAAAACAACTTTAAAAAAGAAGAGAAACAGCATGGGAAAGAAAAATTAAAATAAAAAAAGGAAAAAAAAAAAGTTTGAATAAAAAAGCTACTCGGAAGCGTATTTCTGCGGCAGGAGAGATGAAGGCATAAAGTAAAGCACTAATTAAACACAACACAAGAGAAAAAAGAGAGAGATATATTCCAACACTCCAGCTCTCTAAATAAACAAAAATGTTCCATATGCAGAAAAAATAGATTTTAACTAAGGCACAGATATTTCTCCATGTGATGTTAATAATGAGTTAAGTGTGCAATGTATTTACATATAAAACGCTCTGGCCAAATCTTTAAGGACTACAGTAGAAAACAAAATTCACAGCCATGTACTCGTCCTTCTCCGATAGTTAGATATGAGTTGGCAACAGCAATTGTCACTATTTTCAAAGTAATAGAACTGAAGAACTCACAATTATTTTATATGTTTCTTTAAAGTATAAAACGCTAGTTAAAACAATAATACTTTTGTTTCCAGATGCAAAAATATGAACTGCAGATCTAGAGCAAAGAAGAATGGCGCATTAATGAGTAGTATAATTGTATCGTAATATACACTCATCATATATGTACGGAAAAACATTCAAAAAATTACACGATAGAAAAATCGTGGATAATTAACACTTTTGAATTACTAACGTACATTTTCTCATATATTAAGTGAAAGATTAAACACATTCCTAATACTGTGGGCATGATAACTGAATACCCCCCCCACCCAAATGTTAGGTCCGGAGGCTTCTCCGAAGATATCTTACATCTTAAAATTTTATTGTAATGCAATAAATTATATGTGACATATAGTTGCCAATTGTAATGAATGAAGTAGGAAATTTGGACGTACAATATAAATAAATAAATAACATACACTTGTTATTTTGGGCAGCTTTCAAACACTTTTACCTGTTGTTTAATAGGTTTTTTTTTATTAAATGTTTGTGCCCATGCAAAGTAATGTAATTAAATAATTTATTCAATACATTGTATATTGTATTTTTTTTTGGAATAATACTTTATTGCTGATTTATACATTATGTAACTTTGTTACTTTCAAGATCAAATTTATTCGATGTGAGAATTTCAATTACAATTATTACTGTTTAATAAATTATGTTGGAATTAACGTAAATCACTCTTCTCCCGTACTGTAAATAAACCTTATACATCTATAATCATATTGTGGGGCCTTCCAGTACACGTCCAATTTTTTATTATTAAGTTACTATACTGTCACACATAGCTCACTGTATCTTTAAACACTTCGTTTAAGGTTAATTTTTATTTTGCCCCTTTATGGACCAGCAGCCGCTCTTGCATAATGTTTGGTTTGAGAAATACCTGATTTTAAAAATGAGGATTACCTTTTAATTTTTACATTTTCATATAATTATGAAACTGATTAATATTTCGACCTAGAACACTATAAAAATGTCATCCAATCGACTAGTTTATTCCCTAAGGGGGTACTGAAATCAATAACTTAAGAATTTTTAAGTTTATACATATTTATAAATGTTAAAAATATTCCTTTGGTATATTTAGATGCAAACCGACAAATTCTTTCGTAATTGCCGGAAATTAACATAACTGTGTACAAAACACACTTATGGCTATACAGAGTGATTAATACTTATTATTCATTTGGTTTTAATATACTGCAGTATTACTGTTATTTATTTGAGAAATAGCATCCTTTAATTTCAAAAAAGAGAAAGTAGCTATCATAACTTTTCCGTTGCAGCTTGCACATTTGTAGCTCTAACATGGAGCCGGTCTAAAAAAAAATATCCTACAACTGCTCTCTCCAAAAACACACATGCACATAAAAGTTTTAATGCTCATAATTTTTTCCCTTGGCATATATTTCTGTAGCTGCCACAGCGTACAAGAGAAAAACGTTTTTACGCAAAAGAGCACTAAAATCAAAAATAAATACACCAGCACAAAGTGTATGAAACTGCTACAAACACGAGAACCGCAGTCACAGCGTCAACAAACTTGCCGCCTGTGTGCGCGAATTCCTGAAACTATTTCTGCAAGGTTTAGAGATAAACAGCAACACAATAATAAGTCAACAGTTGCTGACAAAGTCTGTTGACTCAAACCTAAAGCGCTTGTGTAAATGCAAATACACAAATCTCAACATTCATTACACCGCAAATATTTGGAGACCGAAACCCAACGTTTGCCGGAAAATTTTACAGCGGATATAATCCATGAAAACGGGAAGGATTTGTATCGCAGTGCAGATTAGGCCATTGAACTCTGGTAAAATAAACGAGGACAGAAAGCTGTACAACAATGCAAAACACTCGGGGGTTAAACTGTTGACACATATTGCTTTACTTTTTAATATAACACCATACTTCTGGTTTGTGACTTTGGCGTTTTATAGCATATTTATAGTTTTTGAATACCAGTCCAATATATATCTTCTTTGCTTTTGCTTGTTCACGTTGCATTATTAATTATGGATTTTCTGTTATAATTTTATGAAATAAATTATTTACCTAAATGTCTTAACGAACACAATCACAAAAAATGTTTCTTTGTACTTCTTTTTAAATATATAATGTTTGACGTCCGTTTTCACTACTGAGGCATCACAGGCCGATTTTACAATGAGGGAAGTGCTTCCTTTTATATTCACAATTTTATTCCCAAGAAAACTAAATTTTATGGCGTAAGTTGCAACTCATAAAATGCTACAAACACCTTTCTTTGAGAACTGAACGTTGTTGTTTGCTTTTATTTGACCTGAACCACATTCATAAATTTTCATCTCTGAATTGATTTCCATGGCTTTTTTTGTGAAATGATCTAATATGATTTCGTATATATCGAGCTAAATGCTATACTTTAACTTAAGCCGTTCCATATAAATAGCATTTGATTTTACGTTGTAATGATATTTTATGTTTGATTTAACACCACGAGAAGACATCTGGTTTCAGTTGGGTATAGGATGAAGTTGTTTTTCATTCCTTCTTTTAAGTTGCGACAGACACACTCTAAATGAAGATATATTTCGTTAAATTATAATCAGTTCGTCATTTACACTTGGAGAGGTCACAGCTGCGGAGGCGATTCTGAAGGACCTGTCAAAAATGATTTCCAGATGTCTTTGAAAATTGGTAAAAAAATGTGGGACAGGTGCACTGCATCCGAAGGAGAGTGCCGTGAGAAAAATAATTAAAGTTATGAGGATGAATAAACGTAGGTATGTTGTAAAATAAGTGATTATTTATTGAATAGCTCTTGTAAAGGCTTTGAGTGATTCCAACCAATGCCCTTGTAACTTCTCAAATAAAGTTTAACCCGACTCTGTACAGAGTTTGCAATTAATGTATTTATTTTGCTTTAGAATGCTATTCGTAATCCATTTCTCAACAAAATGTTCTTTTGCACCTTGTGTAGTTCAGCTTCTGAGCATATTAATCATCCGTTATGAGCAAATCCGCAATAAAGTGTCACATGCAGGGATTCTTGTTTCAGTTCAACCGTTCTCAAATCCTATAGGCATCTTTAATGAAAGCTCTGTATGTGCGTGTGGTTGCCTGAAGTGGGAATCTGAATATCGAAATCTTTCAAGCTATTGCAGTGCACAAGCGAGACAGACTTCCCAAGGGAAACCTTTCAGATACTCCCGCGTTGCTGGAGGGGGGGGGGGGGGGATAAGCTTTAAAGAAAGTTTAGTTCCACAACCAGTTGCATGTTTTACTGGAAATATCGTCTGACACTGCTTTGAGGAAAATTGTCGTTAAAAGTTATAATTACTGTGGCTCTAAATATTTAAATAGGGCAGTAGTTAAACGTGAAATTGAATTTTAATATCTTACTCTTTTATGCCTATAATTTCTGTCAGAAAATGTTGAGCTTGAAGTTCTGCTTTCGTATTTTTTTCGTTATGTCTCTGTTTTAAGGAGACGTGACCCGAATATGCGTGTGCCGATACACACTCGTTTACTTTCTACCGCAGTATTTGAGGTCTATTGTTCATGATCAATTGTTTGCTACTGTGCTTCAGTATTCCGGCAGTTCGCCGGTTACGTGAATCCTGTAAAAATTTAATTCACATCACTGTTTTTTTCTCTTCCATTTATAAATTATGATTCAGAAAATTGTTTAGATGCTGCTTTTACATGCTATTGTTCGTTCCACGCGGTTTGAAACATTTATAGAGAAACCTCACGTATATTTTTGAAGAAGTGTATTGGCCTACATCAGCCGAGCGAATTGTTTCACACATAATTTTGTTTTAATTGTAACCACAATTTTCTGTTGGAGCCGAACCCCTTCCGTTATCACAGAAAATATTAGAATTGTCGTCTTTCCTCGGCTAAACAATGTATTCGCAAAACACATTCCAACTGAAAAGATTAAGTTCGATCATCGTAATAATTCTGATTTAATCATTAACTATCCATTTATATTCTGAAACGCTCATTTCACAAATGACTTTGTTTGACTTGTTTCTTCATTTTTTTCCCAATCATCTATTAGATTTAAACTTACACAATACCTTACATTGCAATTATGAAAGAGGGCAATTGATGTGTATAAATTCCACACGAACGCAACCAACTGAATCGTATTTTAAATGCTTTGTTCTAGTCGTCAATGTCTAATCATCTTCGCAAATGAATGTATACTGGCGCGAGACCGGCGGCAGACAGGGCCAGAAAATTTCACTCAAGTACACAACAAAGCTAAGTAGAAGTATAGGCTCCATTTTGTAGTCGAGATCAAACACCGCATGAGCGGACCAGGTTTATATCTAAAGTCCTGTACTTAACATACAAATTGTCACAGTATTGAGCGTTACCTTGCCGAAACAATACTTGTGCCTGGCGATGTGCTCTGTTACAATAAATAAAAGAGGGGGAAATAAACTTTTTGATTTATGTTTTTGAGGATGTGCTACAACAAATGCCTATTAAATCATAGATATAATTTTAAAAAGTTAGTATTTGAATACGATTTACTTTAGCAGCATAAAGATGCTCTGGAATAAATATCAAGTTTTCATATTAATTAATAATAATGAAGGAACAGTTTCTATAAAGTATTTCACATTATGGCTTGGTTTTGTGACCATGGCAACGCGACTTGAAGATCTATTGTACCAGATGAAGAATGATAAATGATAGCTTGGCTAAATGGTTTCAGAAGACCTGGTGACCTAAATTTCGCAGACCTTGACCTAAAGTACTGAGGGAAAACCCTTGAAAAAACATGAATGCAAATCGAAACCGGGCTGCCGCATGAGCAGCACAAACGCTAAGAAAGTGAATATTTGTAACCATGCAGAATCCTGAACACATCTGTGTTAACAGGTCAGTTTATGCATTGGGTTTTTTACTTGACATGTTTGTTTATTGCTTTGTCAACTATTCTTTACTAACTTTCAGACATAGGGTTCTTAAACCAGAGGTGCAAATGTTGTAGGTGAGTTATACGCAATCCCATGGGGTGAACCTTCGGACACATCCAAACATTCAAAGCTAAAGCGTGAAGTAAGCAAAATAGTCATTCCTTCCTTTAACATCGCTATATTTTTTAAACGTTGTTGTCACTTTCCTAGTGGAAGCAATTTGAGATACGTTTCATTTTAGGAAATCAATCAATTAAAAATCAGTCACTCTGTAAGTTGGAACACCAAACAGGAAACGAAAATTTGCTACCAGCTGACAAAGAAACTGTAAGTTTCTCCATCAGAGTTTCTGCTGCTATCACAACCGGTTGAAACAAAAGAATGAAGTTAATGCGCAGAAAAGCGTCGATATTTTTCTGTCTTTTTTGGTGTAAGTAATTTTGTTTTTCCCCAATAACTTTCCGTTCGAATGCAATAGTGGTGGGAAATACGTGATAATTGCGGATAATGCTCGAGAGTCTGTTAAAATTTAATAAGAGATAAGCTTTCTTCACTTCATACTACCACTCGAAAGAGAAAAAATAAATGTAACACAGGATTTTTGGATACGAATCGAGTGAGGTTTTAACATAATGTGAGAAAGCTATGCTTTACACTGTAGTACTGTCCAAGAGTAGATGAAAGTGTCTTTCGGAACGAGGAGCAAGAGGAAATATAAAAATTCCAGTTAAAAGGAAAATTTTCTTATTTTTCTGAAAGGAAATTAATAGCCATACTCCTGTTTGGCGAGGTGTATTTTTGCGAAATGCTTTGAAAGTCTCCTCAATTCCCTACAACAGGTAAATGCTGTATCATGTATCCTGAGTGACGTTTTTGCTAATATCCGATAAATGCCGGTTTCACGAACAATTAACCTGATGTTCTACCCTTTGATCCGAAGCACCCTCTGTAACATATTACGTAATTAAATACATTTTGAAAGACTATGCACACCGCTTAGCTAAAACAGAATGCTTTGAGATGCGATGCTGCCAACCTCACGTTATAACCGCCGTATTGATTTTTTGTTAATTGTCTCTCTTTCAATGGTGTTCAGTGTGCACCTGCTTTGATTATTGATTGCTCTCACCGAAATTCATATCAGGACGAAACTGATACGACTCACTTCTCTACCCACCCGATATGATTTGGCTTAAATCTGCGACATTGTCTCTAACTTTATTCTTGTTTCATATTGCAAGAGTGAGTAAATATTCTTTTATTCCGGTAGAACCAAAACAATAAACAAAAATGAATATTTTTAGTTTATATTGAGCAGAAACACTAGACAGTTTTATAAATCCGCAAGACTACCAGAATTGGCTGAGGGTGCCACGTATATTTTTAAATTTAATTACCACATTTAACTGAATAAGTACAATGGGAGCAGTTTAAAAGTCCCGATATATAGTTCGCCGGTCGGCGGTTAGACCCAGCGTCGCCGCCGGCATTTTCTTGCGTAGACTAGCGGCGCTCAAGCGATTCATTATTTTAAAATGTAAGTGTAATATATTAAATAACAAAACTTAGTACTCACCTCCTTTCAGTAGGTGCTGAAAATATTGTCCATTTTCCTTAACAGACAACCTATGTTTTCTCAAGACAGTATCACTGACACGCATCAGTTCCACCCAACTTAGTTTCGAATGTTTTTTAAGTTTCTCCAGTGTGTGAAAGTTAGTTGAATATACTCTATCCCAAAGATAAGAATTACTAACTATAGGATCTGGAGAACGAGAGTGTTTTCATGGAAGCTCTTATCTCATAAAGTTTTTCTTCTATGAACATACATCTTCAATTTATTTCTGGTCAGTCAAAGAACATATTTCATTTAAACTTGTGTACTGGCTTTAATATTGTTTGTCGGGTTTGGAGATAGGCTATCAGAAAATGTACAATTAAATCTCTGTCTCAATCTACCACACGATTTTCTGTACCTGGTGTATGCTGCAGTGAATATCTCACCCTTGCAGAACGCTATTTACTACTTACAGAGCTCCAAGAAAATGATTCATTTTTCAGTTTGTACTTTTTATGTAGATATTAAAAATTGATGGAATTTCCTCTTTTTAATTATATATGTAGCTTATGCAGTTTACTTACCAATAAATTTGTTAATTAAAAAAAAGTTTCTGCATGGACCTGCCCTGGTTAGGAACTGCCAACCTAGTGACAAATGTTTTCCCGAAATTCATGCTTATGAGATAAACTTTGAATTTTATTGAATTAAATGACGTAGCAAACCTATAATACATGCAGTAACTATTAGACACTTAGATGCCTTTAGATATTCTAGTTAGTAGTTTGTAGAAGAAAAACTCCATTTATCGTATGGGTCTGGAGTGCAATGAAACGCATTCTAAACTTTATCGCGTGATTCCCGAAAATTTAGGATACAAAATGCACTTTTTCCCCCAAAATCTGATATTCCAATTTGGTTCAAAATTTCAGGATAAGTTTAGCAAACGCTTGTGCTTAATTTAAAGAGTCATTTTCAATTCGATAAAGTAATTTTTATCAAATTTACATATAGAATGTGACACTTGTAAATTTTGATTTCATGAAAAATAGCATCTTTCTAATGAAAGCATAGCTAAAAATATCAATAGTCAAAGTTTTCACAAATAGTCTTTAACAATTCTGATAGAACGTGCACTTGATAAGCAGTATTTTTTACATTGGAAACAAAGGCACCTCGGAGCTCCTTAATGAAATCCCACCCTCTACTGCACAAAGAACTGCCACCCTATCGAAATCTTGCTCGCAACTGAACTAGAAGAAAGAATGGCGCCGCGTGAGCGACCGATCTAAGTTGGTGGAATTTTAAACGGCTCGCACTGTATTGCATTCTTTACAGCGGAAGACGTTTAAACACTTTGGGACATTAGTTAAAATATTCCTTAGCAACGATGTTCTCTCTGAAGTACACACGGATAGGAGTGACCAAGGTCATAAAGACTGGGAACAGAATATCAGCGGTTTGAATCCCGCAAGGATTGTTCTCCCTGATTAAGATATTTGTCAGGTTCTTTTCCTTTCTCATCAATGGCAAATGCCGGGGAGGTACTCTAAACTTAGGCATGCAATGCTTATGTAGCCTTAGTAATGTTGTTTTCCTATTTACTTCATCTTATTTACTATCAGTTTTCAATGTCTGTAACCTCAAAATTGTTTAAAAATATATTTAGAAATGTCTTCTCCAAAAAGCATATCTTGTGCTATCAATAAATATCTTTGAACAGTTGATATTCTCGTATTACAATTTAAAGTGCTTATATTTTTAAGATGAAAATGTATAATCATTGGATAATAATGCTTGAATGGCCTTATGTATCCACCCACAGGTTATGACTTCAATGTTGTCTAGTCAAATTCTATGGTTCTTTGAAGGAAAAGTGAATCACATGCTTATGAAAGTGGAACTAGGTTCTTAAAATTGAAATTGCTTGGGGAGTGCACTAGGCCGGTGTCAAGGGTCTGCGTGAAACATGTTGTGATATCGTACAGAACATTTTTAGTGAAGGCAGAGAAACAGACCCCGTTCAGGACCATCCTAAATTGACAAGCATACATTCAGCTCATTTGTTCCCTCCTGCATTATAATTATAATGTCTTTGCCATGATGAAAGCAACTTCAAGGAAAGCATTACGACACAAGAGACATTATTTTTGCTATAGAGCGGCCATTTCAGTAGATACTCATACACAGTGACGGACGCGCCTTCCACAATGTGGTAGACAAGGGAATTTATGTTCAATATTTTCCTATAATAATACAAATTAAAGTTTATAGAATGTTGCTATTACTTTTAATCCAACCCAGTTGATTTGACGTATTTATAGACGATCTTTTAACATCTCAGGTCATCAGCATCCCATTCAATTCAGGGCTTGAAACGGCCGACAAATTTTGTTCAGAGGGCTCTTCTTTCAGGCTTCAGGTTCTTTTACGTAAATGTACACACGGGACCCACGGCTTTACTTCACTTCCGAAGGAAGCCATACTTTGAATTTCTACGCCCGAAAAAAAAAAAAAAAAAATCTATCGGCCCTGGCCGGGATTAAATCAGCGATCTTGGGTTTAGGAGACAAGTATGATTACCACTACAACACCAGGACCAACTTGCTCAATCCATTTAAATAGTGAGCCAAAGAGCATAAATTTATTGCATAGTTTAATTTCAGTTTTTTTTTTTTTTTTTTTTTTTTTTTTTTTTTTTTTTTTTGTCTTCCAGTTAAAAGTATTTAATTTTAGAAAAAAATGTTCAGGTACTAACATATGTTGCTGAACTCTGCATCGTAGCTCTTACGCCTGAAACGTAGATGTAAGCTTAAGGCTCATGTCATTATTACTAAGCTATCGCCTGGCTATATAAGAGACGGCAGTTTGGCTATTTTACATACAGCTTCTACATTTGAAGTTTTCATTACCATAGAAATTAAGCAATTTTGCATTATTTTGATTCCTTGTTCCTCAACGTGTCGTTATCTTTCCATGACATTCATGATAATACCAGAATTTGCTTATTTTTGAACCGAAATTTTCATGTCATATATTAAGACATGTTTTTCTACCATCTCATTTCACGAAGCAGAGTGCAAAGCACAAAATTTTACACCGATCTAAATAGAATGAAATCAGCAACATGACTTTCTAAGTCAAAGATGGCAGTCAGTTATCTGTCAACACTTGCACTCATATTTTTAAGAGCTCTCTGGCAAATAATCTTCGGAAAATTGTCATTTCCACTAAACTTCAAAAAGCAAAATTTTCCTTTCAAAAACTTCAGGGATAAACTCAAGTTAATTTTCTAACACATACCGAGAAGTTAATGAACTACGCCGCAATAACTTCAGAGAATCTACACCAGTATTAGGAAAAGCAATTTGAGATAAGAAATAAATTATTCACAAAGAAAAATATAACAATTTTATATGGTGTCAATGAAACTGAAATTAGTTGAAATTAGTGTTAAAGCAAAATGGGATAACAACTGTATTGAAATGTTTTCAAACTTGATTTGCAGAGCGAGGGAATTCCTCATTTTCTATAGCTCATCATAGGCGTTTTTAAGATTTAGTCCAATAAATATTTCTAAAATCTTGGACTAATTATATGACAGTGATTTACCAATTCACTATTGTGTTGTGTACGTAGACTAGAGGAAGCTATTATAACTTTATGTGCGAGGCACAGATAAGACTCGAACTGTGTAACAATGATCCACTTTTAATTGCGCCATTACTGAGACATGCTTCAAAACTTCCATCAGTTAATATGCATAAAGGGAGTTTCATTAGTCAGTGGGGTACTGGTCCTTTAAAAACGTAATGCAATAACTTTCAAATTTGATTGGACAGACCACTGATTTTCTACCTCAAATTTGTTGTCTACAATCTGTGGCATTGTTCAGTAACACCCGATATAAGCAACTATTTTGGCTGGTCTTTACTGTCAAAAACTGTCGAACAAGCTCAGTAATCCAGCAAAAAAAAAAAAAAAAAAAAAAAAAAAAAACACACCTTCAATTAGATAAAAATGATATTGCAAATATCTAAGGATGATCACTTGTTAAAGTGCATTAAGCTTTTATATGAAATTATTGTCAAAGAATGTTGATTTGGTTTATTTACGACACTCTGTAACATCTCAGATCATCAGCTCCAATTCAATTCAGGGTGTGAAACGGCCGATAAAGTTTGCTCAGAGTCCTCTTCTTTCAGGCTTGAGATTTTTATACGTGCAGTAATCTACGACACGGGACCCGTGGCTTTACTTCCCTTCCGAAGATTTTTACCCCCAAATAAATACATCGCCCCTGGCTGAAATTGAACCCGCGATTTTGGGTCTGCGAGGCAAGCATGGTTACCACTAGACCACCAGGACCGACATTAAAGGATGCCAATCCCTTAAGTACATGTTTCTGAAGAACATCAAGCAAATGGGCATGTGAAAGTTATATGTCCTGTTTCTGTTATGCTCGTAGGGACAAAGGTTGTATTTACTGTGCCTCAAGATATATGGACTATTTGTTAAATTTTCATTTTTACAACAATAACATATCGATTCAGCTTTTCTGCAACCAAAAACAATTCTTTAGCTTTAATAATTAGTTGTGAGGCTTAAGCACACAAAGCGACTCTAGGGCGGCAGTTACTCAATCTATTTAACTTAACAGGAAGAAGAAAACACAACTGTTAAGCATCTAGGCAAGGAGTATGTGTGTCACACAACTTTGACCGAAAACACAGCACTAGAATGATTGCAGTTACCAAAATGTTCCAATCGGTAACAATACAAATACTGAGGACATAAAGTTATGTTATTATCACATCCACACTTCTCTTAAAGTGGGGGATGTTATGATCAAAATGCACGGGTTCCAGCTATTCCAAATTGCCCAAAATATAGCAGCTAAATGTGCTGCCTATAAAGGTGTTCACTTTCCTCTTGTGGCGGCGAGGTGGTACTGACGTCAGCTGGCTAAGTGGAATAACCTGTCCTGCAGGTAGCTCGCACACAAATTATGTTTATACTGCGTCACACATGGGAAACAATACCGCGGGGTCATGCAGGGTTAACCCCACGAAAAATGTCTTACGAGGTCGGTCGGAAAAGAAAAGAAAAAAATAAAAAACTCTGCGGCGACAAAAAGACATCCAGAATTTGTAGATGCAACACAAGAGTATACAGTGAATCACTTTCACAGAGTCTAATTTCTGTACTACAAAGGACGTAGGCTTTGCAAGCTGGGTACTTTATTTAAGAATAGAGGTTTATCTTTCAGTAATTTTGGTAAATATTTTAATCTCATCTTTATTGCAATTGTTTGGGTAATCTGTCTATGAAACAATCAGGGATAAAACTGTGCAGTAATATTTAAGATTCAAAAGACTAAAGGTTTTGACATCGCCTTCTCGATTCATGCTATTCCAATTCTCGGGCATCTTAACAATATTTAACTAACATTCTAGAAAAAGTTAGTGGATATTTCCTAAATTCCTCTGAAAATGATATAACGAACGCCAGTGCACAGTAAAAATACAAAACTCATTTGGGGTAACTAGTAGTAGTAGGTATATCTTTATTGTTAAAAAAAACTCTATATACACATTACAAAACTATTTTATATATGGGTCGTAAATCGCACATACTTAAATACGATACAAAATTTGAAACAGGAACAAATAATAAACATATAAGACAATAATATTAATATTTGTTTTAAGTATGAAGAATGGTATGAACAGGTATATGAATGGAAACATATTACATACTATTTATAATTATACTAATTATTGTGTTCTAACCAGCAAATAAATTAATTGTAGCTTGGCGCACTTTGGCTATGAAAATGCGCAAATTCAACCAATTAGCATGCCTTAATTGCCTTAAGAGGAACAGCGTTTTTCTCAGATGCTCCCAATGGGAACATTTTTCCAGAATATGTACCCATTCCTCTTCTCCTCCACAAAAAGGGCACAGTCTTCTACCAGAGCTATACGTTATCTTTTTAGCCTTCCAACCTCCCAGTCTAAACCAGGCCATTCCTGGTCTGGGCTTTTTTCCCTAAAACAAGCGTATATACCTCTTTACTCCAGGTTTCTTTTGATAGGCTCAAGGAGACCTTCAAACAACAGTTGAAAAATAGCGCTCTCGCACTTCGAAGTATCTACTTTTCATGATTGTTAAATGATTAATTTTTACTACATATTTAATTTATTATGTATATCGCGTCACAAACGCATTTCACTCGATACACTGTTCTCTTTACATTTACAGGTGGGAGGGAAGTACAAAAATGGCTCCACTAGACCTGAACTCTGTAATTAGCCTAGCTATTAGGAGTTGATCCTGCGAAGTTCTTCTTCAAGGCAGCTTTAGCCTATAGGTTGCGAATATCAGTAATGCTTCGCACGTTAAGAAAGCTTCCATCGTCCCATATTACGAATAAAAATAACATTTTCTGCTTGGCGTTTTCTTTATCCAAGCAAATATATATGTGAATCTCGTGCTAAATAGCTGTACTTTTATTTATATGTTCATCGAACATGTTTAAACACACATCTGCCTAAAGTTAAATTATGAAAATTATATTTGTGATCAAATTCGAGACTGTGGAGATCGAAAATGGGCAATACATTATTCGCCAACGAAATAGAAAATCGAAGTTTGTTATTTTCCCCTATTACCTAAGGCATTTCTCTGAGTTGTGAATACACTTTGCTCACTGTACTATTTTTAACATTTTGTTCTGTTTGGGATTTTATAAGCACTTTACTTCAATTTGTACATAAATGGAGGGAACTGCTTTGAGGTAGTTCAGACCAAAATGAAACAGGGGAAAACATACATCTCAAGTAGAGAAAAGTAATCAATAGAAGTTTTTTCCTGTAATTCATTGTAATCGAATGATCTCCATGTTGCACTACAGGGCTGATCACATCTACCAAATTGCGAGCTAACAACAACAGCTAAAGTTTGCTTGCGTTACATTTGCCTGCTACAGCTGGTACACTCAATCTATATAAATCAGCAAACGTGCACTACTTGTAGCAAACATGTTAATTGGTCTCACGTTTTGCAAACACCAGCGGCGGCTCGTTCCGTTTATACCTTTCTAGTAGAATGTTGAAACTGTGATCAGTTTCATAGTTTTCAGCTTTAATGCGCCCGTCTTGAATCTGTGCACCGTGAACTGCATACATATATAATTCGATTCGATCATTTTCTTAGTGCCTGATATTCTCTTAACGTCAATCGACCACTAGATGAAATGTAGTCATGCATTTAGATGCAATGGTGTTTCTTCTGTGAACCCAAAAGAAACTCTAACGGAATTCGACGGGATGGTTCAAACTCGTATCCGCATTCTTGATCTGGTGATTAGCGTTCTGGTCGCATATTCGATATCTGCTACATGCTTATGGCTTTTATAAATTAGGGAAGTCTGAAATTGGTTTCTAAAGACAATTGAGGAGCTGCCTGATTTTATTTTAATTTTAGGATGCTCTTTAACGTCTCAGGCCATCAGCATCCCATTCAATTCAAGGCGTGAAACAGCCGATAAATTTTGCACAGAGGCCTCTTCTTTCAGGCTTGAGGTTCTTTTAGTGTCGTAAATCTATGACACGGGACCCACGGCTCTACTTTTCTTCCGAAGGAAGCAACACTTAGGATATTTACATCCCTCAAAAAAGTTATCTACCGTGGCCTGTATTGAACGCGCGATCTTGGAATTAAGAGGAAAGTATGGTTACCACTAGACCTGATGTCGCAAAGATGGAGGTACAGAACGCAGCGGCAGGACAAGGAAGAGGTCGAAATCCGTGTGCGTGCACGTTCTACAACACACGTCATCACTGAAGTAGCTCTGTGAACCACCTGCAATAGCTTGGGTGTCAGTCCAAGGCTAAGGAGACAAAATTAACAATCTGCTTACTCGAAACGGAATCTGACATCCATTTTATTTACAGCATGCACATTACAATTTTGCTTTTCACGCGTTTTATGATCTTGTTAGTAATTTAACAGTTATTTGATCAATTAACATATTGGAAACTGTCTTATCTCTTTGAGTTCTGCATATTCTATTGAGTTTGCGCATTTAATGAAGCTTTTGTCTTTGTCAGTCAAGGCCGTGTAATACATGTACAGGTAGCAGCCTGCACTTAATTTAAGGCAGCGCTCTCAGCGAGCGGTTGTGCGTTTGTGTGTTACTCGGTGTGTTCCTCGTGTGCTAATTATTCTTCGTCAGTTATGCCACTACATAATTGTAATCTTGAACAATGGATTTGTATGTACGGATTTTTGCAGAGAAGTGGAAAGGCGATTCGCAAGAAATTGTTTCGCCATCTTGTTAAAAAGTTAACAGGATACATCTCTCAATTGCGAGAGAGAAAAATGTGTTCCGAACTGCCCTGTTGTTATAGTGGAATAGTTAGCTGAAATACATAGCAATTTCCTATGCAGATACCGGCAATGTTTTGCCGCTGAGCGGCAACACTTTCGATATCTCTTATTACACAGGTTAGTCTTTATGCTTTCAGTAAAAATATTGAATTTTCGAAGGGAGTCTAATGTCTGTTTCCCCATTTGCTATGTAGCTGCACTAAGGCGGCCCGTAATTCAAATAACCTCACTGTATAACGCAATTCTTGCCATTTCAGTACAACTCTCTAAATAGTCCTTTTGGATATTTATAAGTATTTCATTTATTTTTACTATCACATAAGCCGGTTTGGAGACGTAGGCCACGGTTACCATTTTTTATGCAGTCTTATTTTATGCACAATCTGGATTCTGTCGAAACTGATAATGCTGCATGTTTCGCCAGTTTATTCCCTACACGAACTTTAATCCATGTAAATAATTCCTGTTTCATAGGGTTGCTGCTTATCTCTTCATTTTCTCTTGTGTTTTTACTCTCCGTTACTAACAGAAAAAAGACCAAGAATATTTTGTGACGGTAAGTTATAATTAAAGCGTTCTATGATTGTCGGAGCTGGTTGAGTCAACTAAGCCGCGCTGGTGAGCGCTTTGAAACATAAAATAGTCTGCTATGAACTTGGACAGCAGAGAGCAGTTTACTGGAAGTGGGGCCAAATGACTTTATGCGCGTAAAAGTCCTCACAGACGAACAAAGCACATAGGTAGTGCACTCCCTTTGCCGTGGAACAGTGAGTAATATTAAGGTACCTAGTTTGAGTTTTAGTACAGTAAGAATCTTTGAGATATAAAATGATAACCAATCGTGGGATATACGCAGTCATATAAACAGAATGTATAAATCCGTTGGAAATGTCGGTAGACTTAAAGGGAGGTAAATGAATCAGTTTCTTTGAACACAGAAGCCTTATGCCGCAATAAAGATGAGTAATTTACTACTTCCAAAGAGGACAATAACTTGAATGTTTTGTACTTCTTACGCCATTTTTTTGTGAAAGGATATCTATAGTGAAGTAAAGAGCTGTGTGCCTTCTTATACCGCTAATGCCAGTTTGGATAAGGTTGACAGACGAGTGGGATAGTTAAGTCATCACATATTTGCCTGCTAAATGACACACCAGAGGGATGGGGCCCTGACAACGTTGTTTGAGAGAGGGGGGATTCAACCGGACACTGACCAAGCCGGCGAGGCTGGCGATACGGGATCGTAATTTACGCTAAATCCCTGGTCCAAACAAACGAACCAATCCATCTCCCACCCCTCTCTTCCCTTCCCTTCCGGCTATACTGCTGAGGCGATTTATCTGTACCCCGTATTTGGCTAGAGGATTACTAACTCTGAAATTCCGTGTAGTGGGAGGTAAATTCAATCCAGTTGGGTTTTTAATCCACCCCCTCTTCCCCTCCGCCGTTCCCCTTTTTATTCTTGTTGTCTCAAAAGCATAAGCAGTTTGAAAGCATCAAAGCTCGGCGTTGCTACGGAACTTTCAGGAGAGGGAACGCAAACTATAATTGGGACAGTGCTTGTAATTAAAGCCTCAAGAGCGCTTTCTTTTATGTGGTGCAGGCATCGAACAGAGAAAGAAAAGAAAGAGGGAGACAGAAAACACTTCGAATAATTCTAATTGCTTTGGTGATAGGTAGATTAAAATGTTTCAGCGATAAAGATTTTAAAGCAAGAGAGACGGTGCATTCTTAGACACCGAAAAGATCAAGGCTTTTGAATATTTAAACAGAATTTTTAAAAGCAATTTTCTGTTTATTTTTAAATGTATACCGTATTTAAATTTATGTCAAAAATTAGCAACGGCCACAAACCGTGATTGATTTGGAAAACATCGTAAGCATTCGCTATAGCTGGGTTTATCATACATGTTTTAACGTCGTCTTCAGCTGATATTCAAGTTATGCAATAAACAGGAAATTCCTTTATTAGGACCGTGTGGTTCATTGGACAAGTGTCTAGTAGTAAAAATGACATAGGTTCGAATCCGCGTTATGCTTTGTATTTTTAATTGTTATTCATTTTAAGGCATTTATGCTAAAACACAAAACCATGTATTAACAATACAAATTTTTGTTTGAAATCATATTCAATAATATAAACAATAGTTGACTTTGCATGTAGCTTGAGAGTATGAAAAAATCAATACTAAGATTTATTAAAAATTATAATTTATAATTTTCAGATTACTGTATTCGGTTGAAAACTGTGAATTTTCTTGAAACGTATATGCACACCTAAACTAGTTTGCTGTACGCTTTTTTTTTTTTTTTTTTTTTTTTGAGTCTTTACGTTTACACTAGCGTTGTTGCCGTGTTCAAGAACGCTATATAAACTCTGATCATGGAATATGATAATCGATCTGGTTGTCGTTAAGTGTCAAAATAACTTCCATAGGGGAGGTTCGGGTTAAATCAGAACATTACATTTAACAACTTTACGAAAATGCCGCATTTTGGCTTACTGAATGACTAGTAGGTTTGTACTAGTAACATCCTAGTTAAGAGAATATATATTATAATGAAAGCGCAATTCAAGTGTTATTAAAGACAGTACTACTTCTGTCAACTTTGGGAGATAATTCAATAATTCACAGCATGAATTCTTCCATGCAAACTCATTTGTCAACCGGTACCCCATGCGCAAACGAATGCTTCTTTATGTTTCGCCCCTGGAAAGAATCAAAGGATAATTGGTGCATGCTTTTTTCATTTAATGCACTGCCATGGATATGAACTAAATATCGACAGGATTTACCGCCGTTTTACTCATATATGAAAAATGATTTGCACTTATTCAAATAACAGTCCGCTTTGTGGCCAGCGTTTCTTTTTATTATGCATCTGAACATATATTTTTCCATTAAAATGACTGTGCATTTTATAGAGGCCAATCAAATTTTCATTCATATTTTTATGATAAATGTTAAATGTAGATATCGTAAAATCAGTTTCAGATGCAGTTTGGAGGACGAAACAGTAAATGCGCTTTAAAATAGAAATAGCCCTTTATCTTACAGAAAGGAAATATGTTATTCTAGTGATAAAGTTTGCATTTGCTGCCAGTTTATGGCGTAACGGGATATGATGGATGAAGATCACTATAGCTACCAAGTGTTGTTCTTTTAAAATGCCAGATAAATTGTGACCAGCACTGAGAAATATTAAACTTTCCTCAAATGGGAGGCAAGTTGCAAACACTTATCTTTGAGATCGCTGCCAGCAGAATCAAGAAGAACTTTCTGTTTCTCTTGCCGAACATGAAAGGAAACAACGTCTCTTTAGTGTGCCAGTATTCAGTTTGCTACCATTACATTTTCAATCAATTTTCTCTCGAAGTCGCCTGTTTTTTCACAGACAAGTTCTCATTTCTTAAGCTGATAAAGATAGACAATCTTCCCGAATTTTAGGTCGTTAAATAGACTTCGTCCACCTGACCAGAGTCCCCAGATATAGGGTGTATCGCAAACGTTTAAGGCAACAAATGCAACAAACCTACCATTGTTATTCCAGCGCACCGGTTTTCGCTAGTTGCTGTATATTAGTCGGACAGAATGTGTATGTCAGCAAAGTTATCAGGCTTTCACGGCCGGTGTCATCACTAGGCACCGTATTTTTCGAGCTTATGGGTCGTGTTCATGTAGCGACGAAACGTTTGGGAAAAAGGGCCCAGTAGACCACGGCCCACAAGCTGACTGTACGTTCAATGTGTACGTTTAAAGTGAGTGCGAATGAATAAATCCCATGTTGCAGTGTGACTAAGAAAATATTTGAGATCGACCAATATTGGAGGTTCATATGGTAGGACGAAATACGTTGCATTTATTTCCAAGAAATGTATGCCAACTCTTGGATTCCTCATAGGTGAAAGACTTTAATATAAAACGCTACTTTGTATGATTTGACAACAATGAAAACCAATATGTTTAATTAGCTAATTTTCCAGGCTGATTCTAGGAATGTTCTTGTTTTATCTCCAACATGTAATGGAACCAAGTAGACATGAAAGATTAATCACACAGTATTATATACGAGTTGTGATTGTAGATAATGCGCACAGTAGGATACAAATTATATAGCACAGACCTTTAGTCTTTAGTCTGTAGGTTAGCACAACTGCTGCTGCTGCTATTAATGTTGTGCACTTGAGATTTTCCAGAACTGAACTTACTTTATTTATCTGCTCTGATCATTAACGTAACATTTGTAGAGATTTTGTGTTTAAGCAAAGAACAAGTATAAAAAACTTTCCGAAGAAAGGTTACCCTGCTTATTTTAAAGTGAAATGTGGAGACGAAGACAAAGCATAGGCGGCACATAAATTTTACTTTCATTGAGTTGAAAGGTTAAAATTGTGGACAAAAAGGGGGAAAATCACGCATATAGTTTGCAACTCATATGGTGCGGAACGAGTCACAAAACACCTGAATGACTGCTACTTTTGTTTTGTTGGTTTTCAAGGGTGCAATTATTTCAAGTGTAAAAAAATGCATTTTTAGCCAAATATTCGCACCACACGGTGAAGAATTATCTAATCCTTGTTCCCCCACCAGTACTAAGTTGAAGGGGGTAAATTTCCGAAGACTATAGTAACTATGTCTACAAAGATGAAGTTCATCTTATTCTCACAGAATAAGTTCAATGATCTAGTAAGAAATTTGAATTTGCTTAAGAAATCTGCTGAACTTTTTGCTCCCGGTATAAAAGTTACTTAATGAAATCAACAAAAGGGAAAAACACATTTTTACTCTCAGAAAATATTACTCTGATTTACTACAATATCACAAAGAAGTTAATGGACTTCTGTATATTGCACATGCTTCTATTCATTGGACACTTTTTATTGATTCATCAAAGAACAGCCTGAAGGGAGTGTTAATGCATAATGACAATGCATATTGGTAAAAAGAAAGAAACATTCGAGCATAAGTGTTTAGTACGAGAAACATATGGCAAGTCTGTGATGGATTCAAATTTATAGGAACGCTATCAGGACACCGCCACGGGTGGCCGAGGTCGTTAAGGCATGGACTCGTGAGCGGGAGGTCTGCGGTTCGAATCCCGCCTGGACCGTCCTCCCTGACTGGGGTTTTTTCCAGGTTTTCCTCAGTCTTCATAACTGGCAAATGCCGGGGAGGTACCTAAACTTAGGCCTGGAACGCTTCCTTCCTTAAAAAAAAAAAATCCTTTCCCAATATATCATCTCATGTATCATCAGTGTCACCGCCTGTGGTGCCTCAGTAGTAAAAACGGGCGTTAAAAACTACTCAAAAAAAAAAAAAAAAAAAAAAAAAAGCTATCAGGGCAACAAGATGGGAACACAAACATACTGCTTTCTACTTTAGGGTTTGTCCAGAGACGGTTTTTGCCTGCGACTAGAAACATCCTGAATGAATTGCATGTAGACTTTTAAAAATCTTGCTTTTGCGACTACACATAAAAATAGGTTTGATGAAGCAATGCAAGGATTCTACACATGAGAAGTCCTGTTTTATGAAATCCCATTTTATTACTCTAGAAAATTTGAAACTTTGAATTCTTTTGGTTCTCAGGTCCACAAATTGTTAAAAAGACGACGATTTTGAAAAAAAAAAATTACGAAAGAGAGAAAAAAAAAAAATACGCAGAACCGCTTTCAGATGTGTTACTAATAACTTTCTCGGTAATTACTATATAAAGTTCATGAAATGTGTTTAGTCGGTCCTGGTGATGTAGTGGTAACTATACTTGCCTTCTAAATCCAAAATCGTGGGTTTGAACTCGGCCAGGGCAGATGGATTTTTCGGGCGTAAAAATCATAAGTATGGCTTCCTTCGGAAAGGAAGCAAAGCCATAGGTCACGGCACGAAAAAGAACCTCAAGCCTGAAAGAAGAGATCTCTGAGCAAAATTGTCGGCCGTTTCACGCCCGGATTTGAATGGAAAGCTGATAATCTGAGATGTTAAAGAGCGTCC
This sequence comes from Metallyticus violacea, assembly GCA_030762175.1. NCBI lineage: Eukaryota > Metazoa > Arthropoda > Insecta > Mantodea > Metallyticidae > Metallyticus > Metallyticus violacea. The sequence continues at coordinate 35,707,261 of CM060846.1, forward strand.
GTAAATAAATCAAATAAAAAAAAAAGTGTTGAAGCAATGTTGGAAAACTTAAAGAATTTGGACTGTAACGTAAGTGTAAAAGCTCACATTTGATATTCTCATATAGAATAGCTTCATTGGGATATTAATATAATGAATGAATAGTGTATAACGTCCGTTTTTCCAACAGAGGCACCACAGGCGATGGACACTGATGATACGTTAGATGAAATGATATATTGGAAAGGATTTATTTTTAAGGAAACGTTCCAGGCCTAAGTTTAGGGTACCTCCCCGGCATTTGCTATTTATGCGAACTGAGGAAAATCTGGAAAAAACCTCAGTCAGAGAGCACGGTCCTGGCGGGATTCGAACCCTAGACCTTCCGCTCACGAGTCCGCGCCTTAACGACCTCGGCCACCCGTGACGGTATTGGGATTTTAAGGAAATGCAGAAGAGGTATCAGGGAAGATGGATTAAACATATGATGCCGACTATTATTGAAAGGATTACACAAGATGAAGTTTGAAAATGAATGAAACACTGTTTTAATTATGTTGCAGAGTAATGATAAAATCATTAAAACAGCTATATAATATTAAAAATATTTGTATAAAAATAATCTTTTGTGTTTAAATTATTAAAATTATAAAACATAAGCTGTTATTCTGAAAAGAAAATCTAACGTAATAGAAATGCAAATAATTTCGAGAGTCAGCATAAACATTTAGTTCAAGAACATCTATTTTTAAGAAATCAAACAAAAAACATTTTAAAAAATGTAATTCCGAGATTTTTTTTTTCCTTCTATTTTACTCTTGCCGTTTCATGTTAAGACCCTGGTGTAATTCCGAAAGATGGAAAGAGTAAAATAAAGAATATTCACGCAAACGACAAGAATATCTTTCGAGAGACTTTAAGATCAGAAAATCCCGCTAAACGATTATCTCTGACATCGTGTTTTGTGCTTATTGAAAACTTCAATTTTCTTTCTCTCTATCGAGCACAAAGTGATCGTAGAGTGTTTGTTTGCTGAAGACAAATGTGATTAGACCCCTTTTTGTGTATTAACGAGACAAAGTGAGATGGCTGAACTTTTATACTCCGTTCTAGAACTACTTTTCATGTAATATTCCGTCAGTGTTAAGTACTCGTAAATACAACTTGGAGAAGATCTGAAGTACTCAAAACAAATTATGGAAGATGTACAGTGCAAAAAAAAAAAAAAAAAAAAAACAAAAACACAAAATTATTCAAATAGTAATTAAGGAATTCCTTCTCCTGTTAGAATTAATGAGCATACCCACACTAGAAGGCATCTAATTTTGAAAGGAAACCTGCGTGCTCCAATCATGCTTGAAAGTTGAAGGACGCACATTTCAGCAGATAGCTTAGGTGCAGTATATCAGCTACATTTAATATCTTAAGTGACAATGGATAGTTCTTGCAAACTTTTGTCTGTGTAAGAAACAGGTGACAGTGAAATCTCTGTAAAAAAACAGATGGTAAAGTCTGACGTAAACCAATTCTGTGTTGTTTTTGTAATTTTTATTTCAGAGTCAGTTGGCGCTCAAGATTATTTTAATAGTAATGAATATCAGAAGCCTTTACTTTAGACCTACAAGTCAAAAGACACGAATGATTGTGAACGTTTTAAATTGTGTACACCTATAAAGCGCGATGTCCACTGTGAATGTTCCTCAGGAATCTGCTTTTCCACTAGAGTTGCTAATTACTGTAAAACCAGAGCATGCACATGGAGGCGAACGGTGACCCCTTTCATCAGCGCCGTGCTGACATTTCCTGAACCAAATGACGCCATAGCGTGACAACACAGCTAGTGATAATAAATCAAGAATACGAGCACTAAATCGACCAAACAAGCAAGCAAAACTATAATAATAAACAAGCGCCCGTAAAGCCCAAACTACTACTTTAAAACAATTGTTCTGGATATGGTGTGTAGGTAAACGAAGAACGCTCATGTGATAACGTTAACAGTTTATCCGGTACTAACGTGAAATAAACGCTGAACAACGTGCTACAGTCCTTATACAAAATACTAGAAATATTTGGAAATTAACTGGAAAAGAAGAATTAAGAGCAGAAAATTTTGGTCACAGCCCGGACTCGAACCACGGTATCTTCGGCCATCTGTACCCACTCTCTAGCAAACTGTGTTACCATGTTCTCCACGGAAGCACAAATCTTTCTCTTGGCGGTTAAACTACAAGCCCGGGTTAAATTACACGTATCATTATAACCGTACGTTCTAAACATGTACAGAGAAGAGATAACGTAATTTATAATTCTGAACTTTGTTTAAATTGTTGTAGTTTGAGGATTTTGTATCATTTAAAGGATGTTCGTTCATTACAAGTGTCGGGAAAATGTCCGTTATGTAGATATTTCCACAGGCAAGACTTGTGCTTGATCCCGGTTGGTAGTTGGGACATCCCCACCTATGTAGCAAGTCAAGGGAAACTCTAGGAGTCGGTGAAAGATTCCAAGCAGGTCGGTCATCATGTGACATTCTTGTACGTGTCAGTTAGGTATGCAATAACTGTAATTCGGTTTGATAATTTGGGATAATGTAATACAATTATAGCCTGATCTAGTAAATTTCTGATTTAATAAGTGTTCTCTTATAATTCTAGCCAAACCAATGTGATGATAATTTTCTAGGGTTACATCCCCATACTTGGATGTCAAATGTGATATCTTGTGGAAAAGGGGCCAGGTTCGTGACAATGTATAATGCACATATGTAAAGTGCAGCACAGAAATGTATTATTTAAATAAATATAAATCTTTGAAACTGCCAAAGTGAATATGAAATAATGTATCAAAAATTAAAAAACAATTATTTGGGCAGAAGTATTTTTGCAAAATCACCCACTTAGGCAATGAATAAAAACCTTTAATGCTGCCATAAGTTATAATTAATTCACCAACACAAAATCCCTAATCTAATAGCATACAAAAGGAAGTATTAAGCTAATATACTTCGAGTCAACGCATAACATTACAACAAAATATCCTTCAACCTTATTTTAACCTGAACCAACTTCAATACTGGGAGAAAGCTCCAGGCCGAACAACTTGGTACGAAAGACCGAAAGTACCTACTCAATCCGCCACTCAGAAGTCAACTCAACAATCGGAACAAGGAACTTTGATTGATTGATTGATTGATTGATTGATTGATTTATGGACGCTGTTCAACATCTCAGGTCATCAGCGTCCCATTCAACTCAGGGCATGAAAGGGCCGACAAATTTTGCTCCCGAGGCCTCTCTTTCAGGCTTGCGGTTCTTTTTCGTGCCGTAAATGTACGACACGGGACCCACGGCTTTACTTCCCTTCCGAAGGAAGTCATACTTAGGATTTTTACGCCGAAAAAATCCATCGGTCCTGGCTGGGTTCGAACCCGCGATCTTGGGTATAGGAGGCAAGTATGGTAACCACTACACCACCAGGACCGACGGAACAAGGAACAGTGAGAAGAATCACCGACATGGCCAGGTAGAGGATGGGGAAGACGGAGGAAAAGGACAGGCGCTTCACAACATCCGGCTGCGCACATAGTGAATAAACTTAATGATTTGAAACTGAGATGCCGATACATCCTCCATAGCTTCTGCACTTGGCGCCATAGGATTTTCACTTGTTTCGATCGTTGAAGGAACTTTCGTGGGGTTAGAAGTATGCAGAACACAACTAAATAATGCAGGCTGTGCTTATTTGCATAAATACTGTACCGAAAATATTTTACTTGAGAATATTCCCAAACTTGTGGACAGGTATAGAAAAATAAAGTATAAACAGTAAACAGTTCTCTAAAAAGTTCTTATGAAATTATTTTTATTTAATAACTCCCGTTCTTTAGAAAATAAAAGATATCAGGGATTTTAATGCACCTTTTCTCTACTTGTGTCCATAAAATTAATGGATAAAAACCAAATGGAGGGCTTGATGGATCACATTGATAACAAAAAGTTGTCAACTACACCTAAATGGATGTAAGGAAACATTACCAGCGAACGATATTTACACATAGTTGAAATCTTGTTAAAGAAAGACTGACACACTGGTTAGCTGGAGAGGTTTTACAGTAGAAAACGCTGCAGCTGCTGCAATATTTGCGTCCTAAACTGTATCCATTATGCTTAGGAAGCTTTCCCTTTGCTAGCAACATGGCTATTTGTTTGTTTTTCGTAGGATTAAGGCAGGTTAAACCCGCTTAAGCTTAATTTAGATGTAAATTTTCGTCACGTCCATCTGCCATCACAGCAGTAACATGAACGTACGTGACTTTATAGTCCCAGTCATGGAACGAGCTCATAAGGTGATCCACGGATTGATGAGCATGCTAAAAACAGGCAACCTACATCTTATTTCTTTGCGCAAACAAAATGCGCTGCTCTACAAAAGATTTCACACTGTCATGTATACAGAGAGCACCATTTCTCACGTGGTAAACACAGGCAAACGAGATTGTTCCTCTACGATAAGAGAATAGGTTTTAGGGTAGGTTCTACCAACTCAACGTTTGTCGATTTTCGCCCTGTAGGCGATTAATACATAAAGGTAAAGTGCCCATTTATTCATATGCATTTTTAACGTTTATGGTATGCTGGTTGACACTCACAAGCTTTAACGCGTAAAAGGATTAGAATAAAGTTGTCGAAGTTAAACCACTTTTATATAAATTAAAGCATACAGAATAATTGCTTTCTTTTCATATATTTCATATTTTTAACAATATCATTGAATTCATTTTTCATATCTGAGACCTTCAAGCACTAGCGTACTATTATTTATATGTACATCCAGAAGTATGGTGCGAAATGCATAATATAGCATAGCATATATAGCATATATATAGCATGTTGTTTGCTATATCCATACATTTCTGGCATCTTTTTAGAAAATTGTGATCGATACGCATGAGCTTATTTTTCGAAATTTAGTCAATATAAACTTGAAAGTATATAAGGTCACTGTTGTCCAGGAATTGCAGGCAGGTGATTCTGATATTAGGGTTTTTCTGTTATTGGATGCCATGGAATGTTAGCGTTCAGAGCAACTGATGTACGCTTAACATTCTTTATTTAAGAAGCATGATTATATTAAGGTGGTCATGTTTTGAAACAAAATGACACTATTTAAGTACAGAAAACCCCGATTTTATGCACGAAGCCTCATTCCATAACGAGAAAAGCCATGTATGGAACAGTAAAGAACATTAAGCGTGGAACAATTAACGGTAGGTAACATTCAATTACACAAATTTGCCCGAATATAAAATCATTTGCCTGCAATTCGTGGACAAAAGTTACCTTGTATGCTTTCAAGTTTAAATTGACTAAAATTTCGGAAGAACTGATACGTGTAAATAACAGTTTTTAAAGTGATGACAGAAATGTGTATACGTAGCAGGAAAACATTTACAACATCTACTGCCATAAGGCGTGCATATTTTAAATGCAATTGTAGTTGTAAGTGCGAGAACTTGAATAAGTTGCGCGTATATTACATTTGCAACGCCGGGAGTTACCGCTCTGACCGCCGACCTGTCAGTTGCCGCAAAACGTCGACAAAGCCTTCAAAGATAGGCAGTACACTTTCATACATTGACCATATTTTTAACGCTTAATTTAAAGAAGAAAACCGAACGGAGGTCCGAGAATTTTCGGTTGATGTTAAGGCGTTGGTCCAAATATTTTTTATTTTTTTTTTATTTTTGAGAATTTCAAAATTAAACCACGTTTTAACATCCTCCATATAAATTTAACATTGCTAGTGTAGTTTTACAGGTTTAAATTTTACATATTAAAATAAAGCTTCGACTCTTTCATTCCCTACTTCGCCATTGCTCATATTTCACATCTGGAAGAATCACATCAGAGGATGTTTCTTTAACTTTAGTATGATGCGCACTTATCCGAAACGCTGCGTCTTTATTTCCCGGTTTCTTGCCTTCATACCTGTGTTACACTTTAGTGCTCACTCAAAGCATTGCATTATGCGCAGCTATGGGTGCTAGTTACAATGTAAGCGCAAACACATTACCACTATTGTGACAGAAGTGCTACAGAGGAGTCATTCGAAACGAAATAAAATTTCCCTCGAGTGAATTCAAGAGACCCAAAACTAGAAAGTTTAGTAATCCCTAGATAGAAAAGAGCAAGAAAAAGAGCAAACGAGCTGCATATACAATTTATTACGCATTTATCATACATCATAATAACTGGTCTGTGACCATTCTCTGAACAAAAGCTGCATTAAATAAAAATGGATTGCCAAGGAAGCGTGACTAAGATGTTAGCTTTATGACTGGGAGAGAAGGACTTCTTTGTCTATTTCTGATTATAGATATGCATACATTACCTTAGAGATGTTTCTTCTAGACCATCAGCGTCATGTATACATAATCACTTAAAGCGTTTGTGTATAGTTCCTTACTGGTCTACTCAAATATTCTAAATGTCAATTTGCTACAATGGGAATATTATGTACGAGAGAAGCAGAGAAGTTTTGTCTGCAAAAGCGAGCGCTCTTCTTGAGCACACAAGTTTGAAAAGCTAAAGTTTTCACTTCTTCTGAAAATGATTCCCAAAATATACTGACAATAATGCATAAACATTAGGCACGCGATAGTTTACGGAGGGATTAATTGAATTGCTGCATTAAAGTGCAATGAACTTGGAAAACCCAAACATAACCTAAAAAACTTTTGAACATCCTTTCTGTTACAATGGCTGGCATAAGGACCTTTTTACAGTCTTTCGCTTGTATTCATTTCGCATTACTGCGAGACTGTCGGCTTCTCGTGAAACTTATTAAGACAATAAAGCGCACCTCACTTAATGAACAGATTGTATTTCTAGAGAAGCTAAGCCTGTATAAATGTTTAATACTTATTGAGGAAATCAGTTTCTAATCCGACATAAGAAATAATTAAAATAAATAAGTAGAGAATACAATACTCATATATCTCGAATGAAGATTGTAAGAGACAGCCCTCGAAAGTAACAGACAGAGAAACTCTCTTTCTGGAGGAAGCACACTTGAGGTAGAAAACCTACATGCAGCAATGATGATCCCGAATATAGAAACTAGGACAGTAACTGCAAGGAATATCAAGGTCACAATACTGTGGTAGCAGCAATTGCCTTGTTGCCATATGGTATGACGCACCAGCTACCTCCTGAGCATTTCTCTTGCTATCCCTACACCGGGGTATTTGCCTGCTTAAATACACTGACCAATTTTTTCAGATTAAAAACAGGGACAAACTTTGGTTTATATTTCAACTGAATACTTTCCAAAATTAGTTTACCTAAATATAACGATGATGCCTATCATTAACAACAACAACAACAACAAAAATAATAATAATAATAATAATAATAATAATAATAAAGTTGGAAGCCAATACTAAGCACATATTCATTTTTAATATTATAAAAAAACACATATGAACACACAAAAATCAATAGTTCGAAAAATATGTAATATGTTAGGCATAGTTGGTGTAATAGGCCACAGCTTTGAGCTTTTTCAATTAATAAACGGTGCAATTTCTATAAAAGTTTAAGCTGCCACAGAAAAAAAGTTTACAGCTCACAAGAGACTCAGCATTGCCAAGAATTTAAAGTTCGTTGTTGATTTTGATGTTTTTATTAACACAATTTGCTTTTTAAAGAGTTTTGTCACTTTACAACTCTAATTGCAATTCTACTTGCTAGAGCAGAGAGCAGGGGTAATAAATTAAGTTTCTTAGAAACTGATTCCACCTCCTTGTACTCTCATTAAGGAAAACAGCAATAAGTGAGGTGTGGTATTTTCAGCATACACATTTTTCTTACATTTCTCAATTCTTCCAATATCATGTGCCTAAACAGTCAAAATTTCAATATTAGAGAAATATATTTTTGCAACCTGATTAGCAGATGGCAACCGCTTTACAATGCTATACAAATTGTAAATTATCTTTCGCTTTGTCACCCAATGACTTTACATTTTCATATTGTAAAATTACCACACAACTTGTTCTTGCTTCTAGGAACATAACCAAAGAGAGAAGGAATGGAGAAAATTGAGAGAAAAAAAGGAAGAAAAGAGAAAACGACAATGCAAAATACGAATTAATTGATTAATTAAATAAATAAATACTAACGATAATGTAGCATTTCTAATAAAATTACCATAGGTAAAAGAAATGCAAACAAAACAATTTGTCTGATAATTTTTGAAAGACCAAATACATTTATTCATTGGCAACATGCATAATCACGTTGTTTCAACTGGCGTTTTTCTCGTGTTACTCTGTGCGTCAGTGTAACCAAGAGGATTTGAAAAATGAGATTTGCACTGATGTTATCAGAAAAACAGGTTGTCAGCCGAAGATACTCTTGGATTTCCGTACTTTGGGGGGGGGGGGGCTTAAGTGATATAGGAAATTACTTCTTCACAGCGGAAAATTTAAAACATTGTACTAGGCAATACCGTAATGAGGAGTAGCGATTTGATTGGTCAGCTGTTCATTCCAGTGCGTTTCTGAAGCGACCTTGATATTCTTTAAAATGTGGTGCCTACAATAAAGTTTTCTAGGCAACTGCTACAACTTTATGCACTAAGGGAGCATATTTCTACTTGCCAAACCCCGTGCCCAACGAAAGTGTACATTTAAACACGTCATCTGCACAGACATTTCTTAGGCCATACTTGTGCCCTACTACGTTGAGAGGAACAAGCTACGCGTATTGCTGCCATTCGCATTTCCAGTTAACTCTTGCACTTGAATTGTCTTGCACAATTGCTGTACAGTAGCCTCAGAGCGCTCAATGAGTGAGAGAGCTAGTTTATAATTGGCTCATTTCTGTCGTACAAAGGTGGCAGGAACAAGTTACATGTCTTGCTGCCATCTGGCCCCACTTCCAGCTAACTATTGCATTTAGCTTACCTAGTACAGTTTCTGTACAGTAGCCTCAGAGTGCCCAATGGGTAACATCACTATAATTACTTATTTAATTGAGTTCTTTGTTTTCTGGAAGAGTCCATTTCCCATCAGTATCCGAGTAGTTTATGTGTGAATGCAATATAGTTCCTTTTTCGTTACTTTACTTTATCTCTGGAAAGTCGGGTTTTTCTGCTTGGTATGGCCACCAACCAAAGATCAATAATAACATTCTTGACATCACTGTCATCTTGGACAAAAACTGAACAGTACTGAGGACTACGGCAGCTTCATCAAACACAGTGCTCTTTAAAAAATGTGTACGGTTCACCAGTTCATTACTCTAATGTGACTGCAGTCACCCCATTCCACAGTTCTCCATGCTGAAGAGTCGGATAGTAAAAAGTCATGCCAAGAAAGGGCACTCTTGCATGAACGCACGCACTTTTGTCCGCCATCCCGCATTGTCTTGGCCTGCCATCATAAATGCCAGCATAAAATGGACCTGCAGACGTATTAACTAGATTATATCTTACAGCCGTTAACTGCGGCATTTGCATAGAACTTCGCTTGTATTAACGTAGCTCCAATAAATGACTTGATTGCCAGTTACCCTGGCAGTTAATTCCATGTTCCAGAAGTAATTGTATTCTGCCTGGAGATGGTTTATCTACCTCATCAGAAGTTACTCACTAAACTGTAAATGCGTATGCGTAAGCGTGTCCGCTGAACAGAGTTCTACATTAATCATGAATAAAGAGCAAGATATTAATCGGGAATAGATAAAAAAAAACTAACTGCAAATGCAAACACCTGTAAATGTTGATACGGATATACTGAAGGGATAGTAATTTCATTAATGTTTGTAGTTATGAACCGAGTGTGTTGTAAAGCTATCTCCAGAACGCTAATCACGGTTGCACTACAGTGGCAATCGCCAATTCACCGGAAGGGCCGGAGTCTCTGGTAGTAGCCTTTTACCCTATTGTTGATGAAGTAATTCAGCGGTAAAATTAGGAGCAAGTAACCGGTTCCTTGTTTGAGAAAGCGTCATGCATTCAAGGGGGCATTTAAACCCGAAAACGAAACTGGACAGTCTGTACTCTATTCATGTCACTTTGGATCTTGATTTAACTAAAATAGTAGCCTCCAATTATCTTTGATCAATTGTTTTGGATCTTAGTATAAAACATTTTTAAAAAATGCTGCAAGACTGTCATAATAATTCATAATGATTATCTTTATAATTTGATCAAAACTAATACCAAAGCAAAGCATAAAAAACGGATTTGAAATGTTAATGAAAAAGGAAATTGTAGCAAAGAGGGAAATTTTAGTGTCAAAATGATTTGTTAGTAATTTGTTAGCAAAAATAGTGCGAAGTAAAGAGAAAAGAACACTTTCTTCTACAAAATCCTGACAGCTCATTAAAAACGTTCTAACCTTACTTATCTTCAACAGTTGAAAAAGTCATTACAATTAATAATAATTGAAACTAGAAACCTTCATAATCACTCAAGTCAGTTGAAAGATCTTGAGAAATTTAAAAAAATTAAAAATCTTTTAGAAATCCTATTTTTTCTCAATAAAAACTTCGCTTAATAACAAATGCCACCAAATATTAAAATAATAATCAACCACAAGTATTTTGCTGCATGAAAACTCGGTGTTTATCTCATTAGTATTAATTCAGATACTGAAACTTCGAACTTGAAGCGGAATGTGCTGATCTTGTATTCTATTGGTCCAGCAGTCTTTCAAAATGAGGTCGCTTCAGGAAAAATATTTTATAATATCCCTAGCTTAAAAGCTATCAGAGGAATTTCCTTTGCGCAAGCTCTATGCAGGCTATTTTCATCATTTTTTCTTTGATTAATAATGTTTCTATAATCATCTACTTGATATCTTATTCGCTGGTATACTTGTCCTGTATTCATTTACTTTGTTAGGTATCAATTTTCATTTTTCTTGCTTTTTATCACCAGGAAAAGTTTAACTTCAGAAAAAACTCTTAAAGGATTTAATCATTTCTGTTCTTCTATAGTTACACTCGGGGGGGGGGGGTATGGTCAATGTGTTCGTAACATGTGGAAAGTGCTGGAAAAGTTTGTTGTTTTAATGTTGAATAAAATAGTTCGATGATTACAGGGAAATAGATTGTACCAAAAATGAACTTATGCTGTTATGCATTTTCATTTAGCTAAGCGCCAACAGATCAGTTTTGACAAGTACCAAAATAAAAGTTGTATGTAATTCATATTTGTGGAGTTGAGTGAAAATGTCGACCACATTGGCGTTTAGACCGATACATTTTGAGTATACCTAAAACTCATCAACTCATCAACAGATATTCTTGCTTACAGATGTCTTTTAGCTTAAATGCTGCCAAGATGTATGATATATGGTTGTTGCGGAGAGCCTTGTTTAAAGAAGTCTCCTCAACCCCTAAGCTTGTTTCTCTCATCATATGCATGCTGCAGCATCTCTTGCACGCACCACGAGATGCTAATGAGCTTGTCAGTTTGGCTATTTCCATTTCTATTTGTTAGAAATGTTGAAGACGGTACAATTCTCTCTACATCTACAGTAGCTTTTATTTCAAAGTTTATGCATTATTAGTACTACATAATTGCCTCCAACACGACCTTTATCTTTGATTCAGAAAGGAAAAAAAAAAAAAAAAAAAAAAAAAAATAGCGCAGAAAGCTCCCATAGGGCAAAACAACACAAAGAAAACTGATGAAGCGATTTGCTTATGCAAAAGAATACAAAAGTGACAGACATACTTTTTGGAAGGATATCTTTACTGATTTAAATAAAGTTAACCTATATGGATCAATGACCGCATGATGTACTAACAAGTTTAAACTAGACGAAAAAGATATCTCAAGCTGAACAGGTGCCGTATAACCACAAACTTACATAGCCATTTAAATTGTTTCATCTCATTTATTCAATTCAAAAAAAAAAAAAAAAAAAGCCATAATAAAATGAGATATAAAACAATATCTATAGTTTTGTAAGACAAGTGAAGGAAAATTGTAATGTAGGCAGCAGAAAACAACAAAATCGAGGAAGAAAAGAAGGAACCACCAGGTTTTTAAGGAGATGAACTAAACCTGTTCTCATATATTAATGTATACTTATTTTGTTTGTTTTGAGAAACACATTTTTCACAAATTATATTTCAATAATTTCCTGTAACTCAATTATTTGTTCAGATTTTGTTTTCAATTAAGCATTCCTTGAGGGTATTATCTTCCACTGGGTGAGCAATGCTTGACGCAACCGCGGGACCGGCCGGTAGCGCTATCGGCGGAGGTGGGGAGTATATTTCCCCTCCGCTGTGCGAGGCTTCAGTGTGAGTTGAAATCTTGCGCAAGTGGCACGTATTTGTTAGGTGACGCAATACAGTGTATTGAGTAAATGTGTATCAAGTGAAATGGGACAATACAAGTATTCTATTCCCCAAAGAGTATTCTCATTAAAGGAAATTCATGACGTGTTTCAAGATAAGAGTTATCACTAACAACATATGACCTCTTCGTTCCCCGATTCAACCCCCTGCGATTTTTATTTCTGGAAGGGGGCACATTAAAAGAGAAAGTGTACAAAAAATCCACACACTTTAGATGAACTTAAAACTAACATTGGTCAAGAAAGTGCTGTCATTCCTCAAAGGAACTGCAGTGTGTAATGAGCAATTTCCTAAGCAGGTGTCAGAAATTACCAGAAAACACGATGGGAGGCAGTTCCAGCATCTCCTTGCTTAATATACGCGAGTAAATTACTTTTCTTTTTAAGTGTGTATGTTATGTGTTTGAAATAACTTACGCGACAAACCGTACGATATTTACTGCGGACTTCCTATCACCCGCACCGCCGACACAGCAGCCAGCCTAGCCGGCCGGCCGCATGCTGCGAAACCGGTTGCGTGAAGGATCGTTCACCCCGTTTTTGGTCTTGTTTAAACCTGTATTGGTCTAGATACTTTAGAGATTTTTTAAACCACATAGGAACCTATCAATACACTACCCATATAGTTGCGTATACAAGACGATTCACCTAAAGCCACCACAGCGAATATTTCCTAACCGGAAGGTACTATTAATGCGTTGTTTTTAATCAAAATTATGTTCGACAAGGGTATACCAATGTAGCCCACATAACAACTTCACCAATTATTAGAAAATTTATTTCTATCAAAAAGTTCAATTTTTTTAAAAATGGAATAATGCCTATTGACTTCAAAAAAAAAAAAAAATGGACGAGACTAGAATGTCAACTACTCTAGGCCAAATAATTTACGAGATATCGTCATATGTAGCGATCGGACTTTCAGACACTTTCAAGGAATTCTTTTTATCATTAGGCTAAAAGCAATACATTTCCCCGAATGTTATGCATATATGTATATACATATACATATCCATTCACATTATCTGCACTTTAGGTAATTTATAAACAGCAATTTTACAGTTTATTCTGGATACATTACGAAACATTTCATTTAACTCTTAGGTACTAGACTGGGACTGCACTGCACATTCTTGCCTACTGCAACCGTGTATGCAAGTTTGTGTTATATGCTGTTTACCTTGTATGCAGTTTAATAAGACGTACCTGTGAAAGCGTTATGATATGTCATAGACTTGGATGTGCTGGTGTGCTAGAGATGCTGTAAAAGTAGATATGATGTTAGGTAGGAAGAATGGTGAGCTTTCTTGTACTGTGTACGTTGAGAGATGTGTGGGCAACATCCAGGATAAACTACAATATAAAATAAATAAATTGTAGACAGAAAGGGGAACAAATGCATACCCTTATGCCTAACAAACGATAAAATGCTGCCTCCTACCTATCACCATTGGAATTCTCTACAAAGGATTTGAAAGTCTGAGACCTGCATTTGACATTTCGCAAAGTATTTGATCTGGATTCGTGCAAAAAAAAAAAAAAAAAATGATGATCTAGTCTCATTACGTTTTATTTTCTTGAAGTCAATGGACATAAGTTCCAGGATCGATTATAAACATAAATTTCTGCCCCTATATCTCAATCTCTTTCTCTGATTTTGCCGTCGATCCTTCCGTAGGGAGAGTCCTTCATATCCATTTCCTAGTAATTCACTCGTGTGTAAGAGCTTGGAGACAGATTCTTTTTAGCTGTCTAAGAGAGCTTCACCACGGAAACGCATAAACCCTATCTTTCCCAGCAGATGTTGTGCTCACTTTAAATTATCATACCGCGCAAGTGGGCGTCATCTAGCCTCTTGGGACACGCCATGCGGAGTCGTAGTGGCTTTTCGTGTGTTCCTTGGGGTTCCTGCAATTGTTGTCAGTTTTTATGGAAATGCAAGCCACGGATTAATTAATTACTGCTGGGAATCATTGCTGTTCGTTCTCAAGCCCGTTGGCTACAAAGACAGTAGCCTGCAATTTTCTACTCTCCTCCATGGTGTTCGAAACCTCCCATCAAAAGAATTAACATAGCAGGCTTGCCCAAATCCGTTCGTTGACTTGGACGCGCAAGACGATTGAGTAATTATTGTTGATTGTAGGAGAATACATATATAACTTGCTTAACGCCAGCTGCACGATCAGAGCAAATTCTAGTGGAATCACTAATCAACGATGGGGCATCGTAGAGGCATGTAATCAGTAAAAGAACTCAATGATGATCTTCAGAACTACGCTAGTTATCAGCACATGTATGTAATGGCAGCCTCGACAGTGACTAATGTATTCCTGTGACGTAATCATCAGCAATAATCTGTGCTAGGAATTTGGGAACTTTGTATTTATGTTCCATCAGTTCAAGAATTTGGGAACAACTGAGCGTAGCACACTTGCTTACAATAATAAATTCAAAACAGCAACCATCTCATTTCTTGCTTTACTTTCACTACATACCCTTGTAAATTTGGCTTAGATTTAAACTATTTTCTAATTAATAACTTCACATTTTGGCAAAATCTCTCATATAAAGTATATAAAGTTTACCGCCGTCCGGCCGTCGCCAGCAAAATATTAAGAATTCCAAGACTCACTGAATATCTAAAGTCATGGGAAATTTTCGTGGCTGAGGAATTTTAGAGTTTCCGGAATTCCTTAGACCTTCCATTTCGGAATGGTAGAAGGGTGAGACACCCCAGACTTCATCCCCAGCGGCCAAACATTTAGAGTTAATTTTAAATGCTAAATAAGCATCAGGCACGATAAGCCATTTCATGAATAAATCTCAGCTCCTTCAGAGTGGTGAATATTAAAATTGCCGAGTATGTATATTTGCACTGTTTGTAACTCTCAACAAATGGGACGATACTTCTGTGCTGTTGCCCTTGAACGAACGCCCAGCTGAGCGAGTTGACCTGTATGCATGTACTAATAACTCGGTTAAGTATGGACACAGCGTGCCTGTGAACACTGCACTCACCCAAGTACACGTCGTCATTGCAACTGTTTCTGTTATAAGCATTATGCGATACAAACCTCTGGACTTTTGAAGCAGGTTCACTTGTACTGTACTAGAAATAGCAACAGTGCGTGTTGTTTTTCGCCGGTTGTATAACTGAAAAACTGTTGAGATAAGTGTTTAATGAAATACTTCGCAAGCAGTTAAGATGAAGTGCGATATTTTTCTAAAAATGGTGCGTAAATTTTTTATTAACTTTCGTAGGGTCCCGTTATTAATTTTATCGCTAAATTAATACACTATGCATTGTAAATTAAATACATTTAATGCACACTCATTAATATCGTTTTAGATTAATCCGATGTTGCGCAGTTAATCGCTTCCTAAAAAGTATATTAAGAGCATTTATTTATACATTTGTCTCAGCAATGAGATAAGTGGCACTATCTAGTAGCGTTCTGCATACACTACGCAGTAAAGTAACACGTTCAGTGTTGCCTGCTCCTGCGCATGCCTGCTAGAACGACAGCGCATTCAAGCCACACCGGCATAAAACTTCCCCCAACTGGATATCACAAATACTTATATATATTACATGCATAAACGGAGGTGTGGATAAAAGATGGCATACTTCAAGATTGGTTTGATAGGTTTACAGCCTGCAAGTAGCAAGTGAAACGAACTGCAATTCAACGTCACATAGCACACTTTGTATTTGATGATGCAACAATAGGACGTCAGAAACACTCTTTACCAGCAAATATACGAAATAGAAACCGCGTTGTAGAAATACCATCAATATTCAACCAACATTTCATCATGCTTAAAACAATAAGGCACCAAGGGCCCTTGAACTCTTCGGCGTCAGAGGAACATTATGTTCAACCATATGAACACGAGAGGTAGAAGTGTTAAGGCGCGAACTCGTGGGGTTTGCTTTCTTTCTGATTGAAGTTTTTCCCAGGTTTTCCTCTGTCCTCATGAAAAGCAAATGCCGGTATCCTAAACTGTCCTGGAATACTTCGTTTAAATCCATTCCCAATTATCATTTCATATCATGCATGTATCATCAGTGTCCATTGCCTGTGACGCCTCAGTAGTAAAAATGGGCGTTAAACACTATTATTAAAACATACATCAGCCATAGGAAAATTGTATGTAAACAAAAAAAGGTAGAGAAAAAATGTAGCGAACTCAAGGTTTTGCCAATATTGTTATTCATATGGTTTATTTACGGACGCTCTTTAACATCTCTGGTCATCACGTCCCATTCATATGAAGGAGTGAAATGGGCAATAAATTTTGCTCAGTGGCCTCTTCTTTCAGGCTTGAGGTTCTTTTACATGCCGCAAATCTAGGACACGGAATCCACGACTTTACTTCCCTTCCGAAAGAAGCCATACGTAAGACTTTTACACCCGAAGAAATTCATCCAGGACCGAGGTTTTACCAATGACTATGACAGTATCAATAAATGGTACGTTTGAAGCAGCGGATGTAGAACGCATCAAACATTCCATCAGAACCGTAGTGTTCATCCTAATGACGTGGGTCTACATGTGCTCACCCTGAGCCCCGTAATGTTCCACTCCGACAAGACAAAATGTTAAACTGTCATTTGCCTCTCGACAGGGATGTGGTGTTGCATCAGTCCCCACTACAAAATGATAACGATTTTAGTAAAACTTCCTCTTCGGGACGGAACATCTCCGCTAATGAGTTAGAAACTCTCTAGAGGTCACTTGAAAAGCGTCGGGTTGCCTTTTCCTTCTGCTCCTCTTTAAAAGCTCATTTCCTATACACGCCATCTTGTTTCCGGTAAGTGTCTTGTTCTAGGGAAGAGGTGGCAGGGAGAACAGAAAAATAACACCACAAAATGAAGAGGGAAGGAAAAAAAAAAGGGCAAAGGTGTGTTGAGAGAGAAGCTATAAGGAAGATATGCTGCTCTCTTGCAGAGTATTATCCACTGTGTTCCTTTAACAGCTTAATGACAAGTCATATTGCAATTTAATATCTAAACTCCAGAGTCAACAGGCGCTAAGTTTTTTTTTTATCTTCTATTGCTGCCGTAAATTTGATTTTATTTTATTGTGCATTTGTGGCTTCTCAGTTGTTTTCATAGTTCATTTAGGTACTGCAACTTTTATATGTACAGAATTAAATGTTAATTAGATAGCTGATTTGTTTAACTTAGCTGTTGTGGCACGGCATTGTATTGTTAAGACATTATTATTATTATTATTATATTAACATCGCTATCAATGTTATTGTATTCAGATATGAAAATATTCAAATATAAATGTCCCGATGTTCAAAAATGTAAAAAAAAAAAAAAACCTCTTGTACATATCAGTGCTCCTATGAATTTAGACACTACCTGTTGTTTATCAAAGGAAAAACAAAGCATGTTTTTCTGTACAGTTCAATGGAATTAGATATATAGAAAAATGGAAAAACAGACCAAACAAGATACCGGCACTGATCGCCGAGGTCGTTAAGGCGCATACTCGTGAGAGGGAGATCTGGGGTTAGAATCCCGCTAGGACTCTCCTCCCTGACTGAGGTTTTTTCCAGGCTTTCCTCAGTCCTCATAAATGGCAAATGCCTGGGAGGTACCCCAAACTTAGACCTAGAAAGTTTCCTTCCTTACAAAAAAGTTCTTTCCAAATATATCATTTCATGTATCATCAGTGTCACCGACTGTGGTGCCTCAGAAGTAAAAACAGGCGTTAAACACTATTAATATATGTGTGTGTGCGTGTGCGTGTGTGTGTGTGTGTGTGTGTGTGTGTGTGGGTGTGTGTGTAATGGAGAATGGCCTAGGACATTATAAAACACACTTTGAACAGCATGTCAATAGATGCTCTCCATAGGCATTTTATTCTGTTTTATCGCGCTGCTTTCCTATGCATTCCTTATTAAATATGCTGTAAAGTGATACAACACTGAGCTAGCAAATAGCTGTATTTAATATATACTTAACATTGTTGGTCTAAATGCCCCCATTGGCAGCTCTAAATGTAAAACAGGTTCCAGCGGTTCTATATTAAAGCGAATTATCAACCAATATTATCAGCAATACAGAGAAATATTAAACGTCCTTCCAGAAAGACACTACACGAGAAAAAAATAAAATTGAAGGCAACGGGTACTTTGCTACGAAACCTGGAGTAGAAAGTTGTCATTGAGATTTTACGGAGTCTGTCCAAGAAATATTTTTCCGCATTTTTTCTCCTGACATATTTAAGTTATACTGGAATCTGTTGCCTACATTATAACCAGGCTGAGAAATATACTTGAGAGAAACAAACACACATTATGTGTAGTTATTTGATCGGTTACTCGATCTTGGGGGAGGGGATACAACTCTTGGGTTGTACTGAGGAAGAAAATGTACTTGTCATCATGATGCATTTAATGACATTAGCTTTAAAAGTTTATGTGCAATTTATAAGGTTTGAAATAAAAAAAAAAAATGAAGCCTGAGTCGTGAATGCCTCAAATACAAACCGAAAGAAATAGGTGTTAATGTTTTGGGATATTTTTTTTCAACATTCTGTTATTTTCATAATAATAGAATTATTTCTTAGTGAAGTTTTTAAAAAAACACAAATTCTGTTGCGTAAAATTTTTAGTTCCTCCAAAAAAGCTACATCTGTTTTTTGATTAATTATTTCAAAATTTGAAGTAGTATGTTTTCACGGCCTATTTCAACTATCCAAACTAAGTCTTCCGGGCTGTAACGCCGTGGTCCAATAGGATTCTTCTTCATCTTCCCAAAACGTTTCGTCCACAACTGCGGTGGACATCATCAGTGGTGTGCTCGATGTAATCCTCTTGAAGACGAGGCAGCGACTGACTCGTTAATCGAAATTGTGGCGGTATACATAGTTGTCGTTACAAGCAGGGCTGAAAGCACTAGTGCTGCTAATGGAATCATGGAATAACTAAGCGGCTGGCCAGTCCCGAGCGACAGCGGAGAAGGCCGAAGTTAGTGACTTGCACACTTATAGTTAGATAATAATGTTTCACAAGCAGTGACAAAATAGCTCAGGCGGTTGAGCGTCATGCCAGTTGTGAAGATTGTGGTTTCGAAACCTAACATCCTTGTGCTTATTTTTCTGCTGGATAAAGGAGATTTGCCACAATTATAAAGATTTACTACGTAACATAGTATCGCGTATAGAATGCCCTATAAATTGATGTTGACCAGTTCTATTTTTGTTGCTGCAATCAAAGAAGATATACCCACATTATATTGATTTACCCGCCCTTATCAATTTATATTTACGAAAGGCGAGCGTAGACTGTCAGGCCGTAGCGAGCCGCAGCAAACCACTGGCTCCACCGGTTTCTATGATTTACCGAGAGGTTAGCATTAGGGTTAGTGTGTGTGTGTATATATAAATTAGTTGCGAATTGGAATAACAGTACATTTTCCACCGTTAAAACGTTAACAAGCCCTCTTTTCAGTGATTTACCCGCCCTTATCAATTTATATTTACAAAAAGGAGTCGAGCGTAGGCCGTCAAGCCTAATATTTTATCCGCGCAAGAGTGCGTTGAGTGAACTCCGCTGTCGCTTTGATATTCCATGATTCCACTAGCAGCAGGAGATTCCACACGATTCCAATAGCAGCACATGGTTTCAACCCTGCTTGTAACGTTAAGTAGTGTGGGTGCTTGCGGAACTGAAATTTGATTGGTTCGCTTGGTTAAGGGGATTGGATGTAAGCTGGTACTCATGGGTGTTTCTAGCGTGCATATTACGAAAATGTTTTCATATAATATTTATGTCACATGACAAACATTTGATAATATGTTTTATTTACGACTGTACATGGCAATCTAAAATAATTAATAAAATAACATTAGTGTGTAATAAAACACAAGGATACTTTATAATGATTTCTGTTTGGATATTACCTACATCGATATCAAGAAAATGTTAACTTACATGAAAAATATTCTATAGTAAGTGAATTTTCACCCTTAAAGTCGCTGGAAACAATAACATTATTTATTTTTCAGAATTCAAACACGGGGAATGGTGACTATCTTCGAGATAATAAGAGCAGTGCCTATGAACACCCTGAATTATTTCAAGCAACATTTCATCACCTATACTATGTATTATATTATTTCCTGTTTGCTAATATAATACTAATATTGGTAACTGTGAGGTGTGGAACCTATGTAAACATGAGTTATGAATGACGTGTTTATACATCAAACACAGCATCATGTGCAATGCCTACGTACCGCGCTTCAATGTGACTGCTCTAACCAAATTCACCACTGTGTATAGGCTGGAAGATATATACAGAATGATTCTTTTTGATGAACAGAACAGAATTGTGTAATGTCATTTTGCCCTATGTGAAGTGATTTTTTATCTAAGAATGATTAATGACTTATAAACAGATGGTTTACATTATAAATTGAAATTTAGAAGTGTTTTAATGCAAAATGAAAAGATATTTCACTTCTCAAAATCTTAACACATATTTCGTCGCCTTCTGATTTTATGACTTGCATGACAACACTGCAAGTGCAATAATCAAACACGCTGTGTTTTTAATAGCTATCTTCAAATGTTGTGCTGCGTATATTTTAATGGCTAATTTTAACTGTTACTTTTCCAATATGAAACAAATGATACCATTTGTAAGATGGCATAGTTCATCAGTGCAGATTGTAGTATTTACAGTAGGAACGGCTTGTGTCGACAACATTGATATTGTAACTTCTAAATCGGCTCCAAATTGGGTACACTCCCCAATCAATTCATCTGAGTTAACATTGTTATATGAAGAAGTTTCCGATCCATTAATTTAAATGTTAAAATAGAGGTGGAATTCCAGTATTTGTTACTAAAATAAAATGTAGTTAATGTAGAACACCACATTAATTAGGTGGGTAAATCGTGTATTTACACTGGGTTATGGTTTGCTTATTCATTGGTTTCTGAATGACGGTCAACATATTTTTAGTTATACTACCTTTACTTTATTTTTCTCCTAAATCTCTATTTTATATTTAGCAATATAACAACGTTTCTAATTAAAAAAAATGTCGTTAATGAGCAGCCGAGAGTAGCTTAGTTTAATAATTACTGCAAATGGCAGATCTCTGAAAAGCGTATATTGTTTTTTCCGCGCTTTACAGCAGCATTAAAATGTGATATTCATTACTGGATAATCAAGTAGGGGAAGAATATCGTAAAGGGTAATTAGTAGTGCTCTGCAAAATTACTATATAAAATAAGCCTTTTATCCAGAAGCAAATTTCACTGCAAATACCAACTCTTGGCAGCATTTTTCCACGTGAAAACAGCCAACGAAGAAAGAAACACCGGTTTATTTTAGTATCAGTATTAATTACCCGGCGGAATATTATTCAGTGTTTTTAATATTCTCCTTAGTAAAAAAGTATTAGTTTGAAACTTCTAGAGACATTTGCTAAAAATTTGTATTAATGCCTTAACGGCATTAACCCGGTGACAAACTTTAGCGGCAATAAATAATATTTCAAAATGTTTACATTTGGCAATAATTTTATTAGGGTTTCGATTTCATAGATATGCGTGATAAGTGTTCATTTTATTAAAAATTAATAATAAATGTTTTCGGTTTGTATTAAATTTATTCATGGAGTTATCTGAATGAGAATATAGGCACTAGAGTAACTTTCGTGACAAGCGCACTCAGAATTCCATTCCGCGAAATACCCGTCGTCCTTATGTATACTGTGGTGTGAAGTACCTTATAGTGAAACAAACAGTAACGGATACTTATAGAAAGATCCCCGAAAGGAGAGCGCCCTACTCTAGGACGTTTATTAACCTCTGTCAGTTATCTACATAAGTGAATTGTTTAAGTAAATATTGTGATCAAGCTCTTGTGTTTAAATTGTTATGTCCAAATATCATTGTGAATGATCTCTTAAGGTTTGTCGTACGCCGGGAGTACTGTGAACGCTTTCGTTCATTGTTATGGAGTGAAGAGGTTAAGGGGTGAACGTACGGCTTGCAAGGCTGTGCAAAATAAAACAGGAATGAACAAAATACTCAAAACAAAACGAAATTTTTTCCGATAAAAAAGGCACAAGTTTTTTTCCACCATATGTATAAGGTATCTCTCTACATAAAATTTCCTGCAGCGCTCAATGGTATCAGTATGTTTATATTTTAGCCGACCTTGTATACAAATTTTGTTTGAGCACTGTTACGTAATTTACATTAGTTAATTCTTTATTTTGTTTCATCCAAATATCGCCCGCTCCATACAAACGGAAGCGGCGATGCTCTTATGAAACTACTAATCAGATATTTTATATAACGGAGATAGGAAACAGCTTCAAGGCAATAATGATTCATAGTACAGCTCACACTCACTAGTCCGTAAAAGTTCAAGCATTACTCGTTAATGATAATGGTTTTAACATCTTAGCTTTACGCGTGTCACGAGTGGCAATGGAGAAATCGAAAAAAGAATAAAAGAAACATGCGGCTCTTCCGACGAAAGAAACGCAAAGGAAGAAAAATAACTCTTAAGTTATGGGGTGTAAAATATGAGATAGCTTGTACAGATGGAAACAAAA
The DNA here is from genome assembly GCA_030762175.1 of Metallyticus violacea. Taxonomy (NCBI): domain Eukaryota; kingdom Metazoa; phylum Arthropoda; class Insecta; order Mantodea; family Metallyticidae; genus Metallyticus; species Metallyticus violacea. The sequence continues at coordinate 35,730,220 of CM060846.1, forward strand.
TGCACGACATCTGCAGAACGACTTAAAACGAATGAAAGAATTCTTGACGCGTGCACAGCAATACAAAATCCCGAAATCAATAGCCATTTGCATGGCAGATCACATCATGGGAAAACCTGTCTTTGACATTGCTAAGAAACGTTCTACCATCCAAGGGTTAAGCTTGAAAATAAAAAATTGTCCAGCATTCTAAATTATTATGCAATGATTAAGGATTGCACAAACAAAGTAATACAATGTTATTCACCCGTCTTACCATAATCTAGCTGGTTAAAATGTGTAAATATTTACATCTACGTTTAGAGAATAATTTTCTGCTGAACTTATAGCTCCTTAGAATCAATCTGTTTTTATGAGCACTTGAAACATTGAAAGCACAGACATGAAATTAAGTAGGCTCTTCAAGATTTGTCAACAATATACCCGACTCTTTGGTGAAAGATTTTTTTTTACAAGAATCATGCAGCCGAACTCTTGCTCATAATGCAATGGAATTGTTGCAGTATGCTGTACAACCGAAACAATTAGAGGAAGTTGTACATCTAACTTCTCAATAATAATATTCCTTTCCGATAGTGTACATTAAATATGCTTATCTTATTCAGGTCTTACCTAAATTTACTAGAGTGGGTCTAGAAAAGAAGAAACACAAAGCATTTCTTTAAGTCCTATGTCGTTGCCGCATTTTTACACATTGATATTGAAATTTAGTCGCATTTTTAGAAGTCCAGTAACAAATTGCGACAAATGTGACCGTGGCTTGAACTCTGCTAAAATGCATCTTTTGATTTAGACATAACTCAATGATTGTGAAGACCGGATTGCAAATCACCCAGATGATCGAATAAGAAGATGAAGGTTCGTCAAATGCTAACTGGGAAGAATTAAGCGTTGTCATATTTGAAAGACAGGGTTATTAGTAGTGACGGTTTCCTTTTTTTTTTTTTTTTTTTTTTTTTTGTGAAATACGCCAATTATCATAAATACCTATCTGAATGACGAATGAAGCTGCAGAAACTCTACTCCTGGAAGTAATCTTACTAGCGCAACTTTTCCATCATTCAGAAAACCAGTTTTGAGCTCCCAGTTGAATTCAACCGCATTAACTGATGTTTCACTCTTTCGAAGGTGCTGACATAAACCGTGTTACCAAAGAATCCTTTGGTGGGTTTTTACAATGCAAGATCTTAATTGTAATCGGAAAACCTGTTCTTTACACAACTAGTAATTCAATGCGTTGTCAACAGTTAGTTGAGCACAAGTTTCGGCTGAGCAATGTAATAACGGGCCATCAACAAGTTCCTCCTCACTCGGGTCATGTGCAAAGCACAGGAGAAAGTTGGTCTTCCTACATTTTTGACATTTCTTCCTTCCTTCGAAATCGGTTTTTAGCAGGTAATCGGCCCACCGTTGCTAAGGTTTGTACTTTGTGGTTAAATGAACACAATCACTATACTCTCGCCCACAACCGTCACGGGTAGCCGAGGTCGTTAAGGCGCAGACTCGTGGGCGGGAGGTTTGGGGTTAATTCCTGCCAGGACAGTCCTTCCTGACTGAGGATTTTTCCAGATTTTCTCAGTAATCATAAATGGCAAATGCCGGAGAGGTACCCTAAACTTAGGCCTGGAATGTTTTCTTCCTTTAAAAAAAAATATTTCCAAATTTATCATTTCATATCATGTATCATCAGTGTCCACCGACTGTGGCTCCTCAGTAGTAAAAACGGGCGTTAAACACCATTTAAAAAAGCGCACGGCAGTGCTGCCACCCGAATTTGCTTCCCTAGAGAAATTTAGGTTACACAAAGACTGCAGAACGACTTCTCGATGACCCTTTAGTAGATACCTAAAACTACCAACATTCTTCTGTCTGTTAAGGGGAGTCGAAAGGCCCCAGCTTACTAGTAGTAATAAAGGACGTTTTGCTGCACCAGTTTTAGAATACATGCAAATCTACATGCATACATACAAATATACAAATACTTCGATATATTTACGTTTTCTATAAGTAATTTTGTATACAAATACATAAACATGAATACAACCCCTACTCGAGCCCCTTCCATTTACTCGCACCCCCTTCTCCTTTGTCGGGTCATCTCTAGAAATATTTCCAAATTGTGTATCTTGCATGCACCAACACATCCCGCCAAATGTTAAAACTTATTGGAATTAAAAAAAATGGTGATAAATGCTCATTTCTAAAAATTTCTGTTTCCCTGCATTCTGCCAAAATATGCCTCCAGGTATCGCTTTCTCCGCACAACGGGCAAATTCTTTCCCCGAGAACATGAACTGTTTTATTTCCTTTCCAAGCTCCTAATCTGAACCATTCGAGACCATTTCTTTCTTCTCTGCCACAGATATCTAAATAATGCCCCCTCCCCCACCGGATGTATTTGAGCCTGCAGGTTAAGCGATGCTTTTTCTGCGCATTGAGACAAAATATTTTGCCTATCTACATCTCGCTAACGTGTGTTAACTATTTTCCAAATATTTTGTGTAATGTCCTCTCCCCTTAACCAAATATACCCCAATCCAATTTTGACTAGGTCTTTCCTTATTTTTGATGTCCATCCAGTATCCCACTCTTCCGTTATTTGCTCCCTTAGACAGACCGCTCGAAGAAGAGCTCGTATTATCCTTAACCAGTATTTAAATGCTCTTATTTTTAAAACTTGCTAATGTTAGCTAAGTTTATGTTCTTACTGCGGCAGAACCATTAGAACTACAACATTTAAATGTAGAACAGTTTTGATACATTTCTTCTGTGTACTGCAGAACAAAATTTAAGCATTAGAAATTTTTATTTGAAGCCCATTTGTTCCCAAAATGTTTCTTCAAAAACTTCCACAATTCCTAGAATATGACAATGCATTATTAACTTTATTGTTATGTCTAGAAATATTACTGAAAATTTACTTATCCCTTTTGAAAAGATTAGGTGAACTGACGACAGAAGTTTAAATATTTAATTCAGTAACCTAGCTGAAGGATATGCACTATTAAAAATGACACACTTCTTCATATGAAAACACTCAGTTTGCAGGTCACATGGTACATACAAGAAAGAGAAACACAGAACACATGTGGAATATGCACTGCAGTGCACGCATACTATAATTGTTCCCAGTCTGGTATTGGGAGTGCGTTGAGTGACAGGCTGGAACGAAATGGTTCCCAGAGTGCCTGCCCATCACGTGGAGTGTAGTTAACACAGTCGTGACAGTTTGAACGGTTACGCTAATTACTTTAAGTGCAGCAAGTCGGTGGTTTTGAATTTCTCCTCCATGTCTCTTCACATGCACACGCCAACTGGCACAGCTTCACGCCCCTTAATGTTCTTGGCAAATTCGTCAAGAACGTTGTAATCAACGTGTGACAAGTTACGGGTTATTGTTTTCCCTACTGCTCTACCCTTCTTTATCCATCCCGGTCCTCTTACTTCTTTAAAACTAAAGTTAATCTTGAAACTTCTGACCACTAATAGGGTTTTACAAACCCTCTCTTTGGGTTTATACTGCAACAAATCTTTGGGAAATGGGCTCAATACTTTGCTTACATTAAAATTGTCTGTGTGTCAATAGACTTGCTGGCAAGACTGAAGATACTCTTAATTTAAACTAATCAGATATGTACAACAGCTGCACTACACAACACTGAGTTTTAATTTAATGTATTTCCAGCTGCTTTTACATGGAATATGGATCAACATTTTTAAGGATATTTCATTATTGAGACACTCTGTATAGCAATGCATAGTCTATTTTCTGCTAATATATTTATTAATGACTACAGTGCAGTGCTGGTCAATAAAGAATAATCATAATTTTTACGGGCATAATTTCTCGCGTAAAATTGTAATTTTATTATATTTTGTTAGCTTAGTACGTAAAATACCCGTGATACTATTTTAATTTTGGTCACGTACGATTTCCGCGTGTGAGGAATGTGCAAGTTGAGACATATTCAGCTCCGCCTACAGCAAAATGCAGGTGACAAGCAACGAACAATACGCTATTCTGAAATACTGCTTTCGCTTCAACAAATACTCAACTGAAGCTTATGCAATGTTACAGAGGGTCTATGGGGAGCATATTCTCCCCCATAATAAGCACGAGGAAAGTAAATTAATTTCAAAAGATGGTAGGCACTGTATTCTCTAACGGAAGAAAACACTAACACCGCTGTTGTCGGTTACTATGAGAGAAGTATCGCCGAATAAAATTTCACCCACACGTTGACAAATGAAAAGCTACACATGAGACGTGTAGTTTTCCATTTGTCAACTGTGGGATCCAAGATTGTTGATTCCCGAATAAGAAAAAGTTCGCTGCAAGTTTGCAAGAAATTGAAGATGATGTTACAGGATATTGCGGGAGTTTCTTTCAAAGGCAATGACTGCTGATGAAACATGCCTCCATCGTTTCGTTCCTGAGAGCCAACAGCAAAGCTCCGTGTGGAAATCTCCACCCTAACCAATACCAAAAATCTAAAAGTGGTTGCATCTGTTGCGAAAGTTATGACCATATCATTTTTCGATATTCAAGGAATGGTTTACCAGCATGTTGTACATGCACACGACTGTGACTGGGCAATACTGCAGAAATGCCCTGAAAACTGTACAAGGCCATGTAACATGCAAAAGACCACATTTCCAAACTGCATGGTGCTCCAATTGTTGGATATCTCACAAAAATAAATATCCCATGTGTCCATCACTCTCCCTATAGTTCAGATTATTCCCACGAGGCGTTATTTATTTCCCAAATTGAAGAAATACCTTCGTGGGAGTCATTTTCCATCATTACAAGCAGTGGTCAAGACTGAGGAGGCAATTTTGCGATAAAATGGTTTCCAGCTTGTCTCTGAAGACTGGGAGAACGCTGGGACAGGTCCATTGCATCCAACGGGGTCCACTTTGAGAAAAATCCCTATATGTTCACTTTATAACAGCGCTGGAAGATATTAAGCATTTTACATGGAAGAAACCTCTACTCAAATGTGTTATTTATTTTCTTTTTCGTGCTATTTACCCAACATCGTGATGAACTACCAGCAATAATATACAATCAGAGACAAGTAATCTGTGATACGGAATATATAGTATGCCTATTCAAATTTCCAAGTTGCAGTACTAATTCATGATCAGTACGTTTCTAACAAACCTTACATTCAAAATGATACCACACAAAATGGACGGAAATTTTAGCCATGACACTGACATAAGTAAAAGTAGGTTGTTGTTATCAAGTTTACTCCTGCTGATTACATGTTTTTACTTTTACATCTTATGTATGAGCACACTTAATCTTAAATTAGAAAATAAATTACCTACTCAGCAAGACCCGAACTTCTGATCTTCGGCACCACACTCTTGTTGCCTTATCCATTAGGCCCGACAGTCTGGTATCTAGTTGTCATACAACTAGTCCATGATTTTAGAGCTTTAATTGTCTAAAAATTTGTAAATGTTGATAATGAGGAATTGAAAATTGGAATTTACTCGCTCGCAAAACAGGTTTGAAAACATTCAAGATAACTTTTTATCACCACAAAACTCCGGGTTTTTTTTTTTTTTTTTTTTTTTTTTTTTGTCTTCCTAAGCCATAGATTTTTTTTCCCCTCAAATTGCTTGTATAAGACCGCTCTACAATCTCTGAAATTAACGCGGCGTATTTCATTAACATCCTGTATATCTGTATCTACAAAATATGTTGCATTTAATATCAGTTCTTAATATTTATAACCTAACGCACTCTGTTTAAGTTAACTGATACTGACAGCAAACATTAATAAACACACTTCTCAATGTAAAATCTGTTAGTTCCTTATTCTGGTAAGAAGCTTACGAACTGCTGAAAAGTTGCTTTCTCAAGGTTTTGGATGGGCAGCGTGTCAACGTGTAAAGAGATAGCACGGCATCTTAGCGATTGGCGCCGAAAGTTCCCTGCGGGATGCCTATGGCTTTTCGTTCATCAGACGCTAGTAACACCTCGCCATTTTTTGCTGCAACACCTAGTCGGCTCTGAGCTGTTTTCCCGTCTTCTGGAACCGCGACCAAAAGAAACAAAGACTAATGACATACTGGAGAAACCTTGAACACTGCAGTGACATCTGCATCCGCAATTTTATTTCACCTTACCCGACCGACAATCAGAGGTGTTCGGATTATTAACGACGTCATAAAATGAATTACTTGTCATCTAAATTAACTAACCGGCCTTTGTGGGATAGAAAAACTCGAAGTTGCTGGAAAGCGCGTCCGCTAAGAATGAAACAGACACAATGTAGAAAGAGCTACAGCAGATTAAAATAAAGTACTTAAAATGATATTGCAATATGCTTGGAACTACATTTTTATGTGATTTCGTATTTTTGTAACTAAAGATCATGCATACTACAATAAAGAAAACAGCATTAATATAAACAGAGGGTAGTATACATTTAAAAGAAGTTGCAAATAGTATAATAATTTTTTAATTTGAAAGGCTGAATTTAAAAGAAATAAATGTTTGAGCAAGAATGAACATTTTTTTGTAAATAGTAACCAATATTTCGTGACCACTGTTTTCCTACATTAATAAAAAATGCAATACATTTTTCGAAACAGCACATCTTTTCGCCATATTGTAAAAACTCTGATGTGACACACAAGCTTCTATTTAAATACAGGAAAACGCCTTGAAAATGAATCCTAAAGCATTTGACAGTTCGTTATAAATACACACAGACATTGAATATGAGCTACTCAACGTATGATATCGAACAACGAACAGGCAAAAAATACAAAGGGATTAAAAAGTCACAATAAAATTTTGTACTTAAAAATACAAAGCAGGATATGATTTTAAATTCTGTAAATAAAACAATGCAATCGTTAATAAGGTATCTTATAATAATCCTATGTCATTACAATGCATTAAGGGTCACGACCCGCCGCACGATCGCTGCGTCCTCTACCATCGTCTTACGACATCCAGTGGCAGAGTGTATGTGACACCATTAGGGGTTCTGAAATAATAGGACGCTACATCTCTATTAGGTCCTTCCCCAATAGCCATCACCAAAGTGAATCCCCTTCCAGACCTTCGTAATTTAGAAGATTTCCAAGCAGGTACCGGGAATCAAACCAGGGATCATTGCTAACCACTAGACCAAGAAGGTGGTAACTAAAACATCTTTAGTTTTGAATAAGCCTATCATTCAGGACAGAGTTTATCACATAAATTCATATGAATGCAAATCTCCCGAAACATTTATTATTTAATTCACAATCATAGTCATACACAAGACTGATAAGTCTTCAGCGAGGTGGATTATCGATAAGACGCCTGTTTTTTGCCTCTTGTTTAAAAACACACTACTTACAATAAAATAAAAACGAATGTCTACAACCAGAAATGAGAGTTTTGCGATCCTTAATATAACTAGTTAACACGTTGCAAAATATAAAAGAATGCGATTCGATACCAACTCCCTTTCTCAGTCAGAAGAAAGAGAGTCAAAGGAAGAGAGGAAAAAACCTCTTGAAAGAATTCCAACAATCCTTGAGTAATAATAACTCTGACCACTGGGTAAGTTTCTTCCGACAAGCCTGTTCACACCAGACATTTATGGCATACCTTTGGCAAGCCGATATTTACATATCGGCGTTTCTTTCGTGCTGTGCGTGCTTCTGGGCCTCAAGCATCTGAATACAATGCTTCAGGAAAGGTTAGCGAACACTTATATTGCTTTGTGGAACCATTACCATCATTCTAGTGTTGTAATGCCACAAGAAGCTCAGCAGAAAGCATGCACGCTCTCCTGGCTGCTACAAATTGGGAAACATTTTAGCCACCTTTCAGTCGTTCAGTTCTTCTAATTCACAATTGGAGCATAGTCCTTAAGCTTGCATATGTTTGGCCCTTGTATATGAAAATCGTTCTCCCACACAGAAAACATATTAGTTCATTGTTTTGCTTGTAGTTGTAGCCTTGACATATTGCTAAAAAGTCCAACAATCGTGAGCTTGATTTATTCACACGTTGGTTAGAATTTTGGAAAGCGTTGTCTAAAGCAAATATTTTTAACATTTATATTACTTGAACACAGAGTTTAATTTGCTTTTCCCAGAAAATGATGCTTTAAAAGCGTTTCTGAATCATAAAGTGTTATTAATTAACACCAAATACTCCTTTTGTAGATTTTGAAGAAGCAATTACCGAACCAAAGATTTGCAATTGTCTGTAAGACATTAATATTGAAAATCAACAGTTAATTTCGGATTCATATTAAAATGTTTTATCCTAAGTGCATAATACTTTAAAATATAACGTTTTTCACAACTTCTTATCTTCCCCACACCCCGTAACTATACTGTGCTTTCAAAAGTACTTTTGTACACTAAGAACGCGGGCAGTAGCAGCGGCAAGCACGTGTTGCTAAGCAGTTAGAGCAATGTCTTTGTGCCGTTCGCACATTCTTAAGGTGTCAAGTCATGAAATGAAATGTTTTTTGCTTAGTTTGTTTAGTGCTGTTATAATGCCAAAAAGTCAGAACACAAAAATTAATTTTATAATTCGTATGTGAAAAAGAGGAGAAAAAAACTCTTGCAGAAAAATGATATGAAATTTTATATGAAAATTCAGCGGTTTTCCTGCACGGAACAGATTCACTTTTTGTTATCCAATGGATAGATTTTGTGAAGCTGGATTTGTTCTTGATATATATCAAGTAAATCGCCGTGTGCTTACCGAGACAAAATTAGACGAAATTGAAGAAAGATTATGCTCCTTAATCACAGCCATGTTAATATTCGTAATTTGATTTTGAATAATAGAAACTACTCTACTGACCCACTTTATACTTTTTTTTTTTACACAAAGTATGGTTCTATTGAAATGGTCAATGTAGCAACACAGAGAAAAAGACACTGGAGTGCAGAAAACCCCAATTTTGTATAAAAAATTGCAGTTGCATGGCCAAAAACTTGGTATATGGTGTGCAGTGAATGATCACAAAATTAGAGGACCTTATATTTTAAGAAAATGGCATGAATGAGCAGAGACACAGAGAAAAGATAATCACACCATTCTTTGAAGTATATTGGTCTTTTCTTCAACAAAAAACTCCGCCATAGCTGACTTCTCGTTAGGTTTAATTGAGAAATATTCTGACTATAGGATCATTAGTAAGAGATTGTGACCAACTCGATCCGTGTATGCGATTTCTATCTATGGGAGAACTTAAAAAAAGGGGTATCGGTTTTTCCCGCATACATTAAAAAAACTGAAAAACAATATAAGAAAAGAAATTATGGCAATTTCACATAAAGAACCAATGGGTGTGCTTGCAAATGTGAGAAATCTGTGGAAAAAGAAAGTTTCAAACACCTTGCAATACAGAAATAGGTTGTCATTGTAGTTGTAATTTTCAAAGTTGTCTATAAACTTGAATTGGGAGATCATGCATATCAGACTCAGCCGGCAGATAACGTGCTTTCAGCTGTTATGCGAGCCGCGCTCTTACGGATGAACGTTTATTTGGAAGCACTGCCTTATAAAGTGCTCTACCAAATAATTAGCACTTTACTCATGTGTTCGGTGTATGCTCATAAGTCCGTAAAGACTGTATTTTCAAAGTTAATAAAGTGTCAAAAAGATACACTTAGTCCTTAAACTAATGTTTCAATATATTAATATAGTGTTGTATTAAAATGTACATTAACTTCCGAAATAAAAGCCAGAGCGGGACAATATTTTCCTTTTTACTTTCTGAAATCTGTTATAAAAATATTGTAAGATACCTGATGAGTTCAACATGGCTAACAAAACGTCCATAAACACAAGGCGAATAAATTATTTGATCCTGAAATCCAAAGAATCCTGTAATCATCCAACTGTAATTAAATATAGAATATTTTACATTTAAGATTATTTGTTACATAAAATTAGCTTTTGTCAATATTAGTGTCTTATTGCGCAAATACGGTCAAACGCACAAAACCTAAATTTTAATCAAAATTTTGAGATACATAAATCATAGTGTAAAGACTGGACCATTAGTAAACGAAGGCTGAAAGGAACCTCTTAGCAATAAAAGTAATTAATTATTGAGCTATCCAGAGTATATAGATTCGGGGAGGGTGGTTGGGTTCAATTCTCGTTGGGCCGATCATCCTGACCTTGGGTTTTTACGTGGTTAAGGAACAAGTAAATGCTAGGATAGATATTTATATTGCACTAAATTTCCGTTCCCCATTTCATATTATTTCATTCCGTTGATTCTGTTACAGGCTCCAATATGCCAGGGGAGATGGACTGGCGCGGCGTGATGGTGGCTTGCGCTTTGAAATGTTTCTGCTTCGGCATTTGGTACGGAAGCGGGCCTTCTCAGTGGTTCGAGTTCCTTGGGGGCCTGTACTGGCATAGGGCTGTCCGACCGCAGACCCAGGCTGTCCGGTGACTTTCTCATCTCATCGCTTCTTCCTGAAGGTGCTCCATTGAGGGCGAAGGCACAAACGGCCAGCCGTTGAGCAAAGCTGAAGTGCTAAAGTATGTTCCTCCGCTCCAATGGTAATCGAAGGTACGCGACTCGAATTTTGGCTATGGTTCCAAATCAAATTTTAACCCACCATACTACGGAGCCCAAAGAGGAACACAAACGTTTCAAGTTAAACTTCTACCTCAGTTTATTTGAACACTTAACATTTGATGCCAAATTGTCTTATTTTTCATTATGTTTTCGGGGTTTACTAAATTTTTTGATACAAAAGAAAATAACAGAACTAAAAAAAAATTGGCAAACTTTAAGAATTATGCGTGAATAATTGTTTAAACAAATAAACACTTTATTCTTTGTAAATAAGAACTATACCGGATGATTATTTATAAAACCTGTATTTTTAAAATACTAACACAAAATTTTAGCATACACTTTTGCTATTTTTTTATTTTTCGTTTGTTGTTAATTTATTTTACTTTTAATTCATGGAAATCCTATAACTATTAGCGTTTGTATTACTTATTACCACTACATGACGTTCCACTGAAGTACGAACTAAATAACAAACGTTGCTTTGAATTGCTCTGGGTCTACCTGTATAGCTGCGGTTTCTGTTCAGTAATAATTCTTTAATATCAATTAGATGCACTCCCTAATACTCGTACGTAATTTTTTCGATTCACGCTATCTGCTTTTTTTATATCTCTCGGGGCAGATCGTTTGTTACGTAGATATGACTTGAATATATGGCTGCTGCGGTGGTTTCTACACGGACGCGCCTGTTCTAATAACAGAATATATAAAACATGTCCTTTGAGAATGCGCAGAAACCGTGCCCACCCACAGAAACACGTCCTCAACTCTGCCGACTTTCTTCTTTGGGGTAGAATGTTCACCAGATGTTGAGATATTTAGTCCATGAGGCTCTAGTGGCCGTGCGCAGAACGGGTCTAAAATTACACGTTTATTATATACAAAGCTCCTCACAACACGTGTCCCACACACAACCACTATTAATCGTTGTTTTACTTTTTTCATCCTTGGGGGAAAATGTCTGCGCCGCGCAAAGGACGATGTACACTGGAATTTTAAAGTCAGTAAGATTTTTTATAAAGCAAAGAGAAAAAGTATAGGTAAATGAGCCATCTACTCAAAGGCATGTGCCTGAAAATTGTTCATAGCTAATGTGAGTGTATATAATTCTTAAAGGGCCTTGAAGCTACCTTTGAAGTTGATTCGCCTTGATGAAAGCACATGTCCTCAATCCCTCCTTATGCTCAGTATGTAACAAAACTCTTACAGAGTTCTAGAATTAAAGTAATCAGTCATCTTAAATTTTTTTTGTACTTGTAGAACCATGAACCTCCGTATTAGATACTAGCTGGAGACGAGTATTTTGAAACCTCCATCTTCTGTTTGTTGTTGACAATCGACAACACCCCGAATATTTAGCTATTTTTAGACTGTTGTCATAGGATAATTCTCTATGCCATTAGACTGCAGACTGCAGTTTTCTTTTTATTTTTTGTCATATTACAAGGCTTTTGCACACTTTTGGGTGAAAGATTGAGCATCGATTGGCGATCGCCATAAAAGCATGGCATTACTCAATGTACTAATTTTCCAAAGAGAGAAATTACAGCTGTGTAATTTTTAAATTTTAGAATGAATGAATTTTATTTTATTTAAGGAGTCTCTTTAACATGTTTTGTTTTAGCGTCTTATTCAAATCAGAGCGTGAAACGGCAGTGACCTCTCCTTTCGCGCTGGAGATTCTTTTATTGACGTAAATCCAGGAAATAGGACTAAATACTTTAATTTTCCTTCCGAAGGAAGCCATAATTCGGAGGGAAGTAAAGCCGCGGATCCGTGTCGTAGATTTATGACACGTAAAAGACTTTCAAGACTGAAAAAGGGGGCCTCTGGGCAAAATTTATCGGCCATTTCATGTCCTGAATAGAATGGGACACTAATGACCTGAGATATTAAACAGCATCCGTATATAAAACAAATAAATAAAGTATAATACTTGAGGAATAAAAGATACGAGTGGAAGTTATTATAGTACAGAGTAGAGTTAAAGAAGAAAAATGTTCATCCTGCGCAGGTTAAGCAAACACTGTTGAAACCTGTTTCATTAAATTGTATTTTTGAAAAACAATTAAACACAGTACATAATGTGCATTAAACAACAAAGTTGGCATAAATTGAAGCTTATCAGACTCGCAATAGCCCGTGTAAATCCAAAAGAATAAAATTCGTAAGCAAACCTGAGACAAGTGTGCACACAATACTGAGTCACATTACTATACGCAAGTAACAAATATCAATCACACTCACATTTAAGAAAATTTAACTGGCAATACACATTCATTTTTTGTTTGATTTTTAGAAAAAATCTGAAAATATTAGATGATGATTAAGATAAAAATCAAAAGTTTACACTGTTGCATTATTGAAGCAAAAATTATTCACTGTGTAGATTCCAATCATCGTATTATTGTTCCAGATATTTATATATGCTCATTAAGTCTTTTGCCCTCTCTTCCTTCATTGGTAAAGGTTTTCTATACTTAGGAGTGAGCTTTCAAAATGATAGAGTAATGTACTTTTAATTATTTTTGGGTTTCCCTGCAAAAAATAATATATCGTATTACCTAGTGTATCATACAAATAGTCAAATATCTATTGTGAAATATATAAATAAATATAAAATTTGCATGTATATCCATTACTAGTAGGCTATATTATTCTTACATTGAAATATATTGAAGTAATATCGAAACCAAAACACAAAATAATCACATCTGTATGTAACGAAGCACATTATCCAGGTATTAACATGTCTATCTTGGTAGTATTTCGTAAACTACTATTCATTTGTCTCTTTCTTGCATAATCCCTGCAATCTCCAATATTGTTTTCTACTTTTGTTAAGCTGCTTGTATTCAAAAATTAATTCTTTCGAATTTCCGCCATTTTAATATAATAAACAACGTCTTTGGACAGGGCATCGTTTTCAAGTCATAGCTACCATCAACAGCAACCATGATATCCATGACTAAACTCTGTGATATTATGTAGCTTTGGATAACTGACGATCGTCCACATATAACTAAAACTTGGTAAAAATGAATCATGCAACGTTTTTTGGAGTTGGTCCTTCAATTATGTCTGTCATATATTTCGTCTTTTTTTTTTTTTTCCATTACATACATAGCAATACTTTTGCTCATGCGGATCATCAGCTGATTGCGAAACTTTCATGAATGCACTTACTCAACTAATAAGTAAACGCTTATAGTTATGCACTATCTAAATTATTCTGTTTATTTCAGGCATTTTGCACATCGTCCACTGTAATATGTATTTCCCAGTAAACTTCAATTTCATTTCTTTTGGAGTAGAGTCTTTCATTACTTTTTTGTCCAATCGCACCTAAATTAAAACTCTGTGGAATGGAACATTACACTGTCGCTCACTAATTTCAATTATCATATAATTCCCTGGTATTTTAGAGCAATAAAAACAAACGAATAAATTAGAACAGCTTGATGGATAATCCAGACAACGCTCAGCTGATATTCCGACAAACAATTATTAAGCACAGAAACATAAAACCATACAGCCATTACAAGGAATAAAATAAACTTTCCTTTCATTGAAGTACCAACCTTGACTTTGATAACTGCCTAGTTAACTCAAGTAGGTTCTTGGATCTATTCAAATCTTGTACCCTTTCGTACTTGTTGGATGACTTCTCATAAATTGTCTAAGCTATTTGACGCACTTTGAATATCTCTGTCCCTCAACAGTTCGCTGGAGTTGCAGTCCGGACTTTGACAGTCAAGTCAGATCTTTCAGAATCCTCTGATTCTCTTTAAATGCAATGTACCTCATGCAGTATCCAAGTTGAAGGTTAGAATTGTAATCCCGCTTCAAGCTGAAACATATTTATCCTGCTTTACATTGACGGGTATAAATTCTTCTCCTCACAGTTGTGTTTGGATTAAACTGTGGAAAATACTTAGACAATCAGCAAGGAGTCCTGTGTCGATGTTATGTTAACAGGTTTGAGCAACGATTTATTTGCTGTCACACGTCTTTATATATTCCAAAATGTCCCCGATACACTGTTGCATGGGATATAGTCTTTGTTTCAAACATTGTGTAGTTTTGCAAGGCTGTTCTGGTCGTGGTAAGTTTTGGTGTGGCGGACAAGTGTGTATTGCATTTCTCAATAGATTGAAGAATGGGTAAATCTACCTTACTCAGTGTTACAAAGGATGCTCAATGAAGAATGATTAAAATTCCTCGCGATAAAATTTAACTTAATATTTTGTAACCTTAATGCGTAATATACAGGTGATAGTAGTTTCATTTTTGTTAATTACAGTATCTGCCTGCGAGAGGTGGGCAAGATGAGACATGTACAGTTCCGCCTACAGAAAATGGAGGTGACACGCGAGGAACAATATGCTGTTCTGAAATTATGCTTTCTTATCAATAAACCTTCAGCTGAAGAGTTTGTTCTTCCTTATAGCACAGCTGGAAGAGGGTTTAAAATGTTTTAAGAACAGATGCTATGAATTTCAAAGGAAGATGGACTGAGGTTCCAGTTCGTGTTCTAACGAAAGAAAAAATTAACGTCGCTGCTGTCATTGTGAGAGAGAATCGTCGAATAACATTAATAACAGAATAAAAATTCTGAATATTTCACTAGGTTCCATTATAGCTTGGTAACTGAAAAGTTGCACATGAGACGTGTTTGTGCCCGGTGGGTTCCAACACTGTTGATTCCCATTCGCGTGCATGCTTTCATGCAGATGAGATGATTTTACAGTAAAATGCAGCGATTCTTTCAAAGGTAATCACTGCTGATTAAACTTGCCTAAATACATCAGTTCAATCCTTAGAGCAAACAGCAAATATTTGTGTGAAATTTCATTCATCATTAAAAAAAAAGTTGCTTCTGCTGTGAAATTTATGGTTATATCAGTTTTCATATTCAAGGAATGATTTACCAGCATATCGTACCTACACACACAACTGAAACTTGGCAATACTACAGAAATGTTCTGAAAAATCTGCAAAGTTATTCACATGCAGAAAGCCACACATTTCTGTAAACTAATGTTGCTGTTTATCTCACAATAATAAATTTGAAGTGTGTCGTTCACCCTCCCTATAATCCAGACTTATACCTGGGTGGCTTTTTTATTTCCCCCTAAATTAAAGAAACACTTTCGTGAGAAGCATTTTCCATCATCAGAAGCAGTGGTGAGGGCTACGGAGGCGATTCTGAAGGACCTGTCAAAAATGGATTTCAGCACGTGTTTGAAGACTGGCAGAAACGCTGAGACAGGTGCATTGCATCCAATGGGGACTGCTTTGAGAATGATTGTCAAAATGGAAAGGATGATTAAAGATATCCTCCCCCCCCAAAAAATAATCATTCTTTACAGCCCTCTTACAACAGCAGTGCTTTTTAGGCTGTTATATCGTGACACATCAATTATGTAATCACTAACAAAATGACAGCAGTTTTATTTAACTATACGACTTGATGCACTCTCTGTGGTTTATAGTAAAACAGGGAACAACACCGATGCCCAATGAAATGTACATTTGACCAGCCAAACTTACATTTCCAAATTTCTGGTTATCTAACGCAAAAATAGCACTCTTATATTACAAGTATAGAATGTCATTTCAAAACAATGTTGTGATTTTTATTTAGTAATAAACATGATTCCTCTACAATAGTTGATTTAAATATAGGTTTCATTGAAATGAGTTGTAGGGTATGTTCACATGCGTGATGTGCGAACACATGATCACCAGGAAACCACAGCCTTGTACCTAAAAGCTCTCTGAAAACAAATAGTTAAAATTAGTGACTAAAGAACTGCGACATAAAGCAAGACCCCAAAGAAACCTTTTAGGGGATGTTCCTAATTAAAAAGTACCTTAAGTGATACTCTTCGAATTTTCCAAAGAAATAAAGGGCATAATATTTAATTTCGCAACAGGAATAAGTTCGGTAATTATTTGTTTTAGCTCAGGACGGTACATATTGCAAATGTATATACTTTTTTATTACAAAATCGGTTAATATTCCGCGGATTACCGCCCATAAAAATACAAGTACCCTAGAGCGATAAGCTATAAATACCTACCTAATTTTTTTCACTCTTTCTGTTGTTTACATACAAGAAATGGTTTCAATCTAAAGGTTGAGGCGATACATAAAACTCATACAACACACAGCGTCAAAACCGGAAGAGAATAGATTGCATCGCCTACAATCGCCCAGTTCGAAGTCTACTGGTATGCTGTGGAACTCCGCTTTGTTCCGTTTGCAATTACAACTGTTGAAGCCGTGTATATTTGGTCACGTTAACAATAAGCAATGATGTATGCACACATGATTAACGTTGATATGGCCGGGGGGAGTTGGAGAGGGTATGTGATACCTGAGGGACGCCGCTGTTTGTCAGTTTGCTATAATGTGATGACAATTTACCTGAAAATCCTATTTGAAACATTCGTTTGAGTTAGATGTACACCAGCGTTTGTGTTTAAAACGATTGCGCAGTTGCCACCGTTTTTGTATTAGCTACGACGTCTCATGGTGGACAGAATGAGGGTGAAGGAAAGTGCAAGAGATTACAAAAATACATTTACCCCTTATCATAAAATATTCAGCACTTGTTGTATGCAATTTTCCAAAAGAGTAGTTATCACATTAAAACTGCGGTCATATTCGGAGCAACACATTTTTCAAAACGCTGAAATTGAGGTTTTCTTGAAAAAAAATGCATGTTCATATACCCAGGACAACAAAGGAAATGAAATAAAATACAGCTAACGACAACCTTGTATACTGGAATAATATTCTTGTTAAAAGCGTACAATAATAATCAGTGAACACTTCCTTAACGCTTGATGCAAATTATTCTTGCTTGCATAAAAAACGTTGTTCTTCAATATTATTAAATTTCATTATAAAAAGAAATTTTTATTATTTACTTTTATGATGCTTAAAGCGTACACCAACATATATCATAATCTGTTGAGTGCAATACAAAAATTTAAATCTACAGGGTGCTGAAAAAATGTGTACAAAGAATGTATGATTAGAATGGGAGCTTGACGGTAAGTATTTGAGAGTAGGAACAAATGAATGCTGTTGCATTATGTTGATCATTGTAGTAGCTGCGTTGCAATGTGACATGTGTTCATACCAATCAAATGTAAACTAATATCACTGGCAGAGGTGCAGTCACAGCAGGGTGCACTGCTGTCAACTTTTATCACCGGAAGTAGGTATATTCTGCTATTTTTGGTTTAAAAGCCCAATACTTATGTTTCAGTCATTTGATGATAATTTGTAAATTTTTTTTAACTCAAGATAGATAAGAGCCATATGATGTTCTTTCTATTACACATGAAGCTGTGACTTGCGTCACAGATTTCAAAATATTGTCCGTAGGGAGATTAATTAAATTATTGTTCTATTTAAGAATAAGTTTGACTTTTTGGTGAGGATACCTATATATTTTTTTCACGTATGATTACCAAAGGCTCATGTTGAAGTTCCTGTTTCTCTCATGTACAGGTCGTGAAAACGGTAATGCGTTTTGAGAAATAGGGTGAATAAGTTTTATGAACGATTACTGTACTTGCACTTAATTAAATATGGCATGTGATCCACCGAAGCATTTGAAAGAAACAATTGTTATAGTCTGTGTGTGGCTTTGGAGTTAAATCCTGTAGCTCCACAAGGAAGCATCCATTTGTTCCTATTTTGAGGTACTTATTTTTAGACCTCTTTCTACTCCGAAGACCCCTTACCGGGTTCGCTATTATGAACTGCTGGAATATTATGTAAAGAAAATTAGTCATGTATTTGTGTACCTGAAAGTTTCACCAAATGCACTTAAATAGAGTCTCTCTGGAGGAAACAATCAATGAAATTTGTTAAACCCAATTATATTATGCAAAATTAGCATAAATGAACCAATGCACTGTAAATACGAGGTGTTCCTCTTAGAGATATAAAGAAATAAATGTTCACCGTTTTAAAACAAAAGAAAATATTACGATTTGCATTTAAAAGTATACAGAAACACCTCAGGTTTATATATGTGCATGCTAGGAGAAATCTGGGGCTACATATTCAATAGTGTAACAGAAATGCTATGTTAACCATATGAACGTTACTGCTAAAAGCTAACACAGCAAAATTTTGTTACGCGTGTAGATAAATGCCATGTTGCCATGAGTGGAGTATAGATGTTTCCAGGGCAGCTGGAGACATATCGAGTTGCATTAACCATTCTTCTAAACCTGAACTTATGTACAAAGAATTTACATTTGTTTCTCGATAACTTTAAGTAGAACATCTTATACATTTGTTTGTAGAACCTCAATACACCACATCTTAAATATTCAAAATGGTTCATTGAATTTTTAATTAATCGAGAATATGCTCTGAATGTTCAAAAATGGTTATAAAATATATCCTCTACAGGCTTTCGGTAAATAATGTATATTCAAAGAGCTTGTGATCCATAATATTTTATATTCTTAAGGAATTCAAAATTTCAGATAACATTGCAATAGAACTAGTCATCATTATGCCGTGAAAAATGCCCTAAATTTTATGTTTAGTTAATGCACATTTAAAATTGTATATTCAGTGTATTCCTAGTTACACGAAGTCGTTGTCTCATAGGTAAACCAGTGCACGTTGCAGGCATAAATATGGGTAGCATTCCGAAAATCAGTAACTCTGTACAGTATGTTATAAACAAAAGCTAACTGGAGTGTTTTCATGATTTCACTCTCAAGCTTTGGTTTTAAAATTCATTGAAATACTTACAAATGAAAGTATGTAAATGCAGATACTAATTTAAACCATTTTATAACAATAGAGGTATTAGGTAGATGTGTGAGTAGCAAATGAAACTTATTTATTAAAACAAAGATAAAATCTCAATTGCTATAGTCCTAAACTATTCAGATTATCAATAATACAATGCAAAGCGCTGTAGCACCCTTTATCATTTCATACAGGTATTGGGGAAAATAAATTTCTTCCGCAACACTGCGCCACACATTCCTTTACCACTAGTTTTAGTTGAAATTAATGTTTGTCAACTGGAAAATTAGCTTACAAAACTAACGTGACTACTTATTGCTTCTAATTAGTACGAATTGTGTTTTAAAAATGCTTATGCGCTTCAAAACGTAAGTTGAAAACCAATAAAACTCGCCCGCAACACAATGTGTTGACAAAACAAATGATAATTCAATTCGCTACTCGGTGATCAATAAATGACAAACATATCGCTTTAACACAGCCCCAATTTACTGTTCTAATTGCTGTGTACCCTCACGTGTTTTGATATTATGCGCATGGCTTGCAAAGGAAATAATCTAACAAACTCCCATTATAAACAGAAGTTAATTTTAATTGCAAAAATTTCAGTTTTATTACATGATATATTTTGCCACTGTTAGCCACTGCGTACCCAGAAACACGCGGTATATGTCTGTCACGTTTCTTAACAAGCGACTTTTCCTACCAAAATTAAATATAATGAATGAAAAACATTACAACAAAACACTTGACAGAAGAACACTATACAGAGTGTCAAAATGTATCGCAATAAATCGAAAAATTGTCCATTCATTTCGTTGATTACGTAAAATGCGTCTCGTTTATTTCTACAATTTGTAATTCGAAACGAATGAAAATACCGATTACTTTTTTGACAAAAGCACTTTCCTGTATCCTACGCAACATACTGGAAAGTAGCCGTTTTCATATGTATTCTCTGAACCGGACTAATTTAATTTAAATTAATTGAAATTTAACAAACATGTTTACAAACCGCTTGTTACGTTATGTAAATGTGCTAAGGTTATGTATTTGCTTCAAAACATGTCACAAAGCATCTTCGTTTTACTAGAGATCCGAGAGTGAACGAAAAGAATTACGTCATGTAATAAAAAAAATAGTTTAACTAGTCAAACAGGACGTTGTCTTATGCAGGGTAAGAAATCTATTGACGACAAAATCTTAGAATTTTCAAACTCAAGATATAGCCCTTAGGGAGCTGATATCATTTTACAGGTATTAGGTAGATATGTAAGTAACAGATGAAATTTACTGATTAAAACAGAGATAGAATTTGCCCACCAAAAATTGAATTTGTATAGCGCGTGAAGAATAAATTATCCAATTGGGTATAGCTCTACATGAATTTGGTTGTTATGGCTGTCACGTTACCTCAAGGTCGCACCATCTGTCTCCGAGATAGTGAAAGGAATGGATAATATCTGGACATATTATTCTATAGTCCAGCGTTTTAGTCATTTCCTTATTAATATAGGTACATCTAGGGGAATAGAGAGTACATACGTTTCCGCTCATGTTGGCTCAATCCAAAGTTCAGGCACTCACCTGTAAGAAAAGGAAGATATTAATTAATCATCAGATCATACTTGCGTACTGTAGGTATTACTGCTGAAATTCTTGCACAAAACATAAAATACAGTGTCACTTAAATGAAACACACTGACTAATATTAATAGAATACATTTAGTCATTAAGCTACCCATAAACTTTAAAACACATTTATCCACTCAGCCTAAAATCAGTCATTCTGACTGTTTAAACAAAAATACGTGTCCTGCTACACGATAACGCCAAATGACGCCCACAACTGCAACTTATCTGAAACACAGATTTTGAGGACTCCCTGTACAGTCCGGAGGGTACTGATAAGTTAAAGATAAACTATATTTTGTTCAGAGAAATAAACATTTCATTTAAATTAATGATAGAACGATATATAATATTTATATAGTTATAGTGAGCACTAAAGTATTCAAACTTTTCAGACACTAAATTCAAACGGTGTGCCGCCCATCATGATAAATGTCATTAATTATAGCTATACGGCAACAAAAGTTGATACAAGCTCTGATCTAGAATGAGACAGCTAGGTAACCCACACATGCAATTATTTATTTTCTTTTATTTACATACTAAAACATGCGGCAAAACTTTACCTCACGATCTAAAAAGAGTCGCATTCCAGTGGAATTATGCTCCTTATTGATTATTGTGATGGCTTGCATTTTCATCTGAATTTGAAAACATGAAACAAGATTTAAATTATGACGAAATGAAAAGAGCAAATAACAATAAATTCTGTAAAATAAGCTGCATTATATCGAGAGAGATTTTGGCTTGCTGGCATAAATGAGCGCAGCGTACGCTGGGCCAAGGTCAAGGTATTCGCTTATCATAATAACAAATAGTTCCCGCAATGAAGGCTGTTCGTAGTTTGCTATTGCGAGAGCAAGTTTCCTTCTTTCTTTTCGTTAGTACAGGTTTTGGTGCGCCAATGTTATTTACTACGTATAGTATGTTTGTAAAGAAAATTTACTGTAAAGTGTTCCATTGAAATTTACCACTAACTAGTACAGAGGAAAAAGTAAAATTTACAGGAACAGCTTATACTGAAGCGGAGCTCCATTAATATTGTGTGCATGTTGTGTGAACAAGAAATGTATGGGGGTAGTTGTCAATCCACCAAGCGAACTTGGCCGTACGCGACTTGCGTTTAGCAGCGGACGCTGGACAAAAATAGCTCCCTGTATTAAAAAAGGTTATAGAAATCTTAAGAGAGATGATTTCTGATGCTGTTGTTGATTGTACTATTTACGGTACATACATATGTGCATACTTTTAAATATACCACATCTGTGAAGGAAATTTGCCCTGTATAGGAAGTAATCATACAGTTTAAAAAAATTAAATTTGAATTTTTAAGATGGTATATAGATAAAAAACATTATCACAATTTTTAATTATTTTTTTTTTCATGTTGTAGTTCATACATTCAAGAATCATTTTCCAAAAGTTCATATTTTAATTCCAATTATTTATGGGTCTAAAATTAAAAGTCCATGCTCTGTTATCTGGCAGACTGACTTTTTCTGTTAACACAACTGATATATTTAGTTCTAAATTTCTGATTTACTAGTTTCTAAACCAATATTTTAAAACGAAAATGTTTGCTCGCATTAAAAACTTAGTTAAAACCAATGAAAAGCAATAAGACAGATATCTGTGCATCCTTGGGCATTTACTTCATAAAGATAAACATTTATCATACGGTATTGAAAAATAGACATCGGTGTAATTTTTTTTAATCAAATCATTAAAAAACACAGAAAGAGCATATATACCCAAATAACAGTGCAAAATTTCAATGCTTAATGACAAAAAATGCAGGCATGAATAATTTTTTCTTGATTTAAAGAACGAACGTTCATTAAAATTTCAGGTTATCAGCGTCCCATTCAATTTACGGCGTGAACAGTCGTTGAATTTTGTTCAGAGACCTCTTCTTTCAGGCTTGAGATTCTTTTACATGCCGTAAATGTAAATGGAATCCATGGCTTTAATTCCTTTCCGAAGGAAGTCATACTTAGGATTTTTACGACCGATAAAATCCATCGATCCTGGCCGGGATTCAATCCGCAATCTTGGGTTAAAGGAGCAAGTATGGTTACCACTACACCACCAGGCGACAGTCATGAAAAGGTTGCAGAATGCAGTTACGGGGGCTTTTCGGCGAGTTATAGCCTTAAAATAGCAATTAATATATTCTTTTTTTTTTTCATTTTCTCAGCTTTTTATTGTGAAACTGTATGCAATTTTTTTCTGAAACTAGCAAGAGTTATTGTAATTTAATTTTGAATAAACTTAGATAATGTTTCGGTTATTTTTTGCTGCCTTTTTTCTATATTTATTTTTGTAAATTTTTTGTTATGGAATATGCAATATTCTAAAGTAAATGCTTGCTCGCATTAAAAATGGTTAAACAAAGAGATAAAACAAATATTTTGCAACTAAATGTGGCATCTCTCAGGAGCATATATCTGTGCATTTTGTTCATATGGGATACTGAATAAAAGATACATATTTAAGATAAGGCATTGAAACAAAATATGTAACTTTGTTCGTTTAGAACGAAATCACATTACAAATCACGTACGTAAACAACAGTGCAAAATTGCATTGATGTAGGGAACTAATTGCAGTAGTGGAATTGTTTTCATTTTACAAGGGAATTTCTGCTAACATGTCACCTTATTACAATGACGATGTATAAGTTATTGTTAAGCATGGTTCACAAAACTTTTAAAATTATTTACCTTTTTAATTTACTTATCTACATAACTATTAATTTATCTTTACCAGTCCGTCAGCTCCCTGAATCACGCCAAGACAGCTTGTGCTTCGTAACTTTAGCTGCAGCTGTTTTTTACAAAGCTAGCAAGAAAATGAAGTAATGGATTGTGCAACAGAATCCCAGCAAAAAAAAAAAAAAAAAAAAAAAAACTACTCAGACACACGTCTTCGTATACAACTCAATTAAATACTCATGACAGCTACAAAAATGAAATATGGCCATCTACGGTTGCAATGCCGCAAATTTATGCAGAAATGCATCGAGAAAACCTGCGAGTCCAAGCGATGGAGTGAAATTGGCATGAGCTATCCAAGACATGTATTAATTCTATTTTAACCGATTTTCATCTTTGAAGCTATAAACACAGTCATATAACACAGCCGTTTTAATAGCATGCACGTCTCAACTCACACGAACAGCTTTAAAACGTCATGGTTTATTTCCTTCTCTTTGGATTTGCACGTTTATTAGTAGCCATTACGATGTGTATATGAAGCGGCGGAAATATGTTTAGATGTGCATTAAACTAAAGTGAAATTGGCAAGCAAGCCGACTATAAATCACTGAGGGCAGAAATTTCCATAGCACCGTTTCGAAATGTCACTTAAGTAATAAACATTTGCGAGCGCATCTATTGATGTTGATAGCTAAGGCGTTGCATTTGTTTTCTTCGCTACATCCTGTTATTATGTCCACACGTTACAAAAATCTGCCCATTTACGGTACTATGATTGTGAAGTCATGTTACTAAATCAAACATTAGAGACTAAATGTCTGTTCTGTATTTTCTTCACTCAACATTGAAGATGTGTAGCCAGCATATATGGAAACTACAAGCGCTGCATTAGAATTAATTTCGCAACCGCTGAGAGCCATGAAGAACCGAAGTTTATCGTCGGTCTTAAATGAACGAAATGCAGACTTTAGCATGAAGAAACAAGTTCCTCTTCCTTGCTCGTGCCATTCTTTTAACTCACCCTGCTCATTTTGTTCGCTTTTTCGCTGTCCATCAAAGCGTGAAATATTCTCATTTCCTTCACCTCCCACAGGCTGCGCCTTCCACTGCCACGGTAGTTACACGCGCATCTCAACAAATCATCTGCTACAGCTGACCGCCGTTCAGCTAAATAACTAAAAGAAAACAATTGGGGGTGGGGGGTATAGGTACAAAGTATTAAGTTCCAGTTCGGAAAAATATAGTATATAGTATGTATGTATGTGGACATTTTGCTTTAAACAGGTAACTTTAAGACGAAAAGTTCCTAGAGCCAAAATTGCAGTACCCACCGTTAATATACATGTCTAATATAGCCACCAGCACATACCTACTCTACAGATAGCCGTGCGGAGGAGAGAAGTATCAGTTATAAGCGATCAGCAAGCAGTACGGGTTAATCGACTTTCTTCAAGACGTTGGCCAACCGTTTCTCATCGCCAGCAGCAGGTTTCTGTCCTAAGATAATCATCAACATAAATACCCTTATAAATCAACTGTTGGAGCACATAGTTCTTGCCGCTCTCAGGTTGCATTCCTTACAGGACGCTAATGAAGAGAAACCATGCACATTATTATTAAAGAATAAGAGTTCACCATTTTCCTTAGTGAACCAACCATTGTTACTTCGGTGCATGTTGGACAATTTTTTAACTCTTTAACTGTGCAAAACTACTGCATCAAAAACGTTTAAGTACTGCTTGACACGAACATGCATTTAATAAGCATCTCGCGGTGTGGTATAGATTGTTTGCAGGTCAATGATGTGGGTGGGGTGATAGTATCAATGAAACTCATAGGAAACACAACAAATTAACTGGTGGTTGTTCGTAAGGCCCTTTGTAATTATATCGAAAAATGGTGCGGAAAATTGTAACAACAGAATTAAAATGCTTCAACCACTCGAAAATGTGGCTGGTAAATGTGGTAACAAATGCTCTTCCCATACTGTACTCTCATTTAGCGGGACAAATCCAGTTCTATTTGAAACAAAATTTTAATTTTTCTTAAGGGGGCTCCGATTGATTGGTTTATTTACGGACGCTCTTCAACATCTCAGGTTATCAGCGTCCCATTCAAATCAGGGCATGAAACGCCCAACAAATTTTGCTCAGAGGCCTCTCTTTCAGGCTTGAGGTTCTTTATCGTGCCGTAAATGTACGACACGGGACCCACGGCTTTACTTCCCTTCCGAAGGAAGCCATACTTAGGATTTTTACGCCCGAAAAAATCCATCGGTCCTGGCCGGGTTCGAACCCGCTATCTTGAGTTTAGAAGGCCAGTATGGTAGCCACTACACCACCAGGACCGACAAAAAGGCTCCGGAATACCTTATCTCCCTAATATTAAAAGTGTCCAGTTTTTTCACAGTTTTTTCAGTTATTTTACGAAAGTTTTGCCAAAAATTTAACACGCGGATTTTTAATATATTTTTTCATTAGAAAAATATTTTCGATAAAATTTAATTTGTTTAAATGCAACATAAGTGTTTCATAATATATCTTGAAATTTTGAAGCAAATTAATGCATTATATTCTGAGAAAACGTGTATTTTGTATGATAAAATTAACATTTTCGGGAATCAGGAGATGAAGTTCAGAATACCTTTCAGTCGTAGCATGTTCTTCTAAAAGTCCTAACTAGAACAACTGGAGACTTCTATTTGCTTATAAAAGTGTCGCATGTATTTAGAGGGTTATATCGTTAAGTTACATAAAATCATCAAAATGTACCTCTTGAGCATGAAGGTTGTAAAGAAAGACATTGTTGATCAATATTTTAACATACTTATTAGCTAGAAGATATTAATTACTAAAATTTTAATTAAACATTTCATCATTTTCCCTTAAAGAAGAAGTAAATTCAGATGCTTATGGTGCCATATTATGAAAGGAGATTTTATAGATAACGCTGGTAGGATGCCGATTATGCATATGCACAGTATCGCTCAGGAAGCCATTAGCAGATTTGACATCTATTGCTCTGACTAATTTTCGCATTGAGACGATAGGACCAAGGGAATAATAAACCTTACAGTTGATATTCGGTTAATCTAAAGTAGTCACAAGCACAACACATTTTAAGTAGCAAGTTTTAAGTTCTTTAAAAAAAAAATAAGCTCTCTTTTCTTTCTCTAAGCTGCAAATATAAAAAATAGCCGACGAGAGATCTGCGCTGTCCTTACGTAAGAACTTTATTTTCATCCCCTTTCCTTCCAAGACTTGCGTGGTGGGAACGTGAGAGTGGGAACAATGATAATTTTATCGTGTCTCAAAACTTCTTGCAAGTATTAACATTTCATCTTGTTTCCTAAAACTTTTGTTCAACCCGCATTCTGCTCCTGACAGTCACATTCTAAACTCTTCATTTCTTTCCTAGCGGGTTTTCAGTTCACAAATACAACAACATTTCTTATGCAGTCCCCAAGATAATGGAGCTGACTGACTAAAATAAATTTTGCTTTTGTGACTACTGTATTGCGAAACATCTTTGTATTTCCACACTTTGCAATAACTAGAACGAAGAAAACTCAGATGAATTGTGAAATAGCTTATGATGTTACCTCAGAGAAAAAAGTGGTTTTAAAAATAAAGGCGGATATGTATATAGTAATTTATAGTGCAAATCATAAATTTATGCACATATGATTTTAATCGACAATTTTAAAGCTTGATGTTACCATTGTTAAAAACTACACATTGTTCTGTTATACTAATAGTTTTGTAATTTTTGGGGGGGAAGCAGGGATTTTGCCTACAATTTTCTGAATTGATTTCCTTTGGATCGCACTGTACAGGGTGCTGCAGAAACAATGACTCGTTTTTAATCATGCGTTATTGTTGGTCACGGCTTTTTAGAGATCTGAAATTTATATCACTGCGTAGTAAAGTTCAAAGTATTTTCTGTACGCCATATTACACGACCTTGACCGTTCGCTCCGCTTCGCATACTTGACAGTCAGTACCCAGTGCACGTCGAATGAACATGGTGCGTTTGCAATTGAAGCTTTTTTCAAATGTGGTGATTGTGTTGTAAGAGTGCAGTTTTTGTTTCGGCAACATTTCGACATTGGTCCCACTGGACAAGCTCCGTCACGGAAGACGATTACGAGATGGGTCATGTAATTCATGCCTACATCTGCTTGAAACAAGAAGCCAACTGGTAGATCACCTACGGTTCGCCCTCCATAAACATGGCAACAGTAAGAGCTGCTTTAGAGCAAAATTTAACGCGATCAGTTCGTCGACAATTGCACGCTCAAACATAACGGATAGTAGTGTGCGTCGGATGAATGCCCACAGCTTATACCGTTGGAATTTGCTGTAAAGCAGCTCTTACTATTGTCATATGTATGTAATGAGAAACGTAGGTGACCTACCAGGTGGATTCTTGTTTGTTGCCGAAACAAAGCTGCGTTCTTACGACTCAATCACCACACCAGAAAAACGTTTCAATTGCAAACGCACCATGTTCATTCGACCTGCACTCCATATTGACTGTTAAGTAGTACTATGCAGCGGAGCGAGCGACCAAGATCATGTGATATGACGTACAGAAAATGCTTTGAACTGTACTAAGCAAAGGTGCAAACTTCATCTCTCCAAGATGCCTTGACGGAATATAGCGCAGGACTTAAAACGGCTCATTGATTTGCCGCAGGTATTTGTGACAGAAAATGGGCTTTCTACAATCGCAAATAATCAACACAATGGCAGAATTTCGCTGAAGCACCGAAACACTTAACTAAACCAAAATTACACCAGAGGAACGTTATGGTCTCTGTATGGCTGTCTGAGAAAGGTTTAATATATCGCAAATCTTCCGCATCGTAAATTCGGAGAAGAATTGTCAATTGACAAAATGCATCAGAAGCTGCAAGAAAAAGTTATCATTAATCAATAGAATAAGGCTTAATCTCATGATAAGACCACCATATCTCGGAAAAAAATAAAATTAAACACTCCAGAAGCTAAGTGAATTGTGGTTGAAAAATTTTATATCATACTCAGCTAAATTTTCAGCAAATTAATTTCATTTATTAAATTTCATTCCTCAGATTATTTTCTTCAGCTTAGTAAATAAAGAAAAATCCTCTGGAACTACATTTAGTTTATGAATTGCATTAACGTAAAAGAAATTCTTGTGTGTTGTAGCATTGCCCTATTAAAAAAAAAAAAAATGTCTTGAGACTGATTTCCCCTCATCTCTTTAATGAAATCAGGAAGGTTGATAATTAATGACGCATAATACTAGCATGTGATTATGTGATGCGTTCCAGAAAATCAATCATTAAGTTTCCTTCAGAATCGCAAAGAATACTAGCCACATCTTCATTGCAGTAATTTACGAGGCAGTGAAGATTTAAAGTCGCGACTTCTTGCTTTGACTGAAGTTTCATCAACGTAACAAAGAGACGCAGAATTATTTTTGGATTGTAGTTAAATACAGACAAACTGGTTTCTGAAGAAATTACTATCTATCGTATTTGCTTATGCGTTTACATTTGCGGTACCCAATATGCTGACATCCTATGAAGCTCCAAAAAGTAATTCGTTATGATTCAACTGTATCATTTGCTGTCTCTAGTAGCTAACGAAGCATCTTCTTTAAATAGGTCACAAATGCTTTAATCATTCTCATCTTGTGACTGATCTGTATCTTACTGCACAAGTTTTTCTTGCATATTTCAACTCTCAAGGCCAATTGTGTACCTACAATTTCGTTTGAAGAAGCCTTCCGAAATACGATAACCATATCTTCATGAATTATTTTGATGTTAAACCTACCTCGTGCGAATTTTCAACACTCACGAAGGTAGTTTTTATTCGTTAATTTATATCTTTGAACTTCTACATTCACCAGCATAACTTCTAACTCATTAAATGCAAATATAAATTTTCCAGTAAATTTCGACAGACAAATAAAAAATAAATCTGATTCCAGGCTCCACTATGTTAGAGACAATCAATAATATTCAACTCGCGTGATTCACCTAAGATAATTTTTAATTATTCTTTCAGTTGCAAGCGAATAAAGTGCATTGACAGTGTATCAATTCACAGTCACATAGTCATGAATGCATTTTTCAAAAGGACGATGCTAAACTTCAAAATTTAATTCAGGTGTAACTAAATAAGTCAACATTTTATCGTTTAGGCCGGGGGAGGAGAGAATTAGCAAGGCAGTGGATAATATTAGCGGTTTGAGATGGTATTATATAAATTCAATCTTTTTTAAGCATTCATTCTTAGCTTATTTAAGAGAAGTGAATGAAGGAAAAGATTTGCTTTCCAGGCGACAGGTGGAAGTGCTAAAACAAAACCTAATAGGGAAGTTTTGCTCAGGTTTTGGGTACTCATGCAGTTTATTCAACCATATGAATATAAATAATGAAATCCAGCACTTTCTTGCTTCAGTTTTCTAAGAAAATAAGCCCAACTGAACCTAACAAAAATAATTACTCAACGTGGTAATTTAGCTTTTATTGTAATACAAAATGCTTCATTCTTTAAGCACACTGACAGATTGTTGAATGTGACTGTGTTGTGCTGGTTGCTGGGCGAAAATGAAAAATATAGTTGCAAATTATACAGTGTGTTTCAAAAACTTATGTAATAAGTGTTCAGAGTGTAACAGTGTATGCAGGTTTAGTACGGTTTCAAGTAGGCTGTTTGTACGGATGAATGAATAAAGTTTTGCTACTGTGGTTGGAGGCCAAAATTACCAAAAACTCATGTAAAAATGTTATTCAAATGCAGTTGTTAAGCATCCACTTAATGTTTTCTGACAGCTTTTGTTCTAATGCATAATAAAATTACACGCTATAAAATTCGTAATCGGCCTTGCATTTTTCCAGAAAACATCTGCGGAATTTGTTTTGTAAAAGAAGATTGTTAATTTAAGGTTTTGTGTTTCAGTATGAATGTCATATAATTAATATTTATCTTACCCATTAAAAGATGTATTATTGATGTATATTAAATAGTAATATTACTTGCAAAATCTAACAAATAAAAAGTTCAAGCATGACGAGGATTTGAACCTAGGTAGTTCTTATTACTGGACACCAGTTTTTGTCCGCTCAACGATCAGAGCACACGTTCCGAACACACGTATTTCCTGTTTATGGCATGAACATGATCTGAAGGCGGCGACATTGTGAATGTAGCGTCAGTGAACATTGCCGATGTTTTCCGAATCGGACAGTTTCTACCTGTGGCTCATTTTTTTGTTTAGGGTGCATAAATTTTAGAACTGGCAATTGCAAGAATTTTCGCAGTTACTGCTTTGTGATGGTTCAATTGCTGAGCATTCCTAAAATGCCAAAAATAATTTATTAATCTATGATACGGAATATTTTGCAGCATAGAAAATCCGCAACTTATCCTCGAAATAAATATGACAATCTGCACAACTTAATCTTAGGTTCGATGCCAGAAATAAAGCACCCCTAGTCATAGTCGACAGGCAATTTGCCTCCCCTTCTAGGGAAAACTCAAAGGGGAATAAAAGAGAACAGCACCTTTACAGTTCCAAGTGCAATCTCCCCTTCTCTTATGTGCCCTAGGTTGATGGGCAATCTATATGATGGAGCACAGAGCATAAAACACGGGTCGTAAGTTGGGGCATGGTAGGTATACGAGCACCATCAAACCACCTATACTAAGTAGGAGTAAAAGGGGGTCCATGACGTCATTTCCTCTCACGTGACTCTCGGGGAGGAGCTGCAGTGCATCGCCTGCAGTCAGGAAGAAAGGGGGCAAGCAAGAAAAAAAAATGTTGTTCGCCTAAATGCAAAAAGCATAAAGCCGGATATAAGAGATAAAGGCGTGGGCAGTATCTTCGGAAGACATTTGTGCGGCATGACTGACACATATATAGTTATGTGCCTTGTCTAAAAGGAAGATTAATACAGACATATTAGGAGATTAATCTGACAGAATTACTGTGGTAAGAAAAGGAGGAAACAATATAGTTGTTCATGATGAACAATCTCCATTTTCGAAATATTATTTTTTCCAATGCCAGCCCCGTTCCCTTAAAACTTGGGGAATTTCCTCCTTGAATAGAAGTACTGTAGCCGTCTCCCGAGGCTGGGCCGCCTATAAGCATAGCTATATCGACAATTTAAAAGTAATGTCCTAGGGGATTCTTTAGCCTAGTGAGACGTAATCTAATTACATCATGGAAATCTTCCTAGCCAAGGATAAACCCCCATCGCATATCTGAGAATCAGCTCAGAACTAAGCCAGGAACGTTGCCCACTAGACAAGGATGGTGGTCAGATAAAAAACATTATTGTATAATAAACGCCGCTGCCATTAACGTTTTTTGCTCATGTTTAACGTTCATGATCGATGATTTTTTTATTGGACAAAATGAGATGAACTTTCTTCTTAAGCATGCTGGCCTGCATTCTATCGGAAGCGTTTGTTATTTACTATTTTGTTTTATCTATGGTTTAAGATTCTGATATTTACGCTGTTTTATTTGTTACTATACGCTTTCCCAGTAACCTTCAACATAATTATTAAATGTACTGTTTTTTTTTTTTTTTTTTCCCAAAGAGTGAAAACTTTTAAATATTCCTTACAACCGGCTTTCATTCTGCATGTTAACACGCTTATATCAATATAACGTAATAATATATAAGATTAGGACGATGTTGTAGTGCAAGTTCCCTAAAATGATTATGTTCGGAAGAGACTAAGGCATGTAATAATAAATTGACCACCCTGTATGTAAGCAGGTATTACTGAATTTAGCATGCAGGATTAGTAAATCCAACAACCGATAGACAACAGTATAAGCATGTTATTTCTCGCTACTGTGTGAGGCGAATCTGGCTTGAAATGAATTGCCAGTTTTCCTTTCTTCTTCATCACGCAATTTTTTCTTTGACGTTAATGTGGCAGCAGAGCAGAATGATTGGGGTTTTCACGCGTGGTCACGCCCGGACCAACAAAGAACAGCTCTTTCAAAGCAAAAGCAAAAGCCAGGAAACGTTAACCCCACACACAATTGTTCAACAATTAAATTGTCATACTATAATGTGTTATCGCGTGTAACGCTATGCCGTGACTACACCTGTGCACTATATAATTACCCAAGTGACGTCATATCAAATATGCATAAAACAGAACGTGTATCTTATCATTTTCAATTTACCAATGTTTCTCACGTCAAGATTAGATCGAAGATTTACCGTTTGATTCTTGCGACGAAAGCGCTTAGGCCCTTCAACGTCCACCAAAGTATTGTTTTAACACACCAGGAGGCTTTCGGATATGTTTCCCAGGATGTATGGAACATATTCGTAATTAAACAGACTCTCGCCAAATATGATTCAGCATCTACTGGAAAAGAATTTCAATTTTACTTCTATCAACGAAAATTATTTCTGTAGACTTTAAATGCTCTGCACTTGGAAGAGGTAATAAGATAATTTACAAACCGTTGAAAATACATCAATTGTAAAACCTTTCCTTGGAATATTAAACTCTTTGTAACGATAATAAATTATCTATTTACTTCATTTTTACCCCTTCAAATGTGAAAAATCTAGAAAAACGAAATACAAAATTTTATAATTTATATAATTTTAATACATACTTATAGGAAAATCAGTTATCCTAATATTTTATGATTATACAGATCATTTAACAGATTTTTGCAATGAAGAATTCCTAAAGTGTTTTGTATGTTTGCTTTATTTACTCATTTAAAAACGACCTGATTGGACGATGTTTCGCTGGTCGCAAATTCATTATACAAATGCTCAGTGCATTACCGAGTCCATTAAAATAAAACATACAACACACCAGAGTAAACTAACATTATGCTATAGTTTATTATAGGAAATTCCCATTGTTATAGGTCTACGGCGTCCAGATGCTGAAGCAATTAAAAAGTAGATGATATGCTTCCCACTATTATGTTACATACAAGAAAATAAGCGCTTTCGGTGTGTTTGAACTTAAACCGTTACAAGCGCCTTGTTCTGCGTTAATTATTAGTTCCATGTATTTCAAGCGAATATTATAATGAATACATTACATATTAAATACATAACATATATAAACATAGTATGGCTTATTGCCTATGTTTTGAAAACCGTAGTAATCGTTTTCAGAATAAAGTTAATTTAAACTTAAAATATAATGAACATATTCTTGATAAAAATCTTGTTCTGATTGAAAACTCGTTGGACCACAATAGTGAAGGTAAACGTGCTTTATTTGAAAGTAGTAAATTACAAAGAAAGAGGCAAAACTTCCACATACAAGCTAAGCTCAGTCATGTATGTGTGTACACAGGCATCATCCCATGGGTTACAGGATGATTCAAGAAAGGTAACCTCCGAGGTGTGTGAAGAGTGGCATTTTTTATAATGGTTATAACATTTGACATTTTCGAAATATAGATTGTGTTATAAGATAGAAATTATAAGTATTTTCCCGTGGTTGTCGAAACGACATGCTTTATGCAACACAATATGTGAAAGGATTGGGTTGCCGAAGTTCTTATCTAATCGCGGCGTTCTGCTTAATGAAGATTCCATTCGAACTTCTGGACGTCGAATTAGAGAATGCCTGCAGATAAATGCGTTTCAAGTTCGGGCCCAACTTCTAGGGTATCAGCATTTAAAATTTATTTTTGAATGGCTAATATAAAATGCCTTCCATCATTGAAGTGGACCAATTTAATCAAAATATCATATAATATGGATGCAGTAGCATCAATACCTGTAAAAACGACCTTAACTAGGATATGTAAAAATCCTAAGAATATGAAGAAATTGAGACATTAACATAATGAAGAATTAAGATATTAGATATGTGGAATAAATGTATTGGACTTTCTTAGACATACAAAAGACATTTGGCACTGTTAATCACGGTATTCAATAGCTTAAACTTGACAAATATGGCATCAGAGGAATAGGTTTAAACTTATTCAAAACGTGTTTGAGAAAAAGGTCATTGTCAAAAGAATTAACGATTACATCAGCGCAGTAAGAAACGTTATATCCCTTGCAGGTGTATACCAAGGAACGTTTTAGGTCCGATTCTATGCATAATATACAGAGTGATTCGTTTGGGTATGAATAATATTAAATATCACTATAAGCTAATATAATAAGAGAGATTTCTTTGGTAATATTTTACTTAAAAATGGGAGTTTCCATATATGGCAAGAATGAAAATCAACAATGCATAATCACAAATGAAAATTGTTGATGATTGAAATGGCGTTACAAATCAACAGCAAGCGCAATGCGTTTTTTGATATGCTAAATTTGAGAGTGTTACACATTTCGACGTGAGTCTGGTTGCGTAAATATCTAAATAAGATTCTTTTTGTTGATGTATCGAACATTTGTACAAATAGTTTTTATGTTATAAAGCATGCAAGGAGTCGCAGACGAAACCCAGTGCGAGAAACACCCACGGCAAGAAGCCTACGAAAAGTTAAAGATAGATGAAAAGTTAAAGCATAGATGAATGTGTCATGTATGTCCTGTCAGCATATTATTCAAAAGTACCTGAAACTGTACCCACGTCACTTACAACGTCTACAATCTTATGCAAGAAGGATCATAAAGTTTGTTTCAATTCTGTATCCATGATGTGCTAATGGTTTGAAAACGATGACGGCTTCTTAAACAGACATGTCAGCCGGAGAGTAAACACTAACAACTGTGATATTTGAACAAGGGAAAATCTACACGTCTCTACGAGCTTGAAAGATCAAGTCCAAAATTTGAAGTGTGGAGTGTATGGAGCAGTCTGTGCATGGGTTGAATTGCGTCATCGTTATGAGTTGTGCACAGTGTCCTATTAGTCTATGTAGCGTTCTGAGAAGTCTCCAATCTTTGAATGTTGTATAACAAAGTTTCAAAATATTAGTAAATGTTTTACAGGATTTTAATTTTATCCATACCCAACTGGATCACCCTGTATATTAATGACATTTTTAAATTAATCCTGCAAAATATTTTGGCTCCATATACTCTTATGCAGACTTAACAGTTGTAATAATTAGCGGTTCTAACCAGTATAAATATATCAAAATGCTAATAGCAGCATTAGTGTGATCTAGGAATGGTTAGATGGAAATCGTCTCTATCTGAATATTTCTAAAACAACTTTGATCAAATTTTCATTAACATCTCAGGGCACAGAAATAAAATTAGACATTTACAACGAAATCGTTATACTCAACTGCAACTGCATTTGCTACACTCAAGTGAAATACTTAGGTATTATTATCGACAAACATTTAAGATTGGATAGCAAAAAACAATACACAAATTCTGGGTCGTACTTACCTACCCATGTACTGCGTATAGCTTACGTAGCTCTGTTTCCGTTCGTATTTGATTTAGGCTGGGAAGAAGCAGCTAAATCGACTCTCTCCTCATTAACATTGTTCCAGACGCGTATTATAAAAGTTTGTTACGTAAACCAATGGATTATCCAACGAATCAAACTATCAAAGAATTTTACGTTCAAACAATTCAGCAAACATATAAACGTTCTGTGCTTAGCTGTTTCCATAAATACCGTGGCAATTTCAAAGCCGTGGTTAGCACACCTGACAAAATACCCGCTGCCTAATTACGGAACCCAAATATTACACTACTGCACGATAATTGCGCAGCAGAACTTTTGTGCCTAGACTATATAACGCACTAATTATAGCCCATTCAGAGCTACGTGAGCTTAACTACAATAGATTCAAAATGTAATAAAAATTTGCTTCATTCTTAAATTGTTTAGCAGTTTCCAACATTAAGCGACCCCCCCACACATTATATCACATGCAAACACGTATTTTGATATAAGATTGATTAAGTTTGATATATGTTTTGGCGTGTAAGTCTCAAGTTAAATATATCCAGACCAGAGGATGTCCCATTAAACCTTGCATTAATTATTGAAATTAGTTTTCCCTCTATAAGAAATGGTCATTGGTAACTGTTTTGTATGCTTTGCATATATATTCTAATAACATGCACATACTTTACAGATACGCACACCAGTATTTAATATAAAATTGTTTAAGACATTAGCTCCAAGTCTACGGAAGCTCGCCATATTTCAAGCCTAAGATACGTCATTTAATCTTATAATAGTCTTTGTAAATAGTACTTTCTGCGTCAGAATCACCCAATGTTAACTGTCTGTATGTTTATGCTGTTTCAACTTCTGCATCTATTATTTCTAATTATATGTACATAACTTCAAAGTATATTCATTTGTTATTTCTCTAAAGAACTGATCAACACCTGAACACAAACTGTTGCTCTTTCGGGTATGCTGCACACTTTTGTAAAGGGTCATCGAGAAATCGCTCCGCAGCCTTTGCATAGCCGAGATTTCACTAGGGGAGTGAATTCGGGTGGGAGCACTAACTACGCGCCGAGTGTGTTTGTGTTCACTTAAAAGGCAAACATACACTCCAAGGTCCAAACCATAGCAACGGTGGGCGAATTATCTGCTAAAAACCGGTTTCAAAAGAAGGAATGTCAGAAATGTAAGAGTACCGAATTTCTCCTGTGCGGTGCACATCACCCGAGTGGGGAGGAACTTGTTGATGACCCGCTATCATCTATATTATATAAGCACTTAAATAAATATATTCGGTTCCTGTGCAAAGGGGGAGATGTTATGAGAACCCATGTCATAATAGCATATACTGCATCTTATGTAATGAAATCTACATGAGATGCACGAAGAGGAGCAACAGGTGTGTGAACATGATGGCAGTAAGCACGAAAGAGAAGAAAGCGATGATATAGACACAACAATCCGATTAGAACAGGATGCTGAACAGACAAAGGCCTGGGTGAAGAAAACCTGAGATTATATGTTCACTGTATTGTCACACAATTCAGAGCTACAAAGCAAATTACTATGAACAGAAAGTATGAGCCATTGGTCCGCCCTGTCGGTCCTGGTGGTGCAGTGATTACCATACTTGCCTCCTATACCCAAAAAGCGGATTCGAACCCGGCCAGGACCAATGGATTTTTTCGGGCGTAAAAATCCTAAGTATGGCTTCCTTCGGAAGGGAAGTAAAGCCGTGGGTACCGTGTCGTACATTTGCGGCACGAAAAAGAACCTCAAGCCTGAAAGAGAGGCCTCTGAGCAAAATTTGTGGGCCGTTTCACGCCCTGAGTTGAATGGGACGCTGATGACCTGAGCTGTTAAAGAGCGTCCTTAAATAAATCAATCATTTGGTCCGCCCTATACTAAGAAAACTCTTGTTACAACATTACTGATCAAAAACCATACATATTAGTTGAGTCAAAAACAAATTGAATAGGTGTAGAAATTTTCATTACAAAAGGGAATGGAACAGTTTGCACAACAACTTCAAAGTTAGCCCCTTGGGCAGTCAAACTCTTCTACCAGCTGTTGTACTGCTTGTCAAAGCAATTCTGCAGTCCATTTTTTGGTTACTAGCCGCAAAGCGCGCTTCCCATATGTCTCCATCTCTTCAGCCGAAGCAAATCTGCGCCCCTTCTGAAGTTTTTGACTTTCATCACTTGCAGAGTATAACGCACGAGGAAGGACAGATATGTTATACTTGGCGGGATATTAGCTCCCGAATGATGTGCAGGAGCGTTGTTTTACAAGTGACTGCATCACAAATACGCCTAAGAATGGCAACATGCATCTACTTATTGACAGGAGTGATTATGAAACGCACCGGATGATATGCTATGTTAGTTATAGCTGATCAACTGCTACTCCCGCGCAGCTGCAGTCTGCAATGTCTAGAATATATACTATACTCCAATAAGGTAAAGCATAGACTTTGCCTAAATAGCACAGTGGAGCTGGACAAAGTTCCGTTACTTTTGGACTCTGGACTCAGTAGGAACTTTACATACTAATTTTATAATTGTTCTTAATTATTTGTATTGAGCTTGTATTGTACATTTTTACGCTTAATTTTGTTTGAAAAAAATTGGGTGAAACGCTCCTGTTTGTTAACCTATCCCTCATTATACCCTCTTTTCTCCTGGTCCCTTGACGTCCCTACATAAAATCAATTAAAACTCATTGCTTAGAGCGCTCATCTCGTATAGTATGCTGTCTTCTGTAGCCTGAAAATTCTTAAAATGTCACATTTTAATGAGTATTGAGAAGGTCTTTTGTGGGATTCCCAATTTCCGTTAGCCCCTGCAAGCCATGGGCATACTGGAGACTTAAGCTTGGCGAATACAAAATAATGGAATATGGACCTTTACACCGCAGGTTGAGTGGTTGCCACCAGTTTCACATTACATTGACATTGACTGGTCAGTGAAGACGTGCGTATATTGTGTATAATTGTGAAATTACTTGCTAGTGCAAGCATGTATAAATCTGTTTCACAACGAAGTCATTGCCCCTGTTTCTTCGAATCATAGATAAATTAATATTTCTAATAGTACATATGTAGCTTCGTATTTAAATCCTGTGGAAAATGCGAATAGTCATAGTATTGGTACAAATACACGACAAAATTAATTAATTTTCAGAAAAAAGCATATTTGTGATATGCGTTTGTATACCGTGGGGGCCAAAAATGTATACACACATTCACAGTACATATCTATTTAACGTATTTCAAAGTTGGACAGAAAAATAACAGCAATGTGTATTATGATGTTCTGCAAACAGATGTGACTCCACATACATGATGATAGCATTGCTGCGTGACAGGTAAATCAACGATGAACAAATGAAGCCAAGATTATCGTATGATGTGTAAACAGATGGACTGACATTACGTTATGCTAGCGTTGCTACAACAAAATGGAGCCAAGATTGTTGTTTGACCAGTGAAAAGCAATTTTGAAGTAGCATTGGAAAACCAAGAATGTTTTTGAATTTCAAAGGCAATGGAGACATATGTACAGAACAGAACCGCCAACGCGCGTAACAATTGCACGCATTCGAAGCTAATTTGAGACTCATGGTACCGTATGCGATGTTCACAAGGGCATATCTGGGAGACCTAGCACAACAAGCCGCGTAGGGGGGGGGGGGCAGGAACGTTTTGAGCACTCCTGTGCGTACATTGATGACAATCTTCCAAGGCATTGGATAGGACGAAGGGGTCCGATTGAGTTTCCACCGCGTTATCCCGATACAACTAATCTTTGAGGACACTTTCGCAAACATTACTCATTCAGTAGTTCAACGTACTCTGAAGTGCATTGATGCCGATGGTGAGCATTTTGAGCAACTGTTGTAACTGTAAAAGTCTAAGATGATTAGTGCTCATCATTTTCTGTTTGTGTAAATTGAGCTTGGTTATATTAACACATTTTTTCTTTGCTTGAAGTGTGTATACATTTTTTGGGCACCTTCTGTATTTTGTAATGTGTGATTTTTCATAAAGAGAAATAAGGTATAACGCAAATCTTAACAGTGGAACAACTATAGTTTATTAATGTACTGTATTTCACGTTATAATATTTAAATATGTGTGCAAGCTGTATTAGCTCT
Organism: Metallyticus violacea; assembly: GCA_030762175.1. Lineage (NCBI taxonomy): Eukaryota > Metazoa > Arthropoda > Insecta > Mantodea > Metallyticidae > Metallyticus > Metallyticus violacea. The sequence continues at coordinate 35,770,490 of CM060846.1, forward strand.
TGGGGTTATTATATATTTTAATACGCGGTCCAATTGAATACGCTATTACCTGGTTCCTTGAAGAGCGTCTTACCGCGGTTTTACTGTATTATTGCTGTTATTAAAAGTACTATTTACTAACGTTTGATGTTCCTTTCCGGACCTCTATAGTCATAGGCAAGGAAGGAGATGTCAATAAAGTTTGACGATACTACTTATATCTATTTTGCGTTTAACTGAATTAGCTTGCATCTATTTAATTATGATTACAAACCTTCGGACTAAGGACGACAACAGACGTATATATTGGAGAGCGCTTCAGATGTTTCCAATGGAGTTGATTGGTTCTTCCACCGAGTGCCGCAATCGGCTAATGGATGAAAAACTTCCGCAAGTTCAAATATAAACAGAAAGAAACTTCCTTTGCATGCCAACCGGCCAATTAAGACAGGATTGAAGCGCTAATCTGCCTGGATGGTGAATCGTTTTCTGGGTGCACCCAGAGGGAGCGATGTAGAAAGGGGAGGTGCTTCCTTTCGTCAATTATGGCTCACTGCCACGCCCACCAAGATCATCATCGATTCATTAAGTCAGGGTAAAGTTGTGTCACGCGAGCAAATACACTGATCGACCCTGCCTTGTTATGCTAGGCGACTGTCCATGAACACAAAACATTCTTTCTAGAACTTTTGTAACAGCACTGAAAGTCAGCCATGGTTTAGATATCGCAATGTTGGTAACAAATATCAGAAGTTCTTGAAATAACTATTGTGTACATCTGCGGTCAACCTTTAACGAGCTGGTGTTTTTTCTCAGGCATAGATCAGATGCAGGTTGCGATCAGATAATGTCAAAATGGCTACTATTTGTTCAGAAACAATTCCTAAGCCTTAGTTTACCTATCATGTGCTTACAATACCTAAACGTGTTATTGATTTTTATTTCACATTACACCTAAACTATAAGTAATCAGTAATCATCCAAAGCCTAAGATATGTTCTGCCATTTTCCCCTCTTAACTTACAACTCACTTTGTACGTAAATTTAAATAACCAGGAGTAAGAATGAAGCAATTGAAAAAGGCATTATCATAGTGGAAATAGGTATGTTTGGGAAACTACCAGGAATGCAAATTAAGCGGTTAGAGATAGTTTATGCAGCGATAGCTGAGGCAAAAATGTTCTATGGTGCAGAGATTTTGGGGATATTTGAGGAATGAATTTGATTTACAGACGTTTCTATAAATTAAATTTGGGTTTACCGAGTGCTTCATCCAATGGGGTAGCTCATAGGAGTTAAGACGAATAGAAAAAAGAACATTGAAATATTGGTTCTAGATCAACAGGCTAAAGGAAGAAAATACATCCAGACAGAAAGGATAAAACTTCCGTGCTTCCGCATTAGTATGACCATGCTAAAACTGAACTGATTGGCTAAAGCATGTTGAGGCTTGTCAGCCAAAAAGGGACGGTGCGTGAGGTAGGGGAGTTGGTACCGAGACGGAGTTACAGAGAGACCCAAGGAGAGAGAAAGCACTCCTTCCTAGCCTTACAACAAGCAGCAATACTGGGCGGGTTTATTTGAGATAATTCATTAGAAACTTAGAACACCTCAGACGTAAGTCGACTCAAGGTTTTAAAATTATCAATGTGTTGTTCTTTCTAGTAAGTAAATTTGGAATATGGGCTTGTAAAATTTTGATTAAATATCAGAACTTTCTTAATTTTCTTCGATTATCGTCAAACTATTTCGATATAAAGCTCTACTTTCATGAGTTACTGTATTTATTTTGTTGCCCAGTGAGCCAATTTGTGAGATATAAGATATTTCCTTTCTTTCAATAATCACATTTTGACGTTGTTCTAAGAGGTTGTATTTTATTTTAATGTGCCAGGTTTCCAGTTATTTAAAATGTGTGTAATAATGCAAAGTTACTATTCTGATAATACGAGCATTCGTAGTGACAGAATTGCAGACTTACACATTTACAGGATAGTTTCAATATTTTAAGCGCTTTTCACATATTCATTGAAATTCAGTGAGATGGCACAGAGCTTTGAAGTCGGGAAACAGGAGTTAAATTGTCTGGGATCGCTTCTTGTATTTTTTCTGGATTTATTGCTTAGATAGGCATATGAAGAAAAACTCCTCTCCCGCAAATATTTGGATGAAAAAGGCAATAAATATGCGATAGCTCATGCTCTAACACTTTCTTTAAACTGAGCCAAAATGACAGAGTTGCAGCAGCTTTTTTGCAGATGAAAATCAGTGATAATTTTCAAAACATTCTCTTCTACATTCATAACGCACCAAGAAACTACACCCTGCCATTAAATATCTAAACACAACTCTCATTTCAAAGAACTGAAAACAATATGACAAATCTACAGTGACCACAGTTCGATATTCGAGGTGTGTATTGTAATAGTCAACCATAAATAAATACACCAAATCCTGCATTAGAGAAAAGTTTTGGCCAGCTCTTTGAAAGTTTTCGAGAACTACCAGAGGGTTTGCGAACCACAGTTTGGGAAGCATTGTATAGGTGTACGGGAATGCTGTAATTTTAACTGTCTGAAGGTTCTATGATTGAGGAACACTTAACGTGTACCAAAGTTGACAGGAAGACTATAAGTCATTAGATAGCTGAATTAATACATTTATCACAAAAATAATCTGATACAGAAAGAATGTACAACTTTCTATGAAAAATAACACTAATAAATATTCTCTTTTACGTATTTAGCCGCCTCCATTCCTATTAAGCATGTGTCCTTGCATAAAACCTAACTGTTGATGCCCAAATACAAACAAAAGAACGTTTTCGCCCTCGTGATTTGTTTTCCATGCACATGTGGGTATAATAAATGTCACAGCAAAAGAATTAAAAAAGCTAAAACGTGTTTCGCCGATCCAAAGCTGCTTTTGTTTTGTTATGTTGGTTGTGTACCCACGAGCGATACGCTGCACACCGCTGGACAGCGAGCTCTTGGGATGCGGCGTCACTCTAGTTATTCAACCTTTCAAGGCGCCAAACATTCAATATGGAGTGTTAATGTAAGAGTATCCCCTTAGGAAATCTACGGAAACAGCTACGAAGTAAACAAAGATAGAGCTGGAAGCAACGGGGGAACAGACAAGCTAAGGACACATGGAAATAATGCTTAAAGAGGAAGTAACAGAAAAAGGAGACGACAATAAACGTAACGTCCACCTCAAGCTGTAGTAATCCGAGTTTGGTGCGGATTTCTACAGTTTTTCTCAAAAGGAATTGCCAAATGTTCCGATAAGTGGAGGTGCACTTTACTGCATTTGGAATTAAATGTTATGTGTGCAATTCGGTTTGTTCAGATCTAATTTAACAAACACTTCAAAGCGATTTTTGCCTTCTGTTTCTAAAGGACGATATCCTATCGCATTCACTTCTGATATCGGCAATGAATCTAATCTTACATAGTAAATATAAAAAATGGTTTGAAAACTTTTCTGCTTCCGTGGAACACCTCCCACCTTTCCAGTTCTTGGCAATGAATATTATCATTAACCTAAACATTTTAGCTTTGTAATTATTGACAGTACAAAATAAAGTGAAATTTCTATGCAAAATTCTTAATTGGGCCTATTGCTACTACTTACGGATTTATCAAATTCACATTAACAATACATTAACAATTTTATATAAAACACAACATTTCTGAACATTAGCCTAGACACACAACAAAGTTTAAATAACACGGAGAAAATGTGTTGAAAAATGTGGTTATATAATATACATAGTTTACAAATACTAATTGCTATTGTTAAATTTTATGGTGCACTGTAATTACACAATATTTGGAATTTTTACCTCAATCCCTTTGTACTACATTATTGTGATCGCCCTTTAATTGTGAATGTTCTTCTGCTACATTTCCTTATAAAGGTTTATGCTTCCAATAATAATCAGCGAGCATATGGCTATTCGGTAAATTTGTTCATTTTCAACACATTTTGTTACCAGGTTTCTCGATCGCCTCAACATGTCCACAACATCTTAGATACTTCTTGTTGCCAAGAAATGTGATTCCTCCGCGCTGTGTCCATCGTAGATGCAACTGCATTGTCAAACATGAGTTCTCCGATATCGAGAACTGTATTCCTTCAATTTTGCTTTTGAGAGAGCTAGAGGTTTGCCACAAACGTACTGAAAACAGGCCCAAACTGTATTTAAAGCCTTGGTTAACTGTTTCATCAATCTAAAGTTAGATATGGAGAGGTGGTAGAAGCACTTGTGAAGAACTAATGACATTTTCGCGTACAACGAACGCTCTTGGAACCAGCAGCCAAGAGTTTTTGAGGTGGCCAGCAGTGGCGATCTCAAGCCTGCGTTTCCATTTACAAATAAAACATGGGAATTTAGTATGACCTCATGGTTGGATGAGGAATAACACGATTGTTGGTTTAAAGAATCTAATCAAAAAAATCTAATTTTTCCTTGTTTCTTCTTGCTCCTTGCTTTTCCCTTATAATATGAATTATCTATAATCTTCTAGAAGCTTACAGCGTAATTACAAGTAACACGTTACTATCATCGAGGAAATAAATTTAAATGTATTTTGTTCGTTATAAGAATTCTCAAGAAATATATAACATAAACATACATAGTCAAATTCCAAACATATAGTACATACTACAAAGACTCTGGACATTGCCTTGGATATTGAGTGATGTCACTATTCGAAAAATAAATAAAGCTCTAAGACAATACTTTTATCAGTGAGCAGTGTATCCTCCGATATTTTGAGTGTAGGATATATTTCATTTCCCAACCTCTGCATAAAAATACTTAACCAGAAATTTCGGAAACACCGGCTATCTTCTAGCAACAATGTAAATAAAGCAAAACAAAAGCATGTATGGTGATGAAGAAGGAATGTAATTAACACCAACACCGGATGAAGTGACAAAATGACATGGACGGGCCTAGAGGGTAGTGATAGACAGGGTTAGGTCTACAAGTTTCGACAGGAATCCAATACCGCTCAATACAATTGCGAATCTGATGAAGAAACTTAAGATAACGGTGGCATAGCATATGTACAAGTTAGGAAACTTAACGGCCGTGCTAGATTCCATAATCTCTTTTTCTGTTTGTTCACGCACTACACATAAACAAGTAATAACTTTATATGTGAAACTTCAAGGTAACACCATGCGTGCTTTCGTTCAGCTCGCAACTCTATTGCGGAACTTCCGACTTCGCATTTACAAATATTTTCAGTTTAGTTTTCTACGAACTTGTTCCAAAAATTCCCGAAAATCTTGAGAATTTAGCTTCAGATCTATTCACATTTGAAGTTCAAGTTCTTCTTCTACAAGGGCCATGTTAAAGCAAGGCCTGGCGTTTCTAGCAGCGGAACAGCAAAGCTTAGCAATTGCTTTAAAATTGAATTAAAAGGCTCAGAGCAGATTTTTTTTGAGGGAGAGTGAAAATCCAATGCAGTGCAGTGTCGTCAAGCACTACAAGAAGCATGTGGCGAAAATGAATTGTCTTATTCAACAAAACAAAGTTGGTGTTTAAGCGGTTTCTACTGCTATCGACGCCTCACGTGGATGTGCCTCATTTGGATAGATTTTTATAAGTCGATGTTGATGTAGTCGTTGGACCGTGGATCCCACTTCATATCCCGCGTCGTTCAGGAGCCCGAAGTCTCCTTTCGTGTTTTATTGGTCACGGGAGGAGGGAAATGGAGAGGGGTGGTTTAAATCGCACGACCTTGCTTCATTTGAACGAACTGAAATTTTTTATCACACTACACTAGTTATCGGCCACCTCGTTCGTTATCTCTGTGACTTTGATGACGCGTGCTGCATATGCTGCATCTGCGTGCCTCTCGTCTACTGCCCCCTGGTAAGCGATGTTGACAGTCGGAGAACGAACGAAACTTATGCATGACTGAAGAACGTATATGCAAGTGAGCCGAACGTAAGACTGGAAAAACGTATATGGGAATGAACAGAACGTAATACTGAGAAGCGCTGTACTGCCTTAACTTCCTGATCTGAAAGGCAGCTGCCATCTGGTAAAATCTGTCTGGTAGAAAACATGCCTTTGCTAGATTGTTTCTCCATAAATATGAAATCCAAAACGCCACCACGTGGTTTCAAACCGTTACGTGGGGTTCACAGCACAGCGCGCACGGCTTCCCTGAGCCTTTGAAATATTTAAATATTATTGGTGAACTCTCGGGATCCCAAATGCGCTTATTTTAATTTTATCATCTTCCTGGCACTTTATTGGAGAGTTCCTCATCATACAATGTAACGATTTCATCGCCGACACCTGTTCCCCCCTTCTACCTTCAAGGAATTTTTAAGTATCTTCAACAACTAAGATAGAAAAGAATCTATTGTTGAGCCACCTGCTTGCACTTACCTTTGTTACAATAGAGACCCATCGCTGTAGCCATTACAAGCAGAAGAAACACAAAAGATGACAAAAGGCAACGTTTTCCCTATTGTCATAAAGTCAAACGTCCAGGTAGCCTCGAATACATTTTAGCAATACATAAAAAGTACCAGTTTGCTACTATAAGCTATATATTTAATAATTATTACTATTCAACTATCTAAAAGTATTTACCCTTGGGCATGTTTAGGTGTGAGGATCTGTCACAGTGTTCAACAGTGAAGCTGCCCCCGACGTTTGCCATTTGCTCCCTGTGCATGTTACAGATGAAATGCATTAATGTCAAGTGCAGGATTCTGAAAATTGACTGGCAGTGGATTTGTGTTGAATTGGCAGAATATCTAGAAATTTCACCAAAGACACTGAAAAACCGTCTGAAAAAAATCGCCTGCAACTGGGTCACTCGTTTACCTTCAGAAGCAGAAAACGTCACCGATTTGTATATTTGAGATGCATTTGAACCGTTATGATTAAGGTGATGCTTTCTTGCAACTACGAATCAAATAACTCTTCAGCGGCCGCATAGACGACGATAGCCAGTCACTTCTTCTATATTTTCACTTATAATTTTTTTCATTGTTGTCAACAATGGTGAACTTCTCAGTAGCTTATTGTTATACTTTAGTTAAACTGTGCTTTGACTCTTTTTAAGATATTGTTGGCTATTCATGTTGATATTTAATGTTTCTTGGTCTGGATGATTTTTATACTCGCGGACTCGTTTTTGAAGCCGAGTTAGTGTGAGGCACCGTTGTAAATTTATTTGTGTAATGTATTTTAGCTATTTCTTTGGTGCTATGTTTCGAGCATCTAATGACTCAAATCATTGGCTGCAATGGTTAAGAAATATAAAAGATGAGGAAGAAAGAAACAAAATGATTCCTTTTCAAATAAGGAAAACAGCTATAATTCTATCGTCCTGTAACTCCCACAGAGTCTGTCGTTGATAACAAGCCACCAGGAACTCGTGGAAGATATAATCTATGTGGCAGGAGCAACAGAAGATGCTGTAACACTGCACTAAATGGGTATATCTTGCAGTGTGTGTCAGGCAAGCAAAGTGACTGTGCTTAAGCACATATTTTTGTTTTACATTGTACCATATTGTACAGTACCTGACAAGGATACGTGCATTTACATACCTTTGTGTCGATTTTAATAAATAGAAAATAAACTTTTGATAGTATAAAATTCCCAAATAATATGTATATTATTATTCTATTCATTATGTAAATGGCTACATATACTTTCTTAGGCAACATATTTTTATAATGTTCTCATTGAAAGTTGTTACACTATCTGTTTTCATTCTTACACTTAATTAAAAATTGCAGTTCCTTTTGTAATGTATGCTTTGATGATTTTACCACATTGATTTATGTGATTTGTTATAAGTAAAATTGTAAATATATTAAATTATATTGTTCTAGCCCGTCAAAGCACATTCTAAATATTATTGCAGCTTATTTTTACAGATATATTCTGCTTTATTTCGTTCACAATCGTAATGCTTTATGCTATTAATTTAATAAAAAGTATCTCGGAAACGGACATATCCATTGATATACTATGTTTACTGCTAGTTTAATAGTACAAAAATACCATATGAATAAAAAGAACAAAGTTACTATTGTCATCCACACCAAACAGAGTGACCCAGGTGGTAACACTTAAAACTTGCATTACGAAGCCGCGGATTCAAATCCCTTTGGGCCGTGCATCCTGAGCTTGGTTTTTTATTTTTTTTTTTTTTTTTTTTTTTTCCCTCCAGGTCACTTAGATGATCGCAGGGATGGATATTTACATTATGCGAATGTTCCGCTCTCCCATGTCATATTTCACTTCGTTGGTTCTGTTACAGGGTCAAAGGTGGTAGAGCGAGATGGGCTGGCGCGGCATGACGGTGACTTGCGCTTTGTAAAGGAGTCTACCCCGGTTTCTGGAATGGAAGCGGATTTTTCGAGAGTTTCGTACAGCTCGGGAGGACTCCACCGCCGTCCGCGCAGTTACCGCCCGTAGATCCTGCCCGTCCAGTGTCTTCCTCACTTCATCCCTTTCTCCCGGAGGTACTCCAGTGGGGGGCGTAGGAACAAACGGCCAGCCGTGAGCAAGGCTGATGTGGCGAATTATCCCGGCCAGTGCAATTCAGTTCATGTTAAAATAATAGTTGTAATCACTGCAGGGTTAAGCAAGTGATGACATCAAAGTTCCGCTCACCCGAAAAATTGCGAGAGTATCTTAGCATGTGAAAGTCCTTCTTATTGTTGACCACTGTTGGCATTTGTTCACATTTGTGGCTGAAGCGATACCATTCACGTGGCTTATCTCTTACAACCTGACACTTTTACTCCTGGAAAAGCAAACGATTGTGATGCTGTCACACAACTACTATTGTTGCATCTGTTCTACAGAGGTGGGGATGCAGATACAGGAACATTCACCACATCCTGCTTGAGATTTTGAGCTATTTCGAAAAATAGGGGCCTTACGACGTCCAAGATTTCCAAAAAAAAAAAAAAAACAAGGCATTCTAGCAGCGATATAACCTTCCAATCATTTCCAGCAATTTAGCAACGGGTGCATCATATGCAGAGAGAAAATGTAATTAAAAAAAAATAGGAAAGTATGTTTATAAATTTTATTATTTGAATAATTATGACAGCTTTGTTTCATCTAGTGGTTCACTCGCTGATTCTTATTTAAAGCATAAGCAGAAACAAATCCAAACCGAAATTTATGTACGTTGTGACATCCAGAATGAGCTGATATTCAGTAAATGAAAATGTCAACGGAAATAAGACGAACTTCCTGAAAACATATTTCATTACCTTGTTATTGACGTAAAATATAAAAACAACTAATTGCAAGCAATTTACTGCATAACACAAGACTGTTCTTTGTTTCTATGTTGATGAGTTAGCGTTAGGAAGGAGGTGCACTTCTCCCAAGTCATTACAGAGATTTATGTGGCAGGGTTTATAGTTGTCCTCGCCAAAATTCTTGTCTGCATTGTCACCACACGACACCCAAACAAAAGATGCGGGAACCCACAGGAAACGAAGCTAAAAAATCTAACTTTAATTGCGATTTATCGCATGCGTGTCTGAGAATGCTTACAAGTCCCTGTTCAAACGACACAAATTGTCCTCTGAGGCGTGGGTTAACGGATAATTTTAAAATAAGTTCATGCTGGCTGGTAACGCAACACACAACAGGAATTTGGAGGGAAAGCAAAATGTGGGACCTCTGTAGCGTTCAGTAATATATTCTCGCTTTCAGCAATATGTGTGTGTGTGTGTGTGTGTGTGTGTGTGTGTGTGTGTGTGTGTGTGTGGCGAAAATGCATTATTTATTTAACATTTGCTTTCACTACATCCTTTTTACATAAAATGAGAGTCCCAACAATAAAATGTTAATCACGTATAGGTAATCTCTTGTGATTGTTGTGAGCAAATTTCATCCAGAAATTTGAATATGACATAGAACTCCAGAAATACAATAGGACCAGACATTTTGAGTATTAAAACCAATTTTAAGTTCTAAATAATAGCTGGATAAGCTAGTTTATGAATCAAAAACTAAAAAAATTTAACTCCGAGCCCAACAGCCTCGGAAGGCCAAGAGTTACCGCATGACCGCTGCATTCTCTATCTCCGTCTTGTTATCATGAACACAGTGCAGTATCGCAGGGGGATACCTCGCCGGCTGCTGCCACGCGGCATTCTTAAACAGGGGCCACTGCCTCTCCATTAGGTGCTACTATCTATTTGCCATCATGAGACTGGGTGGACCCCGTTCTAGATATCCCAAACTAACCAGGTATTGGGGATGGAACCCGGGACCTCCCGGCCAACAGTCAGCAATGCTTACCACCAGACCAACGAGGCCTTCATGAATGAAGAATTGGTGAGGAAAAATCGTATTATTAATGGATGAATGCACAGGGAACAATAGAGTAGTTTTACTAATTAAAAATTGTAAATGTGATTGTCATTTTGAAGAAGACAGACACTCGAATCTTTCGGTATATTTTCTTGTTATTAATTTTCTCTTCTAATGTTTTCGAATTAGATTTATAAACCATTGCTTTCAAAGTACATTCGTAGTTCTTTTGGTAGATCGCCGGTAGTAAGTGCCATAATTTACCGGCCTTGAGAGAACTGGTGTGACATACTCCAGCCCAAACAAATGAACGGCAAGCTTTTAGAATAAATTTTTATTTTTTCGACATTTTGATTCTCAAATGTATATAATATGAAAAGATTTTTAAATGTTGTTTAATTATTTAAATTACTAGCTGGGAACATGTATAAGATTGAATATACTCATAAAATATATTTCTTAGAATATTCTATCCTTAAAAGTCAATAAAGTAATAAAAAACAATGGCTTTTTTACTGGTTATGTGTTGAGCTATGCCTAAGCATTTCATTTGGAAGTACAGGGAGCGAAATGTATAGCTGGTTAACACGAAATAGCCCCTTTACCTACGTATAGTGGACACGGTTCTGCCGTTTTACCGCCCCTCAGGCCGGTAGGTTTTAGAGGGATTACTACAGGAATGGATTAACCACTTTTACCTCCTTGCTGCCATGCTTCTGTTCTCTTTCACACTGTATCAAGCTTACACGGTGTCATTCCCGCAATTTGTGCGTTCGCTTGACCTTTTGCTTACACTGTGATCTTTATTTATTTGTGAAATAATTGCAGCAATTCCGACTTTTAAGCTTTCAACCCGTCATCTCAGCACAAAGTGATGCAACAACCTTAGCAGGTAGCAACAAGCGAATGATAAGCATAGGGACCTGTCAACGACTGTTTACGTTAATCAGCTATCAATTTCGCTGTCTGTACAGCGCATCGAATCATTTTGTCACAAATAAACTTATCAAAATTTGTGTAATTCTGGAGCAGACATGAACGTGTAGGTCTGACATTTTTGTAGCCCTTTGGAAAACTAGGGCCACGGAGACCTGACATTACAACTTTGTTTAAGTTGTCGGCTCCGCCTTGGTCTCTCAGCAATCCTATCCTAGCGACCAATTTTCAAAAGGTTTAGAACTGCTTGTGGTTCTCCAGAAGAAGGCGCTTAAATGCCAGTCCTTGATCAGCAAGTAAGAACATACACAACCACATTTTACAGTTAGAATGTTGGTAATGAAGAATTCTCATAGACTATTACCAAAATTATACTATCTAACCAATAGCTGCCTGGTCTTCCATTTTCATAGCACCTAGACACACGAGGCTACAAGATTGCTGTTGCCTCGTGACTACCTGACAAAATTAACGCTACCTTCCTTAGCTTAAAGAAAATTTAAAATATTAAAAATCCCATTTATTCCTGCTCTATCGTGAAATGCCTTAAATTGTAAAAATTGTTTACATTTAAGATCACTGAAAAAGAGTGCCAATATTTAAAAAAAAAAATCTCCAGAAATAACCAACAAATTAAAATACTTCAAGAGCTAAAATTTTCATATTTTTTAAAAAATACACGCCGAAACACATATTCATACATTTGTGTTACAGAGAATGTCAAAACGATATTAATTTCCCTGTAAAATCTGCTGAATTATATTTGGCCACACCGCTGTAATGACAGCAGCGATCCTGTTCCTTAAATGTCAAATTGTGCATTTATCAATGAAAATCATTGCATAGACCTGCAAATTTGTATGCCAACATTTTAAATACACGAAACTGTTAAACTATTTACGAATGAGATACACCTTTCCAGGGTGACTTTGTTCCAAATCAAAGTTGAGCAAAATTTGATTTTAATTAAGTACGAGGGCTGTTCAATAAAGAACGATCATATTTTGACAACATACAATGGGAAATCATCCTTATCCTACGATATTTCTCAAAGCGGTTCTCATTGAAGCAATATGCCTTTCCAAGCGTTTTGCCAATCTTCAAATACATACTGGAAACCATTTTTGACAGGTCCTTCAGATCCTTCAGTAGCCTTCACCTCTTCTTCTGATAATGAAAAATGCTGTAGGTGTTTCTTCAATTTGGGGGAAAAAAGAAGTCACTTTGAGTTCAATCTGAACTGTAGAGCGTATGAGAAACTCAATTTACATTGATATTTGTGAAATATACGGCAAAAGCTTTTGCGATCAGAGGCCGTGCATTATCGTGTTGTAGCATCCGGCTTGTTCACGGAAATGTAGCCTTTTGCGTGTGATATGAAGTTGCAGAGTTTTCAACACGTTTCTATTGCACTATCCAGTTACAAATGCGCGTGCAGGTATCACTAACCGTCCCTTGAATATCTCATAATGACATTTCCATTATTTTCTCAGCAGAAGCAGCCACTCCTCCCCTTTTCTTTTTTAAAGTTTTTCACACAGAGCTTTGCTGTTCGATCTCAGATTCTAAAGGTTTTAGCCAAGTTTCATCACCACTTTTGTACCTTTGTAAGAAACTCCGTACCTGTAACAACTTCAATTTAATGGAATATTTTTTTTTTTCGGGAATCGGTAGAGCAAAAATTAGAACCCCTGGTTCACCTTCCTATGAAATTGATTGCCTCCCCCTCTTTCAACTTTTTAAACCATTTTCCAACTGTGCTATAGAGAAGAGCAAAATCTCTAAAGGCCTCAGCTGAAGAATTGTTTAGACGAAAGCAGAATTTCAGAGCAGCATATGTGTCATGTCCATATTGCTGTAGGAGGAACTAAACATGTGTCAACCTTGCACACCTCTCACAGGCGGGAATCGGAATTGACAATGAAACTAGTACCACGTGTACATTACACATTAAGATAAAAATATTGTAAAGCAAAATTTTTAGCTCAAGAAGTTATACCTGATAAAAGTTTTGATCATTTTTCCCTCGTACTTCTCAAATTAACTGCAACTTCTTGTTTCCTCACAATTTAGCGTCAGGAAAATTCAAACATATTCACCACCTATAATGGAATGCAGGTTTTTTAAAAGTAATGCATAATTTACTTTACAGGTTTTAGAAAAAACGCAAAGGCATGTCTAGTGCCATTTCTTAAAAGGGTTTATTTTATAACTGCGAAAACTTTCCGTAATCATTGTTGCCTTCGTTTTATTCCTCTGCACTTTCATTTGTTCTATACGGAAGTGTAATTTAGTAATCTCCAAGCTCAAGGACGAACAAAAACGCATGTTAATATTACAAAAATACAGGTGTCATAGTTCTGTTTAAAAACAGGGAAAACGTGTTAATTATACGTTTTAGTTTAAATTTTTTCTTCGATGGCGTCATACCTCATGCAACAATGTCTAGGAAAGGTTTCGTATTTATAATATAAATCCTTAAAAAAAAAAAATAAAGATTTACGCGTGTATGCACGTTTTTTTAAAAGCTTCTCTCTATCTGTAAAACAAATTATGCGTTACTTTAGAAAGCCGCTGTATATAAGTATATACATATATAGGAATTTCTTTTTGAATGGACTACGTTAAATATCTACAAAATGGATCCGATATGAGAAATTAAAATCAAGGCACTTTAAAGTACATTAGGCACCAATCATCATATGTTGATTTTAAACGCTCAAGCATGACATTTGAGCTTGACCAATGCATATGCCATGGAACTTTGGATTGAAACACTCTCTGCTTTCTTTATTTCCAGCAGTTGTTAAAGAAATTAAAAAAAAAAAAATTAAATGCCCATTCGTTCCTTGGCTAAGTAATGGGGTGACCGCAGTGTTTGGTGTGAATGCACTTATGCTGTAGATAAACCGCACATAAAATCTTAATTCCAAAGAAAATTGTGACCGCAATCTGGAAAGTAATTCTCACTAAGTATCGTCCTGCTGTGTGTGTCTCAAAATACTCGATTAGTTAACAACACAAAAAGATGGATTAGACTCCAAAATAAACTCCATTGCGGTCACTGAGCAAAAAGTAGTGAACATACACATTGAGCACAAACAGGCTAATTACGTTATTTTATTATTTTCGTTTTGACAGTCAAGTCGTAAATTGAAAGGCATTAGATAGCGTAGCAGCAGTAAAAACTTTTGCGCATACAAGCGACCTTGCCCCCATATGGACTGTTTACGTTTCTCGTGACAAGGTAGTTTAGTGAATTGTAGCGGTTTATGAATGTGTTTATTGTAAACAAATTTATAAATAAAGAAATTGTTACCTAACTCAATTTAAGCATTAAGCTGGTATTATAAATAAGTCATACTTCGTACATATACAATTAATCTATACTTCAAATATATTTATTTTCCCAAAACATTATTTCTACTGCATGTAGTTATTTATATAATTATTCTTGAGAAATGATATAGAATTGGCATATATTGAACGGAGGATGAAATGAGTAGGGGGGGAGGGGATGGGACTAGTTATCTGGCATTATTTAAACAGGATCCTTATACATCAATAACCAGTGTGTGAGCATTTATAAGGTTCAAAGGAATAAGTAACTCTCAAGGATAGAAATTTGGCCAAATGGGTTTAATTAAAAAAGAAGGAAGGTTTAGTATTGCAGGAAGTATAACTTAATATTGTATTGAATGTATAAATTATTTTTAAGGTTAAGTTTTTCTTTTGGTTGAATCGCAGCCCGGTCCCCTGGATATTCCTGTAGGTAGCTGCTGATGAACCGGGGACTGGGGGGCTGATCCAATCATATGAGAATAAATTTATTTTAATTGGAGTTAGAGCTTTCTGGAATTGCCGAAGGCACTGTTCCTAATTGTTTTATTTAAAAGTAATGTTTTTATTTGTGTTTATTTTGTTAAAAATTTGTATGTTGATATGAGAAATAAATACTACTACTACCACTACCACTACCACTACCACTACTACTCCTAGAATTACTAAGTATTAAATTGATATTAATAACGTAAACAACTACAACTTTCCTTATGCGACACCTTTTCAAGCAAGGAAATGTAACTGAACTTTTAATTTCAACCCGTCTCAGTCGCATATCGCTGCAAATTTATTGTAATGTTTATCGTAAATATTTTACCGCATGACCATGAATTTATCTTCTCATAATGGCAAACTCTGTTTTCCCACAAACCCGTGAGCAACAATCGATTAATCGCGACAACCATACCACAAATTTGCAAAAAGAAATAACAACTACAGACGATCGAATCTTTTAACATCGCACTTAACAGATGTACGAATTATGAAAGTTTACTCTAATAATCACAAAATAAATTCGCAATATATGCAATTAGCATTGTTAAAAAGTATATTTTGTTTTCCTCAGTTGGCACTGGTGAGTAAATCAAATTGTGGTGGGTAATCGAATTTTGTCTTTTCCATACTAGCGATTTCTAAATAGGTAGGCAATTATAAATGTTGGTTTAAAGATTTTGTAAAACTATTAATTTTGAGAGCGATTTTAACTAATAATTCACACTACGCAACGACAAAATTAACATGTTTCCTTAAAACATGCAGTTAAACTGCACTAATTTTCGATCGAAAAATACGAATGTAATAAGAAGATTTTTTTTATTATTTCCAGTTTCGGAGATACCAAATTGTTCGTCTATACACATTATTATAGTGAAAAGTAAAATTTCAATAGTACTATATTATACAACCACAATGTAATTTTTTCCTTCAATCAATCGTAAATAACTGAATATAAAACAAACAAAACGACAAAATATACACACTGAATATAAAACAAACAAAACGACAAAATATACATATTTACTATCTGAAATACGAAAATATTGTCATAAAAACAAGTGTCTGTCATTCTGTTCTAAGGCCAACTTTTGTTAATGTCTAACAAGCCTGCAAGTATGGAACAGTTGGTTTGTTGAACCGCTTACTATGTACATCACTCACTGCACCGCAGTTTTCTGAGCAGAAACCAAAACGAAGTTGCAGCCCAAGCAATGATACTGTCTAGAAGGTAACTTACACGCTCGACATACTTTCCAGTTCTTCGATTACCAAAGAAGCCATGCACAACACTTGTAAATACTTCCCAAACTGGTCGTTCATGCGCTCGAGGACTCGCCCAAAGTTTCATCCACAATAAATTCACGATTTGAGAACCACTGAAGATTCTTTCCTTCAGCAGTGAGACTCCTCTCTGGAGTAATGCTTGAAAACCTCTCCATCCATTATCCCCTTGACAAAGATCTTCATAAGGCCGAGTTTGGTATTTAAAGAGGCAGAAGAATTTTCTTTGGATCAACCAGACGAATGTGCTGACATTCTTTTTCCAGTTTCCCTTGGAGACCAGTTGTGGTGTGAGGGTCTATCCCAATAGTCCCTCACACAGGAAACAACAGTGGTTTATGCCTAGTAATATTGCATCACCTTAACATTTCCACAACTCTGCTCTTGATGGTCTTTGTGCTTAATTGCTTCTAGAAGTAATTTCATATTGGCATATGGATAGCATGGCCTAGAGGAACTGAAGGAAGAGTATGTCTTGTGTAGCAACACAGATTTTAAACTAAGCTAGTGAGTGTATATTAGCCTCCAGTTTAATGGTTTGTGCTCTAAATTCAACGCTGTTATCAAACCATTCACGCCACAGGAGGAACTTAGGTTGTAATAGTTTTTAAAATATGGAATATTTTTTTTCTTACGATTCTTATACACTGACACTTGAACATTCACTGCCTTCACCTAGAGGCTCGGCTTTGTCCTTTGCTAGGTCCAGGTCCCGAATTAAATCATTTAGTTAACCTAGGATAAGTCTATGTGCTTCATTGCTCAGTGACAGGTGCGAAATCAGATCCCTCTATTGTTAAAGCCTCCGTACTGTCCTCATAAACCGTGAGATACGGGAAATCATCTCCATGTGGCACTGATCGTATAGCTGATGGGATATTGGGTTATTTCACGCTGGGCTTCTATTTTTTATACTAGGAGGCCCTCTGCAAATCATAGGGATGCCAAAGGATATTGAACGTTCGTTTTTATGGATGTAAATTCACAGAGCAAGAATTAAAGCAAATGTATGGAGCCCACATTTTATCTTGTCGGGCTTGGTGGTGTAGTGGTAACCATACTAACCTCCTAAACCCAAGATCGTGGGTTCAATCCCGACCAGGCTTCATGGCTTTTATTTGGGAGTAAAAATCCAAAGTATGGATTCCTTCGGAAGGGAAGTAAAGCCGTGGGTCCCGTGTCGTAGATTTACGGCACGAAAAAATCTCAAGCCTGAAAGAAGAGGTCTCTGAACAAAATTTGAATTTCACGCCCTGAATTGAATGGGACGCTGATGTACTGAGATGTTAAAGAGCGTTCATAAATAAAACAAATCGATATTTTGTCTTCATCCCCTACTTTCATGGTAGGCTATCTTCGTAAGTGGAGCAATTGAGCGCTTCTGGGAGGCAAATATCACATTATAAAATGCATAGTCGGTCCTGGTGGTGTAGCGGTAACCATACTTGCCTCCTAAACTTAAGATCGCGGGTTCAATCAAGGATATGATCGATGGATTATTTTCCATTTTTTCGGGCGTAAAAATCCTAAGTATGGCTTCCTTTGGAAGGGAAGTAAAGTTGCGGGTCCCTTGAGAGAGATTTACGGCATATAAAAAAATCTCAAATCCGAAAGAAGAGACATCTGAGCAAAATTTATCGATCGTTTCACGCCTTGAATTGGGGACGCTGATGCCCCGAGATGTTAAACAGCGTCTGTAAATAAAAAAAAAAAATCACATTCATTATATACATTTTCAGATATCTTTAAGCATTTATGTGCCGTCTAGACTTTTCAAGTTAAGTATGATCATAAAATAAACCTGCAAACAACGAAAGAAACAACATTTTAGCTTTGACCCCAAGTAAGCTAATAAGCATCTAGAATCAAAAGAAGATGTACAGTGAATCAATAGCTCTCGGGTTGGCCAAAACCTATGTTTTCTTATTTAGCCGCTAGGAGCGTCGCACTTATATTAAAATATCATAAATAGGCCGTACCTCAAAACAAAGCGTTGTATATGTCACATTTGCTTTTAATATTCTTAAATCAATATGAAATGAAGATTTTAAGTCATAAATATTTTCATTGTTGTTTTATCTATTTGTTAAATAATCATGATAAGTATCATTCGTCTTTGTACTATTTACGAAATGAAGAAAGAAAGACCTCTGTGAAGATTAATGGAAATTTTCTGTCATTTCACCCCTAAATGGTTGCATACATTCCTGCAAATGGTGACCTTGATACCATATAGTGCATACGAGCGATTGACGGGTTTTTACTACGTCCCATGTGCAACAGGTGCACCTATTTATAAATTAAAAGTATCCAGCAGAGAGTTACTCTATTCATTTTAACTATATAGCCAATGTAACACCATGGTATATCGCTTGACGTTCGTTCACTTTTTTTAGTTGCCAGTATAGTCATTTTCAGGAGTGAGCCATTAATCAAATTTGAGAAAAGTTAATTTTTTTAAACCTTTTGAACTGTATTTTTTATTCCTTAGCTTTAACTGAATGAGCCCAGCTGAATTGTTGTGGTCTGTTACGCTGTCTCTTTTCCACCTTTCTGTAAGTGCACAGGGCAGATCTATAAGACAGTCCTGTTGAAATGATGGAACCATTTTAGACTGTATATATTATAGTGTTCAAGAATATTTCGTTCTTTTGTTATTACTTCATTCCTTGGGCCAGTGGCATTACTTAATTTTTTTCCTTTTTCTCATTGTTTGCAGCAGCATATCTTCATTTCAAATTGACCAAACCTTGTTACTTGTGCCCCCAGGTTCTCACAAATTTATGTTCTTAGGTATTATATATTTTTGGCTGAAAACACTTATAAATTCTCTTTTGCTAGGTCAGACAAATAAAAATCTAAATATTAAAAAACAAGTGAGATAAACTAAACCATTTCATTTTTTAATTCAAGTCCTAACATGTCCTCGAACACCTCTGGAGTCAGTAAGGAGAAGGTAAACTTCCATCTTTTGGTTCTTGAAATTTTGAAATGCTTCCACATTGCTGAAAGGCTATGTAACTTCTTTTCTCTGAATATTTTTGCAGAACAAAGAGTGTAAATTGCACAATTTTCTTATCTGAAATATGGAAATAGTTCCTGAAATTGGAAGATCTTTGAGAGGACGCTATCTCATTGGTTGATGTTAGTGGCAGGCTATAGGAGGCGCAGTGGTTGCGCGAGAAGCAAAAGATATATCGCTATTAATTACAGGTGAATGCTGCAACTAGCGATAAAAATTAGTAGGAATAAAAATAATGCGGATACTTTGAGAGCAGATTGACAGCGTATGCAAGTGTCATCCTAAAGATAATTAGCTGGGCACAGTCAGCTGTAAACTGTATGGCCTCATTCACAATGAAAATTAAAAGTAAACATAATAAATAAGATATAACACGTTAGCTTAGTAGTATGTAGGCATTCACAACGACAAACGCAAACGTACGTATTAGCCAATCAAAAATAAGAACAAGCGAAGATCAAGTAACAGCTGATTGAAAATGGCTGTTACTGAGCAGAGGGCGGTAGCGTTTATGTATATGCAAAGTGCAGCAACTAATTTGCTTCGAGCAATATGAGCAAGGATAGCTTTCTTATAATGCAATTAATATTTTGTCCATTGACGTCATTCTGTCTATAGAGTCACCGATCTTCAGATCTCTTTATCACAACTTGTCCTTACACGGAGTACGGAAATCAAGTGCAACTGCTGCTGCTAGCTGCTGCAAGTTCCGAGCGACATCGGACAGAGCCGAACTATTATGCGTGGTCGCAGTGTAAATGTTGCATGCATTTTTTTTTTTTTTTTTTTTTTTGTTAAACATAATGTAGCCTATGCACTGCCCTCCGTAACTTTTAAATATAAATTGGGAGGCGGTTGTTTCTAGATATATCATTGGAAGTTACTACCTTCGGCTCCCTCCGCCGTCGCTCGGGACTTGCAGCAGGCAGCAGCACGAGCTGTTTGCATTTGATTTCCGTGCTCCGCGTGTGGATAAATTGTACCACAGAGCTCTACAAACAGAGCAGCTGTTGTTCAGATTGGCTGATTCCTTAAGTTTAGACGCAAAACTTGGACCTTGCAAGCCTCTAAGTTTACGTCTAATTGTACGTTTATTTTTTGTTTACGTGATTCATCGTGAGAAACCCCCAGAACTATGCAGAATCAATCTCGAAACTACTTAGAGAGTGCAGCTCAAGGTATCTCATTACTACTATATATTCACTCTTAAAGTGACCCTAACAAACAACATGTAATGTATTCTTACGCTGTTCACGGCCAGGTGTGCTGCCACATTTAACGTAATGGAGAAAGATTAAAGAAACTTTTAAGTTTTATTTTATTAAAAGTAAGCAATAAGTATTATTAACTTTGCGTAGTGTTGTGTTATTTAAGAAATTCACGCATAAATGTAGATTATTAACATGAAACTAATTTCTTTTGCGCATTTGCTCCAAGCAGCCACGTTAACTTGTTTTGGTCTGGATCACTATCGCAGTTAAGTACGTTTTGGAAGATTCCTCTAGATGGCATACTGAAAACAGTGCAGTACTCGGTCCCCACAAAGTGATATTGCTGATCTGGGTAGCACAGAAATTTAAATAATCGCAATACTGTTATTATTAGTCAACGTTTCTATTGATCAATGGAGTTAAAACTAATATTTTAAAAGTTTTAACACTTTATGGTTTGAATGATTAAAATGACGACATAATATCAAATATTATTTTTTAATGTCGAATCACAAGATTCGAGGATTAAAATGCCCAAACTTCAATTTAAATACTTTGCTTATTCAAAATTAAGCATTAATTACTGACAAATGATGGAGATGTACTTTGCCATCTCCTATCCTCAAAGGTTATGCGCCACTGTCCCTATTTACAAATAACTTTCATATCCTTCGTGCTGCACCCAATATCATACGGAGTTTCTTCAGCAAGCTTTTACGTCATCCTTGCTATGAACAATCACGGGGCGACGCCGGCACTCACTTTTGTCTTCAAATGCCAGACAGGAAAAGAGCGTGACTCTCACTAGTTGTAAGCTTAATGATAGATAAAACAGGTGACTATCCTATGTAAAATACCTTTGTCTGTGATCACCTAACCACATAGCTCCTTTAAAAACCTAGGCGTTACGTCCCCGTTGTTTAAAATGAATGGCTTTGACACCTGCTCTTGGCACGATAATCCAACAGGTACAGGATTCGAATAGAATTTCTTCAGTCTGGATCCCTCCCATCAAATCAACGTGGTCTATTGTCAAAGGCATCTTCTGTTCTTCATTTCAGTAGTTTAGTGGATTTCAGGTAGGGCCATAAAATAAATACTTGAAGTCCTTTGAGGCATAGGCTCTTCATTTACAATTATATATCCTATGTTTATGTTTATAATATAGTTTCACTACACTTCAGAAAAGTATAACTTTTTAATAGTGTTTAACCCCTGTTTTTACTACTGAGGCAAAACAGGCGTTGAACACTGATAATACATGAAGTTTTTTTTGAGTAGTGTTTAACGCCCGTTTTCACTACTGAGGCACCACAGGCGGTGGACACTGGTGATACATGAGATGAAATGATAAATTGGGAAAGGATATTTTTTTTTTTTTTTTTTTTAAAGGAAGGAAGCGTTCCAGGCCTAAGTTTAGGTACCTCCCCGGCATTTGCCAGTTATGAAGACTGAGGAAAACCTGGAAAAAACCCCAGTCAGGGAGGACGGTCCTGGCGGGATTCGAACCGCAGACCTCCCGCTCACGAGTCCGTGCCTTAACGACCTCGGCCACCCGTGGCGGTAATAATAATACATGAAGTGAAATGATGAATTAGGAAAGGATTTTTAAGGAAGGAAACGTACTTCCCCGGCATTTGCCATTTATGAGGACTTGAGGAAAACCTGGGAAAAAATCTCGGTCAGGAAGGACGGTCCTGGCGGGATTCGAACCCCAGACCTGCCGCTCATGAGTCCGCGCCGTAACACCTCGGCCACCCGTGGCGGTAAAATATAGATTGTTACAGAGCAGCTTTATGTAGTAAGAAACACAATACATACCTCTATACGTAATCGTTTGTAAAGGTAATATTGGGATAAATATCAGAACAGTTGTTCAAATATACTTCTTTACGGAAGAATCGGGAAAACGAAGTTGGAGATATACGAATTGCCGTTTTTTATTGAAGGTGGTAGCATATGGCAGAATGAATGGTAAGGTAAATAAAAGATACATGAGAATGCCGTTTAGTCCTTCACAAATTCCACATCGAAATCGAACACGGATCGTCCAGTGTGCAAAAGTAAATTGAGGTTATTGCAGGCGTCGCTTTCAAGGTTATGCGTTGTGGGTTGTCGAAACATGTACCTCTTCTTGACTTCCTCCAAAATGTAAGGAAGATGAAATTGTTGGATTAAGACAAGCTGTGACGTATGTGAGGTTGGTGGTCCCAGGCCATGATGTCTGCAACAAAACATTCAAGTTGTTTTTAGCTGACACGGAGCGAAAACAAAAGCGGAGCGAGACTGCTCGTTACGCCCGTCGCATTTCTTGGCAGCTTGCAAGGTACACGTGGTTAAGCACTGCCTGCAGTTAAACGCGTCTACAACGAAACATTTCGGAATTCCCTGCTCTTCACTGGCGGATGCTTTGTGGCTGTCTGAAATTTCTAACCATGTTTTTTCTCTTCTTGTGCACAGAAGAGAAGTTAATTCAATAAGATTTAATAATCCCAATACAGTTCACGGCTTTCAAAGCCTTCGTGTGCGTTTCCTGTGACTTTAATATTATTATGGATATGTCTTTATCTTCCATTGGGAATATTATATTTCCTTCTGAAGATTCCTTGAGATACCCGATGATTTTTCCTTCCATAAATTATTTAGTTATACACAGAACTGCGTCTGGATATTCTTTAATTCTGCAAATTATTCACATATGATTTTCAGTTTGCATACCAAGCATGTAAAGTCTGTTTAGTGGTGACTATTCCGACAGAAACTCATTCCGCAATAGCGACGGCATTTATTTCAAATGGTTCGCGGTAAAATTTTAAAAATTATATGACCCAATAATGTGTTATTAATTTAATTGTATGCTTTATAAGACTTGCCTGTTTTCTAATCTACCAGTATTATTTGTTCTCCTTTGAATTTCCCCTTAACCTCAGCTATCTTTACTATGTAAATCTAATAAGCACCTTATATATTTTGTGTCTTATAATTTTACATATGGGATTAGAGCATAACCCTTCAACCTTTACTTTAAATCTCGATTATATCTGTAAGATATTTCATAGAGGATTACGAGGACGATTATCCACTGATGATTGTTTAAGCTTAATCGCAAAGTCACAAAGAGATTTAATTCTATAGTTAATGTGTGTTTTAAAATTTAAGTCGTATTATATAGCACAGTTTGTGTTATTTATGAGAGTGACTCGTAAAAAACCTAAAGAACGTTTTGGCATATGATTCGTTGCAGCAAATCCCTGATTAGTTGTCTTAGACGTTTATCCCGTACATTTACATATCAATTCGTTGAATGAAAAAATGATGAAAATGAGCGCCCATATTAAAGTTCCACCAATTGAAAACATTTCCTTTTCTAAATGAGTCGGTTCTGGTGGTGTAGTGATAACCGTACTTGCCTTCTAAACCCAAGATCGCGGGTTCGATTCCGGCCGAGAATTATGGATTTTTTTCGGGCGTAAAACTCCTAAGCAATGGCTTCCTTCGGAAGAGAAGTAAAGCCGTGGGTACCGTGTCGTACATTTACGTCACGTGAAAGAACCTCAAGCCTGGATGAGAGGCCTATGAGCAAAACTTTTCTTCCGTTTCAGGCCCTGAATTGAATGGAACGCTGATGATCTGATGTGTTAAAGAGCGTCCGTAAATAAACCAAATCTACATCATCGGTTTCTGAATGCTGTAAACGCTAGGCTATTGACATTTCTCGAAGACCTGTTGCAATGAGTTATGGACCAGGCTAGAGTCACCATGTTGTTTCAAATGTGAAATATCTGGTGGCCTGTGTGTCATCGTGGATGAACTCAAAGAAAGAGTTGTAACGCAGCATTCAAGTCAAAAGGACCGATTCTTTACAAATAGGTAAGTGCATGAATGTTCTCTGAAAAATTGTCATCGAACAGGATGCTCGCAGATAGGCACAAAACTTAGTAAATAGATGCTACATCGACTTTGTTGAAAGGTTATCATCGTTGTGGTGACGAGTTCATTATCAAATTGCGGCTGAATTTCACGTTAACCTACAGAAAGAAGCAAACAACGATGTGGCATCACAGCCGCAAACAAAATCACCCAAATTCAAACAAACTTTGCCATCACAGAAACTCGTTGAGTTTCCATCAGGAAAGTATATTGTCCTACACTTAAAGGTCCTTGTCGTGTTGATCCAAACCGCCACAGAGGCACGATTTCACGTGTAAATATTGTTCTTCGTAATAATGCCCACCTACAACCAACACACAAACAACTTTCTGCAGATGAACTTCATTGGGAAACCACCCTACAGTCCAGGTTTGTCACCGTAAAATTTCATCTGTTTTCGCACCTTCCCAGAACGACAAGAACTTTAAGGATGCTGTTTTGAACTTGTTGCATCAAAAAGCGTTCTGCAAATTAAACCGGTTTTCAGGTATAAGTGACTTACAGTTCTTTGTTTGATTTGCTTTATTTACGGACGCATCTCAGATCATCAGCGTCCCATTCAATTCAGGGTGTGAAACGGCCGACAATTTTTGCTCAAAGGTCTCTTCTTTCAGGCATGAGGTTCTTTAACGTGCAGTAAATGTACGACACGGGACCCACGGCTTTACTTCCCTTCCGAAGGAAGCCATACTTTGAATTTTTACGCCCGAAAAAATCCACCGGTTCTGGCCGGGATCAAACAAGCGATCTTGGGTTTAAGAGACTAACGGTTCAAAGTGATTATCTTGAGAAGTAGGTTAAGATATGAGGCATAACATGTTTATTCAGTTTCCGTAACACGATTACAAAAACCCTGCTTATGACTATAAGCTCAATACTTAACTAATTATTCTGGACTCAAAAACAGTCTAGTGGCCACTTTTCCGGATACGAAAACTAGGTAATGATTCTGTTGAAGGATTTCTCATTTCCATACTGCTTTATGCAGGTGCGTAAACTCAGTCCTTTAAAGAACAAATGTAAAGAATGTATATCGATCATTTCACAAATCTGAAAAGTTCTGAATGCACATAGGGGTCATATTGGTTTAAAACTGTAAGAAAAAACATGTTGTTTGGCGCGTTCAAGTATGTACAGTAGTAAAATAATTAATCGTTAAATTCAGATGAAGCAACCAGCCTATTCGATAACGCAGGAAAATCCTGCTGATATAAGAAATTGTATGTTGGAGAAGAAAGCACACAAAAGAAAAATATTGTGGCTGAAAGAGGGTGGATAAGAGATGAGGGATTACCTGTTTATAAAAGAAGCATAATGATAAAGGAAAAGAAAAATATGGGGGAAACGAATAAAAACAGGATAAGAAGGGCGGGGAAGGGATCGTGGAGGTTCGTGAGTGGAAGGGAAAAATGAGAATAGGAAATGAGGAAAGGTGGAAAGGGGTGATGAACAAGTGGTGTGGGACTTGGGATTCTGCAGGAAGCAGAGAGATGTAATTATACCGTGATTCTCAAAATATGAGAGAAAGGTAAGCGGCATTCCCAAAGAGAGCACGTAACACGTTATTTTGTTACAGTGCGTCTCTGTGTATGTATGCTAAACCTCTAGCATTTGTTTCACTAAAGTATCTCCTGGCAAAAATATTGCGGTTTTCCTCAACTGAGAATTCTAATTCCGTTAGTGCTTTCCCCCCTACTGCTCTTTCAGCTTCACATTTTGAGCATCAGTGTCCAGAAGTAATACAGCATTTTCTTAGATTTCACTTCCTACCGTTCTTAAAATATGGTTTCACTAATTTATAGCTTTTTGTGTGTAGTGTTTAACGCCCGTTTTAACTAGTGAGGCATCACAGGCAGTGGTAACTGATGATACATGAAATTAAATGATAGATTGGGAAAGGAATAATTCTTTTAAGGAAGCGTTCCGGGCCTAAGGTTAGAGTACCTCCCCGGCATTTGCCATTTATGAGGACTAAGGAAAACCTGGTAAAAATCTCAGTCGGGAAGACGAACCTGGTGGGATTCGAACCCCTGACTTTCCCGCTCACGAGTCCGCTCCAAAACGACCTCGGCCACCCGTGGCGGTATATCTATTGTCTGAAATGTAGTAATAGCACATTGCAATGGCTACTAGAATTAATTAATTCTGGAATATCCAAATCATTCAAATAATAACCTATATTTGAAGTGATACATTTGGAAGAATATTTTTTTGACCATGTCCTCGTATAGAATGATGAGATAATTTGTTTGCTTCTTCGTAACGTTTCAACAACAATACCTGGGAGAACTGCACACCAGCAACACAGATACGACAGAGAAGTTGCCGAACTATCAGGGGTAAATTTAAATACATAAAAGGAAAATATTGTTGTATTCTGAGCTCTGTAAGGCCAAAACAAATGTGACGTAAACATGGCGTTTCGGCCTACATAGCTTCCCTTCCTAATCCGTCAGCTCAGAGAGATCAATAGACAATAGTATGTATTAGTAAACAAGCTAACTTTTCTGCAATATGCACCAACCTTAAGGACACTTGTTAGAGTTGGGTCAACAAATAAATTTTTAACTTTATGCATAAAATGAAACTACACAGTTTGTAGATTGCACACAGACACATATAGTTTGGGAAATATAAATTGTTTAAATGACAAATTAAATATGGCCACCATTCTGTTACACAACACATTCACCCCCCCCCTTATTGGTAATTTGCATATTTTTAAAATTGACTGCACTTATCTTAAAATCATGGACGATAGAACTATGAATTATTTTGTGCATTTACAAAACACATTGCTCTATATAGCTCGTTAAAGCTTTTAATTTATGCACGCATGACAGTACTGAAAAACAAAACAAAAATAAAATGTGGTTTTAAATTTGCAATGCAAATATTTCAAAACTTAAACCCTTGTTTTAAATTACAGATTATTTCACCAGCAATGTTACGTAATATGTTTTCAAACAGATTTTAAGATCTGAGGATGCTGATGTTGATAGTTTATGGGAAAATTGCACATAAAGCAGCAAAAATGTTAAAGGTAATTATTAAAATAATTATAAAATAATAACAGGGTTCGCAAAAGCGTTAAAATACTTTGTAATTTAGAAATAATTGCTGAAAATGTGGTACCATTTAATTTGGATAGACAGTATATTTTTTCATAAAAATCACCTTGTATTCTGTTGAGGTTTAACATGAAAATTGCTATTTATCTCTACTAAGTATTCTTAAACGCAACATATTTTAAGCTTAAAAATAGCATTAAGATTATTTAAAGTACAGTAATTTGATCTTAAATATAAGCCATTCAAGAATCAGTCACAAACTTTACCGTCCTGTTCGGTTGTTGAACCCCTATATTGGGAACCTGGTAACTTAGCTATAATTAGATAGTGTTCTTAAGTGATTACTGTTCAAAACGACGAAACTGACCAAAAAAGAACTTATGTGTGATTTTCAGCTTTTCGTGGGAAATACACTGCCTTCGTAGACTATAGAAAGGCGTTGGACTCGGAAACTGCACCTAATGACAGTATTCTAAAATGCACATACATTCAAATAAATTGCCTGGTCACCCTATTATCCCTACCTTATTCAATATACTGACAATGGACATCACAAAAATTTTGAAACACCCGGAAAAAATCTAATCATGTATGTCCTAGAGCAACACATGGAATTGAAGTCATGTGAAATACATTTACAACCAAGCGACCTTACCGGAATAGAAAAATCAAAGTTAGCTTTCTAAAAAGAACACCAAACGCACTACACCCCTTTATTACGGACACTATGAAAGCTTGTGATATTTAATTACATTAACTAAGGACATAGTGATAAGATGTCTTTCTAAATTTTAAACCCTGTTCGAGTAACATTACAAATGTATACCATCTGCAAGTACATAGCATCTTTTAACAATTTTATAAAGAAAATACCATATTTTAAAAAACAACACATTTTTCCTAAGACAGAGCCATAAAAGAATAGACATTAAACATCAATTATAACTATTATTGGACAAATGCTAAAACAGATGATAAGATGTCTGCACTTCATTGAGTAATGAAGGCAAAGTACACTTCGGTGGAACACAAAGCTTGCACACTGCGCGGAACATGCAAAGGGAAACCTAGAGCTATGTAATTTAAGTACGATTAAGTTGAAGCTACGGAATAGCCATTTCTACATGAAAATTGCAATTTAACCAAACCCTACAGAGATTATAATGAGACACTCCAGATACAATGTCAATTGACATTTATTCAACATTACCAACGGATTCGAAGTGGCGCACAGAGTGATATTTTTAATGTGATGAGAATGAATGTACTTCTGCAATGTTTGTGTAAAGAAAATCTTCTTTCAGCGTTGAGTGAAGTGCTTCAAACATAAGTTATTACAAGTAAATGTTCGATATATTACCTTATATTGCGACCATGCAAAATAACATTGCAGAGTGTTGACTTCCAAATAAACAATTGATTTGAAGATACGCACTGTTACTTCCATCGAAGTATAATAGCGCACTGCAGATATCGAAATGCAATTGAAAGAAAGCGTAAGAACCCTGACTTAACCCCTCCTCCTCTGATGTAACGCTACCTAATTCGCGAAATATTTGTGCTGATACGAAGCATTTCCACTACCTCTACTTTGACTGACGAAGAATTAAGTTGACAGAAGTAATTTCAATGCATGGAACATTGCTGTAATTAAAATTAAATTAAGGTGACGAATTCCTACTGCATAATTTTACAATAAATAAGCAAGATGTTCTCGTGTATCTATGTATATTCAGCGCTATAAAACAAAATTGGAAGTGAATAGAGTTATAATTTACTAGATCCAACACTACTGTATGACTATATATTTGAGTTATATATTTCGATCTCTTTAACACTGCTACTGCTCCAAAGCATAAGTAAAATATCCAAAAATCAACAATATTCAGTTCAATGACTCAATTGTTTGACTTGTTGGTTCAGGAATGACGATACACGTGTAATACTAAACGCCATGAGGCCAGAGAACCTTAATAACATTTCAATCACACCTGCCTCTAAGATTAATGCATTGTCATGCAGTGAGGAGAACGCTTCGCCTGATGGTGTCCGTGAGGTAGCTCAAGTCAGTTGGAGGAAATTAATGGAATTTCAGCGTGCTCCTGACATCAAAAACCAACCAGAGCACAAAGCCAGGGCATTCGATCGCTATCCGTGGGACGGAAGCCAGTAACACCTATTTCTACTTTTGCTGACATGCACGTGCCGGATTCAAAAAACCCTCACACGCTCTCTGAAACCAGTCTTTGATTGCAGATACTTTCAGAACTCTGCACCGAGTTAAGATTCTGAAGCGATACATAAATTGAGGAGAAATTTCATATTTCCTAGCGTTGCTCTAAATCTCTAAAATTAAACGTGTAGTAATTCCTATCTATTTTGAATAGAAAGCAACAGACCAAACAGGTGATGATTTGTGCATACATTTTCAAACACGTTTTACTCGATCAGTCAAGTTATATTTCCTGTAACTGTGGATATAAGACCCGAAAGCATTCTAGAATTACAGATGATCTCCATATAGACAGTTTATTATACCGCCAGTAATTCTTTAATCATTGTTTCAGGTAACGTTCACCGATCAAAACCACGAATGGGAATACACCAAAAGATACAAGGTTCAAAATAATGTAATAACTTAATCGCCATTTATATTATTTAACTCTGCTTTACGTTTTAAATCTTAGATACTTTCCATGTTGCTGGGAACAGAATTGAAAATGAGGCTAAAAAGTTCACGTGATTCTTATATGTTACGGGTTTAGAGAAAACATGAGTAGACTCTCGAAGCGTTAACTTGACGGTTCTGCGCTCGATTCTCGGCATGTTTCTACGCGCGGTCTTACAGCCTTTAACCTCATTCCATCACTAATCACATAAGAGATTTCCATAGAAGTCGTGCGCCGATAGTCGAGCGGTAAAAACAGGTGTTTAGAAAGGTGACGTATAAAAGTTCTAATGTACTCATGCATGAATTTATCCACGTAAAAATAATGTTTACTATAAATGTGACAATATAGCTTCCGACTGCAAAACGTTACATGCATTTTAAAGTATTTGTGTTCACACGCACAAAAGTAAAGTAATACGTTTTCAAAATGCACAGGTAATTAATAATTATTTCTATTTTTCACTTTAGAATATTTATGAATATGTCATTTATTTTGAAAAAGAAGATAATTAATTTACGCTGCCATGTCTGTAAAAATGGCTTCAAATTCAATTATATATTGCGAATTAAAAATATATTATTGCCGTAAATCAAACAAAAAAATGCAAGCATAAGAAAGATTCGAACTTAGGGAGTTCTTATTGCCAGAGAGCTTGCGCGTTCAGCCACCACAGTACATGATTAAAAAATGCATTTCCTGTTTGTGGCATCATTTGAACATGAACTGAAGGCGGCATTGTGAACACAGCCTCAGGGAATGCCCTTTGCATGTTTTCCGAATCGATCATGTTTCTCGCCGGTGCTCATTGTTTCTTTCTAAGGGTGTACGTTTTTGATTGATTGATTGATTAGTGTTTTACGCCCGTTTTTTTACTAGGTAGGCACCACAGGTGGTGGACACTGATGATACATGAAATGAAATGATAAATTGGGAAAGGATATTTTTTTAAAGGAAGGAAACGTTCCAGGCCTAAGTTTAGGGTACCTCCCCGTTGCCATTTATGAGGAAAGAGGAAAACCTGGGAAAAACCTCAGTCAGGGAGTACGGTCCTGGCGGGATTCGAACCCCAGACCTCCCTTTCACGAGTCCGCGCTTTAACGACCTCGGCCACTCTTGGCGATAAGGGTGTTCGTAAATGGGATACTGAGGGCCTAAGAAATCTGGAGAAAGTGTCTCCAAAACCAAAGCAAAACTACTATGAACTCTCGTCGGAGGGGAACAAAGACTACATAGTATAAGTAGCACAAAAGATGAACATCAAGCTAAGAATTTCCTATCCTGTGTGACTGCTGAACTAGTCAATTATATTAATTCTATACATTAAGCACAACAACATCCTTAAAGACCATAGTGGTCTTCAGTGAACCTTTGCACGTAAATACTGTGAAATTAAACGTGTCATAATTTATACTAAGGGAGAAATTATACCTTGTGATTGACGTTTCTGCTGCCAAGTAGCCGTGATAGCATGCTGTTGCACATCCCGTCACTTGAAGCACTTGAAAACCCGTTGCTGCTCGTAATTCCTCTTAACCGCGTAACTGTTGCAACACCGATGATGTAATGCTTTTGAAGATATTGTGTTTTATTACCTGATTGACCAGGGATGCGACGAGCCTCTCGCCAGCTGAGTTACAGGTATAATCACGTACCAAGTATCAATCAGAAAGTACTTTTTCGCAGACTTTAATTAACGAAGCGTATATTGTCATGGTCAAACAAAATCACGAGATCAAGCTTTGTAGAAAAATAGGTACAATACTAAGGAAAACTTTAATACTTTGTGACAAAATATATTGTTCTTTAAATGTGTAAGAATCACAGAAAGTGCCGAGACCCTGTACTCAAAACTATATATTTATATATTAGTTTACGTGAAGGTGGTAAAGCGTTTTGATAACTATGTAGGTAAACTTTGTGAACGATTACTGTACTTTAAGATATAGTTTAATATTTCGGCATGTATTTGTCAGAGTAAACAATTTTTAAGGTAAGCAATGTGTTTTCAGTGCTCTTTACTAGCCATAAACACATTTGTAGCTTTGGAGTTACTGCAGCACAACAAAGAGACAATTTGCTCCTATTCTTAAGTGCTTATTCTTTTACCCCCTATATGCAATTGTGAAAGTAACGTGAAAGCCACATTATCAATTATATATTTAAAGACTAAGCGATAGTTTTGTTTTCATCTATATACGAGTTTGTTTACCTTCTCGTACTGAGAACCATAGTCATGGATTTCTTGACGAAAGGGGAAAGAAAATTTAACTAACAAAGTCAGAGCTTCCCTGCTTCTACGTTATTCCAAGAAAGTAATTTTGAGATACCATTTTAAGCATAACACTGCATCACAGAAGATTAATGAGAACCATAAAAATCGTGCTTAAGCAATCTGCCATGGCGCCTTCGACGCAACAGATACTAAAACAATACACAGTCTGTCTGCCAAGCGGCCTAGGGCTTTAGAAGCTGTAATATATCGAAGAAGTGAAATAATGGGCTGGAAAACCTAATTACACGCTTTACAACATGACGTCGTTATAAAATTATAACGAAATATCAGGTAAAATGCTACATTTCGAAGAAAAAAAATCATACATAATCTTAATGTACTTTTCAAAGCCTTGCAAGGTAAGGCTGTAAAATGATAATAGTGCAGTGCAAAACTTAATTAGCCTCCAGTAATTTCTTCTCGCACAACATTGGATGGTTCTAGGTAGACGTAAATATTGACGGATGTAAACTGTTAGCTAAATTGCAAAATTAAAAAAAATGTTTAATATTATACATTGTTAGTTATTTGTTTTGAAAAAATTAACCTGCCTTGAATGTTATTAAACAAGAAAACAAACTTAGTTAATTTTGGAGTAAATTTTAAGAAAATGTTCTGTATGTATCTTAGGGTATATAAAAGCAGAAAACTTATTGTTTAAGAAGCAAATTGTGCAGACGGAATGGTGGAAGCAGGACCAGCGCAAGTTGACGAGGCAAAGCAAATTCATTTGGAGTGTCTCACTAAATTTTCCACTCATGAAATAAAAAGAATGAGATACTTCAACGAATCAGGCAAGAAAACATCCTCATTCTCTACAAAGCATCTTCACGATGCTACCGGTCTCAATATCAGTCACTAAACTGCAAGGTGACTATTTAAGGGCATATCTCAGACATCCATTGAAGTGCTTGTCGCTCAGTACAGCTGAAATTAGTATAGAAATTCAAATCAAAATCTGAACTAAAGTATGACAATTGTCCTATATGCATATGCACTAGAAGGGAAACCCCCAAAACTGAAGAGTTATCGAGGAAAATGCACCATTTCTTAGTGACACTTTTGTAATTTAGGGCGCATTATGCTGTCAAAGGAGTGTGAATATGTTTGCGATGGAATCATGAACATTCATATACGAGTGTAGGTCCTTAGTTTCCGGCTTCGCCGATAAGGATTATCGCCTTCACAAAATCTTTATTTGGTGTCATACCTTATCTGTTAAGTAAATAATTACAACTGTAACTTACGCTCCCCTGTGTTCACTTGTTCAGATATAATTGCATAAAGAAGGCTATGTGTAGAACACTGTGGCATGTTCAAAATGGAGTATCGAGCTGTTATTAAGTTCTTCGCAAAAGAAGGACATACTCCAAATGAAATTAAACAGCGATTGGACGATGTATATCGGGAAGAATCCCTCTCATATTCTACCGTAAAAGAATGAAAAGTTTTCGAATGGGAAAAGAAAGCATTGAAGATGAAGAGCATGCAGGTCGACCCCGGCCCTTGTTGGTGCTCACTCCTGAAAACATCGCTCTTGTCGAAGGAGAAATTATGGAAGACCGGCGGCTCACAGTTACAGAAATAGCAGCAAGAATGGGCCTTTCTAAACATCAGTCCATCGAATTATTCATGAACATTTAAACATGAATAAGGTTAGTGCAAGATGGGTGCCTAGACTTCTTTCCTCAGTCCAAAAGCAGCAACGATTCATCTGTTGTCAGGAATTTTGGAACTCTGCTGTGGCAATGAGAGAGAAGTTCTGCAAACCATTGTTACAGGAGATGAAACTATGGTCCTCTACTATGATCCCTTGTCCAAAAGAGATCGAATGGAGTGGCGTAAACCTGGCGAAGCACCGCCTCTAAAGGCCAAGGTCAATCAGTAAACCAAGAAGATCATGGCCACAGTCTTTCGAAACTGTGAAGGGATACTCTTCATTGACTGCAAGGAGAGGAACACCGCAGTAAATGGAGAGTACTATGCTGGCCTACTGCAAAGACTACGTGCTTCCATCAAAGAGAAAAGGCGAGGAAATCTGAGTGATGGTATGCGCCATCTTCACGACAACGCGCCTGTGCACACAGCTTTTGATGTAAAGGAAGCTGTGAAGAAATGTGGCTTCAAAGAGATGGACCATTCAACCTACAGCCCAGATCTAGCACCCAATGATAATTTCCTTTTCTCATAACTCAAGAAGGATCTTGGAGGAAGGGAATTTGTGGCGAAGTGATGGATGCTCTTTATGCCCATTTTGCAGACAAGACTCCTGACTATTTGGGGGGGGGGATTGAAATGTTAATTCAAAGATGTGGGAATAAAGTGAAACATAGTTTTTGTGTTTATCATATCTAGAGAATATTTCGGACTGGAAACTTATGGATCCACCCTAATACAAAGATGATATTGAATAGGAAATCATGTCAATTCCATTGAATCATTCAAGAAAACTTCATTCTGATCGATGCCGAAAGTTACACGACTGCCATATTGATGAACTTGAAATATCCACTCTCTCCTCAGTGATCTGACTTAAATCCAACCGCAAACACTGAGCTCCGCCCATTTCCTGATAAACACAGCTAACTTTGCCACCTATTTGTGCAGAATTCAATCCTGTGAACAACTTGCACACTGATCAATGCAAGAGGGAAGTGGAATGTTTGAGGTTAAAATCTTATAATGAGTGGGATTATCACATTTCGAATACATTAGGTAACGTTTTAATAATCGAAAAAAGTGTTTGGACCCATTAGTATAACTGTGTGGTCTTCATTATTGCCTACTTGGGCACATTTTCAAGTTTTCGTTACTTCGGAAAGCAATTATGTGATTTCTGCATTATTCTTAGTGGACTGTTACACGTTTAGTCATGCATTTTTCTTTTTCTATGATTCTTTGATATATCATCCACAACACCAGAACTTAAAACATCCCGGGGCGGTTGATTCCAAAACGCTTGCCAGCTCTCCATAAAGGTAAACGTCAATAGATCTGCTGCATGGTTTTATTCCTACTTTTTACTCTGCGAGCACAAAACGATTTATAGTTACGAGTGCTAACTGATTCTAGCATGAGATGTATTCTTGTTTATTCATTTACACCGAGTACGGGAGGAGAGATATATACAGCGGTAATTAAAACACGCATATTCTTCGATATGTCGACATATATTCATCTGGTTTGTTAGTCTAAAAGAAAGCACAGGGAAAACAAGAAAGGAAAATATTGCTCTCTGCGGACTATCTATGTCACATTACCTCTGTGGATGAATATGCGGTGGACACGCAATGCTTTACCATGTCTGTAGTGCATTACACTGAAAAAAGTCAAACAAGTATAAAATATTTATGCTACAATAATTCAGCCTCCACTTTATTGAATATATTTTAATACTAATCTGGTTTATCCTCCTGCATTCTGAACAGCGTCAACATTTCAAATAACACCCTCTTACTAGGCTTACGTTTCTGTAGATATGTAAATAGGTATTTTATTGCTGGAGTATTTTGATATCTTTACGAAGGTATTTCCGCTATTTTGCGCTTTTTTCTATAATTCAATTTGTAGGAGTGATTTTTTTTCTTAATAAAATTTTCAAATTTTATATCTCTACCTATTTGCCATTGTTTCATATAACATGATATTTTCTACGAGAAATAATTACGAAAACCCACAAATTTCAAGTTGACGTTACATTTACTCTTATCTCTCCTTCATTTTGTTACCCATGGCCTCATATACAATCCAATAACTTTTAAGATAGGGAGAGAGAAAGCGCTAATTTTTATTACGGTTAACTTCACAACATTTGAATTCCGAAGAAACTGCTACAATAATCCTGCCTTCCGACATCCGTTGATCCGTTTGGTAGATGTTTGAATAAAGCACAACATAAGAAGCGTAAACTTTCTACTTACCAACATTTTTAACTTTGTTCATCTCTTAATTTATCTTGGCTTTCCTTAAAGCAGAAAACCTCTTGACGGCGCGTCCTAAAAAAACACGTTTCTGTTCTTCTCTTTAACGAAAAAATCTCATTAAAGCAGTTTAAAATAAACAGATGTTTACATGGGGGGAGTAAATCTTTTTCCCCTCCTCTTTCACACACGCACGCCATAGACAGGTCTCAGCATAGTCCTTAACGCCGCGATGGTATCACAGTCGGCGGCGTCTAAACTCTGCTACATGTAAATGCTAAAGAGAGAAATACATGTCTAATAAGACAGTACGATAAGCCAATACAGATGACTCCGGAGAGTTGTAAATATATGAAACTATAAAAAAAAAAAAAAAAAAAACGAAAAAAAAAAAGATTTACCAAATTTACAGCTTAACAATCGCACACCAATGGGGT
This sequence comes from Metallyticus violacea, assembly GCA_030762175.1. NCBI lineage: Eukaryota > Metazoa > Arthropoda > Insecta > Mantodea > Metallyticidae > Metallyticus > Metallyticus violacea. The sequence continues at coordinate 35,807,391 of CM060846.1, forward strand.
CAAAGACTGGCCACCCTGGAGCTCATAATGTGTTTGCACATTTTGTAATCGTTAAGGCTAAGAGGTTTTGTACAAAGTGAGCCAAAAATGTATACACATTTCAAGCAAAGAAAAAGCTGTGTTAACATAACAAAATTGAATTCACACAAACAGAAAATGATGAGCACTAATCATCTTATACTTTTATAGTAACAACAGTTGCTCAAAAAATGTCCACCGCCGGCGTCTATACACTTCTGAGTACGTTGAATTACTGATTGAGTAAAGTTTGCGAAAGTGTCCTCAGCTATTGCAGCACATGTCGTTTCAATTTCTACCTGAAGTGTTGCCAGTGCAGCTGGTCTGCCCAGATCTGTCCTTGTGAACATCGCATACGGTACGAGGAGTCTCAAATTTGTCTCGAATACGTGGAATTGTTAGTCGCGTTGGCGGTTCTGTTCTAGACACAAGTCTCCATTGCCTTTGGACCTCAACAACATTCTCGATTTTCCAATATCAATTCAAAATTACTTTCCGCTGTTTAAACGATACGCTTGGCTCCATTTTGTTGTAGTAACGCTAGCATAACGTAATGTGAGTCACATCTGTTTACAGAACATCATACGATAATCTTGGCTTCATTTGTTCATTATCGATTTACGATAACCTTGGCTTCATTTGTTCATTGTTGATTTACCTGTCACGTAGCAACGCTATCATAATGTATGTGAGTCACATCTGTTTACAAAACATCATACTACATATCGCTGTTGTTTTTCGGTTCAACTTTGAAATATATTAAACAGATATCTACTGTGAAAGTGTGTATACATTTTAGGCACCCTTGATACACACATCATTAGGCACCCAAATGTTGCAGATCAAAAGGTTAAAAAGGAACTATTTAAAGTTAGATGTTTTTATTCAGAAATCGCTATGAGTTCATTTTCATTTTACAAAAGAAACATTCTAATTGCTAGTTATAAAAGATATCCTATCAGAAATGCATTATATAAATTACAGCCTATATCCATACACTATATAGTGCACAGTAATTGAAAATTGTAATGATTAGAGCAAATATATGAAAACAGTCGTTCAGATTCACACTGTGAACAGCTTCTAATGGGAATGAGCTCTTCTTTTGCTGTAGGAATCTCTCCTTGTATGTTGTTTAGCTCTCTTGTATTAGTTTCACGATACAAAGCAAGAATTATATCATGGAATGTCAATCAGACTAAACAGAACAAGCATTTTCCATCACCGCCTTCCTCGACGACAACGCATATTCATTAATACTTGTCAAGATTAACAATTTCTGTTTTAATGGAATTATATCTGCCTTATCTTCACTCGCTTCCATGTCACAATGTAGCTATTTACAACCAAATGAAGTACAATCTGCAATCACTACTGATTCGTATGTATGTATTAATATCGACACAAATGCAGTGTGTGTATGTACCAGCAACAATTGCTAACAATTCATTGCTGCCGAAAGTCCATTTCTTGTGACAACGTGTATAACATGACAAAAACAAATATATTATGATAAATCTTAATTGGGTCAGTATCTGACCCCCGCCCCCCGCCCCACGAGATGGTATGCAACTGTTAATGGAATTTGAATAAAAACCAGATTAGAGGCATCTAACAACTTCTTCATTTAATATGTGCATCTCCATGACATGAATACCCCAAGCGCCGATCTTGGGGAACTATATAAACTGGAGTAAAGCAGCCTTTTTAACTTTAGTGGAACCCAAATTGTGGACACCAAATAAATTTTTGATTTTATTGCATTTTGTAGCAACGCTGTGAACGTAAATATTGAAGAGAAGGCGCGAATAATAATAAAAGCTGGGTCATAGCAACTCTGATGAACTAAGACCTGCCCCAGAGGATGCCCCCGGTGGGAGCTCTAAACTTATCTTCGGCTTTCCAGACCGGAAGCGCTAATTACTATTGCATTAATATTTACAGGTATTTAGGCCCAATCACTTGTGATATAAGCTAACTACAGTCACGATATCATACAAGCATTCGTGTTCTTTCAGTTTTAAATAAAAAAAAGTCATTTATAAAGGGGAAAACTCAATAACAGATTCACTTACAAAAGCAATTCGTTGTGTGCTTAGGATAAAGTAATAATCTGACACGGCGGCATGCATAGAACTGCTTTGTTGTCTATGACTATTTTACACGACCGGTATTTAATCTTTTTCAAATAATTGTGCAATACAGAAGCAACTGTATTACCAGGAACAAGTGGAAAATTATGGAAAGCTTGCATAAAACGAAAATTATCCAAAGAAAGCAGCAAAAATTTGGCTGCAAACGAAGCAAGCTGCATTGATGAACTATAAGACTGAATAATTGTCACTGGGTCCTAAATATTGCACACGAAGGGGATAATACCCATTTTAATTCATGTTTCTGAATTAGTCCAGTTTCGTGGTTATTTCCTCGGCTGCGTTGCGTTCGATGAAACCTGGAAACTTTCTTTATGACACTTAAGAAATAATTGAAATATGTACACAATGTGGGTGATTAATGACACTTTTTATAAGCCGGCGCTGCATGGAGTAGAATGGCGGAAATCGACCACGCGGTACTGCATAGCAAATCTGCGGTGTAACCGGTCGATCTCTACAACAAGCGCGCTGTATTTTCCAAATATTATTACTAAATATAGTATTCTGATGTACTACGTTCTGTAAATAAATAAATTTTAAGAACAATAATGTCATTACTAAAGGTAAAAACATTTTATTGTCTTTCACAAACCACCAGACGTACTGCTATGGATCTGGACCAATATAATAATCTGTGAGATACATTAAGATCAACACCTGAAAAACCGACAAAAGAGCTGAAATACAGGACAGAGATGCTTATTCTTGAAACCAAAGCAAAAGATCTTCAGGAAACCCTAAGCACTTTAATAGTATCTAGAATCTAGACACCGCAGCGCACTTTATGGGGTACGTGGAGTGAAATGAAAATGCAAATGAGGGAGGGTAAGAAAGCGACCTGTAATTACCAGGACACTTGCGTTCCTCTAAAGAAAGGTAAGTCTAAAAGGACAGGAGAGTTGGTACGTGTGATTAGAACTAAAGTGCAGAAGGCGGTGGTTAGAACGTATCAAACCAGTTTATTCAATCCGGAAAGTTAACCGCCAAGGCAATCTGGTTAAGACTTTACATAGGGTGTTCAGAAACGATCACTGTTTAATACGCAGCTAAAGTAATTACTACAGTTTGTAGGGTTAAGTTGGTATAAACTTCAGAGTGTATGATATGCATGCTTTGTTAGTACCTTCATAAACGTTTTGATCTACAAGTTTCAGAAAGTGTTAAAAATTACGATTGGACATGATTTCCTGCTGTGGAATTCAATGAGATTTTCCCCATTGTTATAATTTACAGATTTTTAACAAAAATATTTTGAGTTTGTCTTTTACCTTAAAAAAATTCTAAAATCTTCCGAATCATGCATGTATCTCATATTATATGTACGAATGTTTTTAGTAAATCTTCCAATATTGCAATTGTACAAAACAAGAGTAAAGCGAAAGGTTATTACGGATTAACTATTTAACAATGAACTAGATATCAGAATATTCAGTAATTTTCTGCTGCTAAACTCTAGATACGCAAAATAACACACATTTTAAGAATAGTAGTCATTGCTTCTAAAACATTTTTTTTTTAAACTATGCAGTTACGGATTTTGAAATAAGCTTACGAAAATGCTACTCTTATATAGCTAACGTTGGTTATGGCATTTGTTTGGCACCCCATATTTTTAAATTAAACACGAAACATCAGCTGAGGTATATAATCAGAAGGTATAATCCCAAAGTTTTCAAAATAACAAATAAAAATATGGGACGCATACTTCAAAGTAAATTAATACTGCATTGTATATGACTTATTGTAATTTTATTTAGTCATGAAAAGCTGGTACTTTTAACGAAAGATATGTCAAAAAGCGGGATTCAAACCTTGTTCTGCAAATCGAGGGCATATTTTCAAGTTCTGTTTCTTTCTTGAAGTCGTTTCCCAGAATTAGCGGATTCAATGGGAAGAAAAATCAGCTTATGGAACAGTGCTTACCGCCACACAAAGATTACAAGAAAGAGCATTTCTAATGCCAAAGAGGAGAAAGGAAAAGTTAAATCCTGGGAAATGCTACACCTGGAGGCAAAGGGTGTCCAATACATTCGCCCGCTTCGAGCTACAGGATAAGTAATCGATTTATCACTCTTTGAGATTGCAATGTCAACGGGAACAAGCACAGATCTGCTTTCTTCTGTAGAGCCTTCAAAGAACGTTTTAATTATATTGCGTCACAGCATTACATCTTTTCAGGAAAGGGGCCTATAAACGATAATTTCGATTTAATAACATTGTTTGCCAAAGAAATGTTTTCGTATACGAACATCAAACCTATCCTGTTATCAGAAACGTCTTCATTCTGTCAATATGTTCATTATTAACATTGCACCATGCTATGTGAATATTAATGTTTATAAACATACTGATATATGTTTGAATTTTCACTTGATGCTTATGAAGTATTCATATAAAATTCAGATATGCTCATGTTCAAGTTCAAACGCGATTGTATAAATTTCACGGAGTAGAAATACGAGGTGGTATCAATATGTTCCCGGACAGATTATGTACAGCGCCAACTGATGACACTATAGGTTTGTGCGTGCAGCGCTAGGGAGCTGTAGCTTCAAGCGTCATCGTATTTACATTGGGAGTAATACAATACCTATTTTTGTTATCACATGCATGCACTAGTCTGCGATTTTGTCATGGACAGCAAGTTGAAACAAAGGGCTAACATGAAATGTGCATTAAACTTGGGAAATCGGCCAATGCTCCGGCAACTACGGCGATGTTGCAATGTTTCGAGGGTACGGGCGCTTCAAAAGTGCAAGAACGTTCTTGGAAGACATCATTGGAAGTTGCAACAATTCCAGAAAATTGTTCATAAGTATCATGTGAGAACAACGAAACCCTGCTGATTTCTTCCTCTTCAAGAAGATGAACATGAATCTGAAAGGTTGTCCTTCAACACCATTGAGGAGATAAAGCGCGAATCGCAGGTTCTACACTCTCTTAAAACACCGAATTCGTGGCCGCATTCTAAAAATGGCATGGACGCTATTGCTGCCAAAGAGACTATTTCGAAGGATCAGATATTCATATTCAGGCAAATTAAGTATTTTCTTTCTGATAGAAAAAGTCCGGGAACATTTTGATAGAACCTCGTATAAATTATGCACATAAAACTATTCGAGTAACTTTAAATTTAAAAGTACAATAAATACTACACTCATTTTAAACTATACCCAGACTGATAACTATTCAATGGGTATAATGGTTCAGAAACCATGCATCGTAAAACGTTTCTTGTAAAACTTTTTAAATGGAGAATATTAACGATATCCAATTACCTGTTATAATTTTTATTTCAGTAATAATTTCACTTATATTAGAAGTTATTTACATAAAGTACAGTCATTTATATGGAATGTAATATGCATTTAAACATTTTTTTCCTAGCACATTAGTGTATATTTTAATAAAAATGTCTAACAACATAGTCAAAAGCTCTCTTGATCCCTACCTCGATGACGGATTGCACGACCAAAGAGAGGGCAACGAAATTCAACCACGGACACATTTATAAAATAATGTTTATTTCACGCAGCAATAACCATCAATTTGTGGCACCGAACATTGAGTTAATGTGTCATTAGAGACGGCAATGTGAATCCTACACGTTTGACGTCAGTGGGCATGTTTTATTCATGCTAGGCGACCACGATAATTGATACACTGGACTGAATTGGTTCGTTTGGTGCTACACGCTTCTAGAGAATGCACACGATGTTGTATATTATTTAAATGTTTTTGTTTATAGCCTTTAACCCTTACGATAACATTGCGGCTTTCTTGCAGAATTGTTAAAGCGGTTAGGTTCCCAGCCTGTTATTGCAGCTGTCTCCATCTCCACAAGACTCCTGGATCTTCGTAGTATTTCTAGTAATATGCTAACATCCAGAAAATATTTTATTTTCCTTTTTCTTTCTGCGAGAATATATATAAAATCTGTATACACCAGCCTGGTACCTGGTTTCCTAAACCAGGGCGTGTATACCAAAATTTCCATTTATTGTTATTATAACTATACAATTCAATAATATTTTAATACGTTATTTTACAGATTTTCCTAATAACTAGACTAAAATAATAAACAAAAAATTAAAATAATTAATTGAACCAAAATATAAATTTACTTAACTACTTCCCAAATTAATCTTCCAAAATCTACAAAACTACCAAATTAACAATTTAACAATATTACTGGGAGCCAGCAGGAATTATAGGTGGTAGCCAGCTATTCTATCCTTTAAATTTATTCCATAACTATACAACTATACTACTACTAACCACTGGTTACCAGCGGTGTGTACTGGTATCCAGTACTCGGCAGAGATTCTCTTAAATTGGACATTATCCTTAATTGTTTCAATTCTCCTTAATTTATTACAAACATAATATCCTTCTCTTTGACAACTTACTTCACTTAAAGTTCATTTATCACCATTAATCTTTCCTACTCATTTCATTTATTTGTCCCAACACTTGAACTCATTAAACACTATCACCTCACTTCCACCATATTACTCTGCATCTGTTCTTCCCAACCATTCCTTCTTCCATTTCGCTTGATCCTCCTGGTCCCCTGGTTGCACCATTTCTTGCGCTCAGCTCCTCCTCTCCGGACACCACTTCTCCATCCTCCATCTCCTGCCGCGGCTCATTCCCGTGTATCTCCAACACCCTTCCTTCTCCTTCTGTAATCTTCCTTCTTCCATCTTCTTCCCGGTGTCAAAACTCTTATAGGTATATTATCTACTTCAGGTTGTAAATCAACATTATCCCGTTTATTATATTTTTAGGCATTTTCATCTCCATATTCCCTTCTTCCTTAACTTTATCTTCTCCTTCTAATATTCTCTTCCTCTTGATTTAATTAAAGTTATTTTGTATATTTTCTATTCTTGTTAAGTTATTTGCGTTTGGGGGTTGTCTTTGCATACGTATGCGTTCTGATCTTCTTACCTCGTCCTCAGCTTTTTCATTACATCTTATTATCTGCTCTTGTGGTATTACCTCTTCCCTTGCTAGGTTACTTATTTTGTGTGCGGCCTGCTCGAGGTATTTATATAGGCCCTTATTTCTAAGTATATGTGCCACCTGATGGCCACTTAAAATTTCTCTTTCTTCTCTCACATGTTCTAAATAGCGTGTGCATTCAAATAACACATGCTCTGGGTTATCCTGTGTTTTGCAAAGTGTACAGATATCGTCCTCTGTTCTGTTAATTTTCTTCCAATAAGTTTTGTAAGGCCCGTGTCCTATAAGGTAATGGTATCATGCCTTTGGTAGGTTGTATAAATTTTAGTTTTAATCTCTCAAAAATGTTGTTAAATAAGTCGAAAGTTCTCCTGCCTGCCTCGGCATTTTCCCATTCGTGCTGCCATTGTTCTTTTAATTTATGTTTTATTTCATTTAAATTGTTGCAGTGACTGCCGATTATTAAACTTACTTTCTCCAAGTTGCCTTTCTTCAACCAATAAACAGCGCCTCTTAATTTAATCAATAGGTCAATTGGCCATATTCCTGTTACTACAAAAAGGGTCATAGTGGGTGAGGTGCTTAATGCCCCCGTAAATCTTAATAACACCTTCCTTTGTGATCTTAATAGAGTTTTTATTTGGACATCCTTCATCCTCAGAGACCAGACCCCTGCTCCATAAGTCATTATTGAAGCAAAAATGCTCGTGTAGTATACTGTAATGACATTTAATGGAATTTTAAAATTCCACTGAACTAATCTTCGAGAAAAGATCTATCGTGGAGTTCCATACAAAACGGCAGGGGGCAGTAGTGCAGTCCATTTGAAATATGCGCTCCAAGTATCGATAGTCTACATTACGCTAAATGATAAAGGTGAAGATGGTGCAATGGCGGAATGAATAGCAGAAGAAAAACGTAGGATTCTGATGTCACCTTCTACACCACAAACCACTTGCGACCTGCGATCAACCCCGGTCGTCTTTGTGACAGGTGAGAAATTTAACCACCCGCAACGACGACGCTTTCTGTTTAAAACTCAAGTATGAAAAGTGAAATAAATTAATTCTGTACTCATTCTTCTTACAGAAGATGCTGGATGAAGAATACATCTAATTACATACAAGTGAAAATGCTAGTTTCTTAACAAAATATAAATTATGTATCGTACAAAATGCTAACATTAAAAAGAGCACTTATAGAATTCATATTTTATTTGTACTACCCGAAGTTTAAAAAAAAATGAAATTTTATGGCGTCGTATGTTCCCAGCGCCAAATACCGAAGATGGCTGGAGGTAGTGCCGGTAAACGACCGACTCGCGAATGGACGGTTTTAAATGTCTCACTGAATTTAAAATATAAATATTTTACATAGTATTTATTAAAATAATATTAATAATAATAATAATAATAATAATAATAATAATAATAATAATAATAATAATAATAATAATAATGGAAAACAGACAAAAACAAGTGGGCGTTTTATGCAGTGTTAAAATAAAAAAGCAACAAATTGTTAAAAGAAAAGAATATTCAACTCGTGTGAAAGCACTCGTGGATATTAAAGTCATTTGCGAAAGTTTTAACTGCTGTGAAACAAGCGTAGCATCTAAACGCATTATTTAAGTCCTACTAGATTCCCTGACCTGAAGTTCTACTGTATTCATTTGTGAGTCATTTTAAAGAGAACTTCTATAAATCAAATGCGCCAACCGCCAGAAGAATCAGCCTATGATTCGGAGCATTTTAGGACCCGTTTACTGTGCCGAAAGCTGTTCAGCAGCAAATTCATTCTAACTCGGGAAGCAAGGCCCAAACAAATGAATGGTACGACACTTGAAAAGCCGTATTTTTCTAATTGCGTGTCCTGCCCTACCTGATCTATAACCTTCATTGTTTATTATTATTATTATTATTATTATTATTATTATTATTATTATTATTATTATTATTATTATAGTTTTATTGTACTCCCAGGAATGCCATACTTCAGGATTATCCTTTGCATATTTCATGTTTGTTTGTATAGGCCTGTAATCTCTAAATTTGCCGATATAAATAACTACAATTTAAATAACTTTAATTTACACAAAAGCATGTCAATTAATACATTGAGAGCAAAGTTTAAAAAAAAGTTAACCAATATTTTAAAATTTAATCTCCCCACCACAGCTAACTCTGCATTCTAATTTCAAATGATATCCCTACATTATGATACTTAAGTTTTAAAGAAGATTACCACAGTTTTTTTATTTATTTATTTATTTATTTATTTTTTTGCTCTATCGTTGAATTGTTGTTATTATTCCTTGAATACTGACAGAAAATAACAGCATTTAATGTAATGCTATTCTGTCCAACAATCCGGGTTGCGGGGCAACGATATTATACATAAAAACATACATTGGCACTATTTTTAAATTTTATAATAGTACTGGGTGTAATTTTAAATTTCAAAGTGTGGTGGCTAAAATGTAATCAAAATTTATTTTGAATTTTCCCTTCAATATCTAAATTGATGCCATTATTGTATATGTTAATTTAATTTTACATAAGTAACTATTCTAGCAAGTTATGAAACAAAAACTCTGTATATCTTATTTAAAATATAAATTTACCTATACAGTTACTTTTAGTGCTTGATAACAAAAATATTATGAACATGACTAGCGAATTATGGTCACATTGATTTGAAAGAAGCAAAAATTCGAAATTGTTGTTTTAAGAGGGCGGCACTTCGCGACAGCATAAATCCGGGATGCACAACATTACCTCTGCTACTACTACTGCTTATAGAATGTTAATAACTAGAATTAACATTCCTACATGTGCGGCTGACATACACAACAGAGAGAGAGAGAGAGAGAGAGAGAGAGAAACAGAAAGATGTAGCAATGCACTTATTTAAACAAATAAAAATGCACTAACAAAAAGATTGATTTTCTTTGCTGCAGGTTGTCTGCATGAGAACATTGTTATTTTTAAATATAACATTATTTGATATTTAAATAGCTGCAAGTTTTTACATACTTAATATATATAATTATTAATAAACTACAATTATCTCACAGTCTTTTGAACTAATTCATTAAAATTTGTAACGTACCAACAATGAATGTATAGTAAACTAAAGGCAAACTTTCCTGGAAACGCACGAGACGAGATATGACGTTTTAGGTGGTGCATGCACATAATGCTTCTTATAGGCAAGAAGCGCCTACCATTTTCTATCACCTCTCCAGGTCAAAATACTCCACAAGCTTACCAAGACTTTATTTTGCAGCAACAGACTCAAAATAGAAATCTCTTACAGATATTTTTACCACTTAAATACGCATTAAGTAATAGTTATATGAAATTAAATGATTAAATGGTTGGAGGTAGGTCCTAGAAAGCTGCCCCTGCTTTAAGCAACAAATGGGACATTTATTTTACTTTGTTAACAATTGCGAGTGATTATCAGAAAAATTCAGAAAGATGAAGCAGAAACGTTATTTCATTTTAATTGTAGTTCTTGCGCAGTTCATCTGAAAGATACCAAAAAACAAGGCCTAGGAAGGTGAGAAAGAATTGTGCAGAAAAAGCGGTTTTGGATAACAGAGCAAAACGGAGGGGAAATCAATGGGCATGGAAGCCTACAAGTACATTGCAAAGCTGATTCTAAAACATCAAAAGAAAGTTCTCCGTATAGACAACGTTACAAACCAAAATAACACCGCACTTTCCTTCTAATTGTCGACAAGAAACAAAGGCATGTGATGTAGAGTAGACAACTCCAGGAACAAGCTTGACTTTCGTTAAGTGGGAATGTTCCATTACGGAAGCAGGATGCTCCCCCTGTAATTAGAGTCAGAAGATAAGGGAATTGGGCACCCCTGGCTCACAATAGCTCTAGAAGTAAGGGGACATTAGCCAGGAAATCATGCTCTGTCGGATTGTGGTACTTGGTGCAACGCGGAGAAAGACAGCAACACACAGACAGAAACGGCAACGCATTAGCGAAATGGAGGCTTCCACCCCAACAGTTAACTTGAGGGGTTGCTGTGCCAGTGGCGGCTCTTTGCCAGTGATACAAAGTCAGGCTCTCGGTTTGCCCCCGGCAAGTGTAACTTGAGTATCGAACCGAGGGCTATTTACACGCTTGGCACATCCGTTTACTCGCTCTATTAAACACAACATGTAGAACCTTCGTAAGCTGCTATACACTGCACACGTGATGAACTGCTAATGACCTCCTTCGTGCTAGAATTTGCCAACACGATCTAGGTTCCAGTCGACATTTGAAGCTGTCTTTACTTTGATTAAAATAATAATAATAATAATAATAATAATAATAATAAAAGGTAGAAATAATTTGAATATTAATATATTTATGCAGTTTTTGTTCATTGCGAAAAAACTGAAAAACCCAAAAGAGAACAATTTAGGAATCAAATAGCAGAAAACGGACTGAGAAATTTAAATCATGGATGCAACGTTTCGGTTAGAAATACATATAATGTTGATATAGAGCATAGTTTACAGACATTTGTTCATAGTACCTCACGAATCTACAAACCATTGGTGAACAGATGTCACAACAATCTTCTTATGAAAATTCGTGTTATTGTCTTTGAAACTTAATAAAAATATTGCACTCCATATTATTCAAGCTTTTAAAACAAGTCAAAATATTCCACTGCAAATGGTTATTTTAACGGGTCATCGACAAGTTCCCCCGCATTTGTGATGTGCACCGCACAGAAGAAAGTTGGTACTCCTACATTTCAAACATTCCTTCCTTTGAATCCGGTTTTAGTAGGTAATCCGCCCACCGTTGCTAAGGTTTGGACTTTGGAGTGTGTGTGTTTGGTGGTTAAGTGAACACAAGTACGGTCGCCGCGCGGTCAGTGTTACCACCCGAATTCTCTTCCCTAGTGAAATTTCGGCTATACAATGGCTGCGGAGCGACTTCTCGATAATTGTTTACTAAGTTCTACAACCAGGTGACGAAATAAATAAACAGCGTCAAAATATACTGCATTCACGATAATTTAGGGTACGGTATTGGCAAAAGTGTGAATTAAGAAATAAATCTTGTATGTAAGTCAAGGGCATGGGTCCCCCCCCCTTCTGCTACCGCAGTTTTTATGAAAATAACGTAAAAGGTTTGACTCAGATACTGGTGTGAATTGAAAATGATTCATATAAGTGAAAAAATCCATAAGATAAGATTGCATTACGACAGAGTTTGGGTATTTCCCGTTCTTTTCGGTACCTTTCCACTCTCATAGGGGGATGAAATGACAGAAAAGCAGTGAGTCACAAGACTCAGATTGACACAAAGCAGAATTTAATTTTTCATGTGTTAAAAGGGAAGAAAATTACAAGAAATTTTTGACTTGTCCAAATTTTAAGTAGCTGATAGGCACGGGCTCGATTCCCGGTAGTTTCTTAGGATTTTTTCTAAGTTAGAGAGGTCTGGTCCACCCAGTCTGGTGAGAATAATTGGGAAGCTGCCCGATAGATGGCGTTCTTCGAACTAGGGAACCGCGTGATAGGCGACCGGCGGGGTGCCAACATGTTGATCGTATGTTCTCTGCAATACTGCCTTATATCAATGCAGTCGTAAGACGGAAGTAGAGGAAGCAGAGGTCGCTGCGGCAGGCCAAGGCTCACCCCGGGCTGTAGCGCCAATAAGAAGGAAGTATGTTTTACTGTACTAAAAAGTAACCTATACGAAATTTGTAAATCTTTCTACATGTCTCCAAGAGGAAAATAATATCAGCCCACTTAAATATTCAGACCGGAAGAAAGTAAGCCTTTATCAATTATGCAGCATGCTTTTTTTTTTTTTTTTCAAAATTTAATTTTAAATCGTATCAGCTACCACTGGAACTTCTGCCATTACACGTATTTATTAGCAGTTCCGGAGGAACACAATTAACAGGTTACTTACGTATTACATTTCCTATAGCACACAAGATAAATGGTATCAGTTCAGAATCCACTTATAGCCCAGTGATGCTGTCTTCAAATAACAAATTCACCTTCCATAAGGGTATATGAAGATAGTATTTTAAGCTCATAACACTGCAAACTCGCTTACAAGCAAATTCTACTTCTTCATAGGTTTACAGGAAAATTTTTTTGAACATTACGAGAATTGCAACACTAAGTATGTACTTTACTTCACACACTTTCATTCTTAAAATGAAATACGGGGTGAAATTATCTGTTGACACCTAAACGCAAACCATTATATTGAATGCGATTTGCTGTAAAGAATTTGACAATGTTATTACAGGATTAACATACTATGACCAAACAAACACAATTTTAAAAAAGGCAGCGAAAATTTCGGTCTGATGTTCCAGTTTGTACCGTAAAAACCTTTATGTAGTAGTAGTATGAACTGTCCATTAATTGTTACATACTTCTAACAAACTAATGTTTTTAAAGATATATCGTTAAAATACCAAATGCTAATTGAAGATTTGATCCTATGTCAAATCATCGATGGAATAACACAGTCAGTATGTAATAAAAAACAAAGCCAAACCAAACTTATGGTCCCTAAAACTCTAGAGGCGTTGAATCGAATTTGATAGCTGAGAGACTGTTAAAAACTGTAGAAGGTAAATGCATAGGGGTATTTACCACTTTTTTGGTTTTGTTTTATCAATTTTAAAATCAAACAACCTCTTTTCGAATCGCAGAGTGACATATGTTTTAGCAGGACAAATGCAACCCTTGTGACAGAGTAAGAAATGCCCTAGGACTCCACCGCCAGCGAATTCTTTGCCATTTGAGATCTATGTTAATTAATGCGCTCTTACCAAAAAAAAAAAACAATTCCGCTATCATTTTACATTAATCAAATTTAAATACTTATTGGTATATTGGTTTCTATACATATTATTTAGAGGTTAAACAGCACTATTATAATTCTGGAGATTGTTTTGACACCCTGTATTAACTTTTCTTTGTCAGCCGAAGATAAAAGCAAGTCCAGACTATCGTAAAAATAAAATAACAGTACAACATAATCATGTATTATAAAACCTAGAAATAGTTTTCTCAAAATAATCATTATGTGGCGATAAAGTTTATGCATATTCTATTTACCTAGAAGTGTTTGTTCCGGATAAGTATTCATTTAAGCAAAAGTATTCATTTTAGGGCAAAAGGCACAATATATTTTTTATATTTTGTATGCTATTAAGCAGCATGTCTGCTTGCTGCAACATCAACCATCAGAATATTTTCACGAGATAAATGGGTCCCAAGAAAAAAAGAAACAAATGAAAGAAAGAAAGAAAAAAAAAAGAGATATACCATTCGGAAAAATAACAAAATTAAATAAATTGAATTCTATTTATTTAGTTCAATAATGTTACAACGTGTGAGTTTGTGAAAATCTCTCGGTGTTAGGCACACACTTTTGGCTGAGTGAACAGTTGATAAGCCTTGTGGACGTATCTTAATGGAAGAGGTAGGGAAAGAACGTTATTAAGATCAAAGGTTCGATTTCGACAGCGGTGTTTTATATCACCCCATCTCCCACCCAAAAGCGTGCGGCCAATTTTTTTCTCCTCTCTTTGGAGGGAGGAGGTGGAGGAGAACAGAGGGGGAGTAAAGCGTGCGTTGTGTTACTCTGGTAGCCAACACAGCGCTACCAGCAAAGAGAGCCACTTTTACAATAAATGAATAAGAGGTGCAGTCACTAATTCCATGTCCTAATCTCCGCGATCTCTTAAGGCCGACTAATGAAGCGACCTGCCATTCTTTCTGCAATTCAAGACAGCTCAGGGTCTATAAAATGCACGAATGGGGGTATTGAAGCAGCGGGCCAGACATGTTAAAACAGGTTTCTTACTTAAGCTCTTCCGCTATGTAACGCAAGAGAGAAAAGTATTCGACTGGAATGCATTTTTGACACTCGCTGCATTCCTGACTATACATGTAGATCAAGCATATTAAAGCTCGGATGTTAATGAAGTAATTTTTTTTTTTGTGAGCAAATAGCAAATGCAGAATGTAAATAAAAGCGAACCGAAGTATAATTATCCCCTTCCACATTTTTTTCATTTTCCTCTATTGATCACTTTCTAGGGGGAAAAAGTGTTTTTCGTTGCATTTTTATTCGTTTTACTATTCACGCTTGACGGTGTCAAACAATTGTTTTCACATTTTTTTTTATTAGTGTAAGTTTTCCTTAAGTTCTTAATTTCCTTCAAACTGACACACTCATATGGAACAAGAAAAGATTCTTAAAATGAGGAATATTCATGCGATGAGACACCTGAAATTTGTGTGTATTCGTTGGAATTGTTTTCATACAAAGAAAACAAAAATAATAGTTAATAATTAAGTCCTGTTTCCTTTGAAATATCTCAAAAATTACTAAATCGTTCTGAAAAAGTCCTTCTGTTTGGATAACAGCATTGATGTGTTTATGAAAATTGGCGAGAAAATTCGCGCAGATCTTGAAAACATAAATACCGTCAAACAGAATTTGAATCACTGCGCCACGAACATTGCTGATAAACTGAAAAGGTTCGAACTAAGAATAGAAGTTACTAGACGAAAAACTGGGGTAGGTGAAAATATCGAAATGACCTGGTGTACTTTCACGGCGCGAGTGTATCTTACAGGGTGTTTAGAGATGGACAAAATTAGGAGTTCCATGACCAAATAATCAACCTAATATTCAATTGATGCACAGTTATTAATACATGTAATTATTCCTCATTTTGTGTACTAACATTAAATGCGATTCCTTTCAGCATTAGTGAGGCTAACCTTGACTTGAGCTGTTCCATTTCAGGTGGGTAAAGGATTTATAGTGAATGATAGTGAAACAAAGAGAACACTTTTCAGAGAAAATGTCACCCCTTCTCAGTACTCAAGTATTGTCGGTTGTCACTAAGTCCCTAAAGTGTAATGCGGGTTGCCTATTGCGGAACATTAAGCGGCGATTCTGGGACACCCTGTATAGATACACAAAGTGTATAAGACAAACTTTGAGGAACGATAGAAAATAATACAGAGCATAGCTTTCCGTTAAGGAACATAAGTTCGCTGACACCTCTTATAAGTTATACATCGGTTTTTATCGTGCACGAAATGTGCGCCGTTAAGTCCATCTACAATGCTACAGTCGTTTGTTGAACACCACTTATTGAAATGTTTTAATTATTTGTATTCGTTATAATACTTTAGCAACTTTTAAAAAGTTGCTTAGACAAGTGGCCTTTTGCTGAACAGATTTCCTCACTTCTTGCATTATTTGTCGTGTTTAATAAATAGTCTTTGCCCGTGTGGGTCTCTTGACATTCATAGCCTCTGTCGTTCGGAATTTCTTTGCAGGTGTATGAGCAGGCAGGCCTTTCTTTGTCGGATGACGGAGAATTGGTCTCTCAGAAATAATTAATATAGTATCATGTATAAGATGTGTGGTTATTTTTGTGTTCCTTTTCTTTCCGTTTTGGAAACAGGCATTTCGAAAATCTTTGTGATAACTAGAACCCTTTTATATGCGACAGTTTATTTCTAGGTAATTGGCTTTTAATAAAGTTCATGTTTGAATTAACCAATAAAACCAACCAACCAAGTGCAAATATAATACAAACTGATCATGCAGTTATAAATGTTATAAATAATACTAGCAAAACACTTTCAATTATCTAGCATTAACGCATTAGAGTAAAATAGCAAACAAATCGTTCGTAATCAAATGTAAACAAAATATATTTTAAGCTAAAAGGCACGCTTTAAACAAAAATAATTACATGCATAAATATGTATAACACGTGAAAAATGGAAAGGAGCTGTACAGATAAATATAATGATTAACAATAACAAAATGTTTAGATGTATTAAATCTGAAATACTTTAAGCTATTACACAAAATAGGCGATATTTCCGATAGAAAATGAGCTACTTCGCAATGTTTCTGGCACCTAGATTAACCCAGTTTCCATGATTCGCTGACATTGGAAGATGGGAAGTGCTGAGTGTTCAAAGGGGAAATGTATGGTTCTTTAGTTCATTGTCCTGATTATACTGTTATTTGCTTTATTCACTTTTAGTTATTCCGGAATTACTGATTCACAAGGAAAATAAATAAAACATAGCACAGGATGAATATTATCCAGAACAAGATGCAGTTTATAAAGAAACGGGGTGCTGAAGTTCTCTTCCTGTGCTTTAGCATAGGAAGAGTATACATATCATCAAGCTTAAAGATGAACTTAAGGATTAAGGGAAAAATTAGAACGTAGAAGAGAATACCTCAGAATCTAAATCAAGAAAATTAGGGTTCAAATGGAAGAAGTATTACTCAAATCATACCTAATCTTCGTTACTATTTGTTTATTTTTTCATTATTAGTTATTACAGTGTGCAGCAGCCATTCTCTCATTGAGTCTAGCCCATTGTAGATAAGCAAATTTCCTTCTATCTGGCAACACTATATACATACATTATTAGCATTTATTCAGTATGTGTTATATTATTGTACACAAGTGCTTTCTACTTTTCTCAATTAGTGTATACATTCTTGCCTAAAATGTAACATAATGCATCACCACATCGTATCCATTCCTCACTGCGAACTGCAATTAGCGAATTTAATTTGTAATGTAAATTTAACTGTTGTCTGGCATTATGTAAAAATAAATAAAGAACTGAAAACCAACGAAAATAGTAGAAACAACGGCGGTAAGGATAAAGAGATAAAGAATATTAAAAGGCTTGAACAGGGAAGCGGAAATGAACAAATGAAGAGTTAAAACTACAGTAACTCTATACATGAAGCGCCAAAATCAGATACACGCACAGAAACACTTTAAGGTCTGGCCAAACACTTAGAAATTCTCGGATATATATTAGGATTATATATGTCGATTGCTGCAACAAGACCTTGAAGACAAAATTCTTGAGTTTGATCAGAACCAGTTGAACATTGAAGACAAACCGAACTTTGCGTTCTCTCGTAGCTGCTTTACAAAATTCGTTCCTTGTCATTTGCCGCATTGCGTTAAATGAGCACTGGCTCGTTCTATTCTTCAAACTGCTATTTGTATGGATTGACGTTACAGGTGCATGTATTTTAATGGAACCTAAAACCAGTCTAAGCACAAACAAAGAGTCAGCCAGTCATCTTCAGCTGGCTCGGAACGCTAAGGAAGATGACGATCAGTCCGCTTGCCAGTGACCTATGCCAAAACCAGAACAGCAGCCTCTTTGTTTGGTTCCGAGAGCTCAGATCTGGTTCTCTCCTGCCTATCCCAAAGTAGACGCAAAATGTCAACAAGCAAGCTCATCAAAACATTCAGCTAAGTAACCACGTTGCCAACACTTTCACAAAATACTTTTTCAATTAAAAGCGTTTCATCTATTTCAAGTAGTGAGTTTTTGACTTATTTGATGCCACTATGAACATTAGTCTTTTACCTCCGCATAGAGAACTTGTGATCTTTTCGCTCAAAAATTAGATACTTCAATTTAGTTCACCTTTCATTTTGTTCTGAACATCCGAATATATATATAAGTTAGCAGTTTTATGTACATCAATACTATTTTCTACCTCCATCATTTCTTATTTAATAACTTTTCACCCGTTAAGGGGCTAAACGCTCCTCCCCGTCTATAGCCATGTTTTTACGATGATGCTACAGCCTTCGAAATTGCGCTTAATTTTATATTTACACGTTTTACTATACTGCCGTATTGACTTGATTCTGCGTTAAAAACACAGAGATGCCAATTCAAGTAATAATTTAACTTTTCTTGGTAACTTCATTCTCTCACAAAATTCTCTAAGCGGGCCGAATGGAAGACTGCAAAATTCCTTGAGTTGTGGGCATCTAATGTAAATAGTTTGCTGTCTTAACGAGCTAAATTTGGTTTTCCGTATTTCTCCATTATTTGTTTTTCCCTATAATTTACTTGAATGATTGCTAATTTCTTTGAAACGCTGCAAAATCGATTTCTTTCTCTACTATAGCGTATCAATAAATTTTTATTGTCTTTAAAATTAAAAGTTACATTCACAATGATATTACTACTTGTGCAGCTTCCGTTTGAATAATACAATAAAGAGCGTCTCAGAATCACCATGCGCATCGTTAAACCTCTCCCTTGTGGTTTATAAATGCATGTCTTTAAAATAAAATTAACGATAATTCTTATACACTGTATAAATGAGCTCTTTTGTGCAAGCCTATAGTTTTTTTTTTATTTTTCAATATACAGAAAAAAAAATGTATGTTTTTGCATGATTAATACATACGACAATTTTTAAACCAGAATTCTACACTACAGTTTCGCTTAATTAAACTATTTATATACAGAGTTATTTTGGGCTATGGCCGATGCTGAGCGCAGCAAGCGCTGGGTCAAGGTTAACTCGGTTAGGAGAGCAAGCATTATTTATTGTGTGTTGTTATACACCATTTTGAAGTTAAGAGACCAGCATAACTCAAGTGTTTGCGTTATTATAGACAGCTGGTGCGCCTGTGTTATTAACAAGTGGGTTAGTGAATTAACTGTTTACTCTAGTGTTTTGTTATGAAATGTTACACCACAACAGGAAAAATAATAATTAAAAGAAATAAAGCCTCATACTGTAGAGATACTTAAAAGAAAAGAACAGGCTAGAAATTGAAATTTATTTATTTATTTTCGGACGCTCTTTAACATCTCAGGTCATCAGCGTCCCCATTCAATTCAAGGCGTAAAACGGCCGACAAATTTTGCTCAGAGACCTCTTCTTTCAGGCATGAGGTTTTACGTGCCGTAAATCTACGACAAGGGACCCTTGGCTTTAATTCCCATCTGAAGGAAGCCATGCTTAGGATTTTTACGCCCGAAAACAGAAATTGAAATAATTACGGAAGTAGAGCTGTTACCAGTGAATACAAATTGTAGTAATAGACGTCAGAAAAATGCGAATGCAGACAGACATCGCTTTGAACAACATCTACAACCCAAGTTAGTACTCATTATGAAATAAAACAATATGCATGCTGTTATTGATCCAAATTTTGCAGTAAGAAATTTGAGAGTAATCGGTGGTTGGTGCGAACTCTTTAAGACTTGCATTCAGTTGCGGAAGCAAGCAAAAGAAAAAAAGAAGAGAAAGGATATAATAAACCATAATGCATGTATAATTTAGGCAAACTACAAAATAAATTTAAACATATTCACTTCAGAACTGGAAAAATATGTCATATTGATTGTAACAGATTTAATGGCAACACTTTTGTGTAGTAACACTTAATTTTTTTCTATTTCCAACATAAAGAATGCATTATATGATAGAACCTAATTATTGAAGTCAAATGATATATTTTTTAAGTTGTTCATTAAGGCCAGGAGGCCACGGAATCTCTTCGTAAGCTTTGTCTGTTCTGCAGTATTACTGTATAGGTTCTTTGATGAGGAAGTAAGTACGCACTAAGAATTACGTTAAAAGAGAAAAGGTGGAGTTCATTATGCCCGTTTACCATGTGTGCTTTCATATCCGCAGTCATTTCAGCCTAAGAAATTTTTCTTAACCCCGACGTGATCTGTGGTAGCTCATTGATATAGTTCAGTTTTCTTGCTAAGCACCGCTAACCATTTAGGCTCACCAGTACGAGCAGGTGCATTTATCAGCCACTAAACGAGAAACGCCAGAATGAATAATCATTTGAACTGACATCGTTTCAGCGCTTGCATACAATTAAGGAAAATGTAACTGTCCTACAGAACAGTGGACAATAACCATACCTTAAAATACCCATACAGTTTCTAACTCAACATGCCCGCCTTAAGACAAAGAAGAGTGTTCGAGGGTTTTTTCTTGCATTCTATTTGCATCTTGTCTGACACGCCACTGTGGGAAATAAGAGCTCCCCTCGTATCCCTAGAGGAATTCATCGCGGAGTGATGCAGTAAAACTTCCACACATTGCAGGCCTTGGCGCCAGATACAGACCGGCTCCAGTAATAAGGGCTAATCACTTCGCTTACCACGAAAAGCTGTATCAATATTCCGTGCAGGTTGTTCAACGTGCTTCATCTCTGTCGAATTTGCTGTTAGCGTCTACCTTTCCCTATAAAGTGAACTGTTCTATAAAATAATTGAATAAATCTTCATTTTTCAACAAAATCACCTCCGTTTGATGTATTGCACATGAGGCGCTATTTTGTAACCCGGCTACAGAGCTCTTTACAAACAATTTTGTTTTGAAGTCCGCAAAATGGCGATAAGGGCCTAAAAGAGATAATCTGAAGGTTCTATCTCGGGCTGATTGAAATGTGAAGAACACTTCACCCTTGCCCAATTAGGGAAAAGCATGCGTAGGTGAACTATGCAAATTTGTTTCCAAAGCTTCCCTCTAACGTAATGGTTGTACCTGTCTTAATAATTTCACAAGCTTTGCAGCTTTCAGACTCTTCAAGGTTGTTAGTTTTCTTGTCGAAGATAATTATTTTAAGTGAATGTTGAATTTATTTCTTCTGCAGTGAGAAATAAATGCAATTCTTTAATTTATATCAGTATGTGTGTTTCCGGCTTTTGAATCCTGGGCCCTGTTTCACAAAAGTATGGTTTAATACATACAAGTGTTTTTGAGCAGATCTAAAGTATGGTCTTGACTTCTGTTCCACGAAAGAAATGCTACAGTGGTAAAGTATTAATAAAAAGTTACACTGACGTCATATAAGAGCAAGATGGAGGAACAGCTGTTTGCCACACTTTGCCATACCTTGAATTAGGCTATGTTCACTCTTTAGGGCTTTTTAATGCATAGAGCGCATCATGGTCATTCCTGCAAAATGGGACTTGTTTTTTTTCTCAGACATAATGAGTATTTAAACACTTTATTATGCATTTGTCAATATTTAAGCGTAATAATCCACTTTGAGACGATGGTCCCATAAAACTACATTTAGAAGTCGAGAGATGGCAGAATAACCGAGCTTTCCAATTGCTCTCGGTCATTTATTTTAGTATTCCATTTTAACCTTTATATTTATTAATTTTCTTATATTGCTTGACAATCACGTTCTTATAAGCACAAAAAAAAACCTGTGCAAATGATGCAAAAGAGATTATTTTAAAAGTGAATGAAGAATGAAAAAAGATTATTTTCGTGGCAAGTAGCAAAAACCTTAACAATACATTTACTACGAAGCTATGCATTTGGAACAGAAACGCCAATGTCAGTCATAAACTGTACTTTATTTGCACTTAATCTTACTTTATCATTGAACATAGAGACTAATTGATCGTTTCTATATACATATTCCTACTCATTATTATCATCATCACTTTCGCTAATATTTAGCACATCAACTGGCTCCCAAAAAGCATTAAAAAGACAAATGTTGTGCTAGTATTTGAAGTTTCCATTATTCTTACACTTGTAGAGAAATTTATACAAATTACCAGTGTCTGAATAATATTAACACTTCTGTGGAACAGAACAACGAAAAATAACTATTACATTTATATAAGTAAGGAGTTGTAACGTACAAGAGTAGCAGAAACCTTTGTGAAACAGAATTTTACTAATAACTACAAGTTACTTGTAATGCATTGAATCAAACTTTTGTGGAACAGAGCCCTGTAAGGAAGTGTGCACACATATAATTAATTACACATATCGACGTAATACAAACAGGAGAGTCCGGCACAGTTGTTAAATAACATGCAGGCGATCTTACAATTCTGATTCTGAACACGCTGATAATGATGGTGATGACGATGAACTGCTGTCCTCTACAGAAAGCATAATGTAATGCACTTACATAAGCTTCTCTAAACAAAGTAGGCTTGAGGGAACTGTCATTTTGATGGGTCAGAGCTGCTCATTTATAGCATAAACTGCCAGTGTCAACAATTCAATCTTCCCAATTATTTTAGGTTACCTTTTTACATGTACCCTGTTTCTCACCCAGCAGGAATTACAAACTCACACTTTGCATCCAAATATTTATTTATTTATTCTGGTAGAGCCAAGGCCATAGGTTTTCTCTTCCGCTCTACCAATCTAATAACAATTGCATGAAGTTATAGTCGCAATATTACAATCAAAACATTGATAGTAAAGTTGACAATACTCGTACACATATAGACTAATGTAAAACATGATGTATATAAATAAATGTATATTAATACATAAATATGAATAATGAAAAATATTAACTTAAGAAGAAGAAAAAAGTTAGAAAATAAAATAGCAATAATACACAACAAGCACCAGCAGTGACAATTTATACAAATATCAACCTACGTAAATCCTGAAAGTAAAACTAAAGATAAAAGCAAAACATATAATTAAAAACCCAAACAATAATATGAAGGAGATAAGAGCATTTATGATAGTAATAAAAATAATAGAATGAATAATTCTACAGCAGAGTAAAACAAATAATAAATGAATTATAACAAAAGGAATCTTAATCTAGAATTCTACACTGATATATCCTCTTAGGAGTAACTTCTGTTGCACTATTGACTCACATATTTAAGCAGCACTGAATTTGGTCTGTGTTTGGATTGCACTTTTCACTCTAACCCTTTGGTTGTTAAGAACCAACAAGTCTAAAAAACCAACCATCATTTCATTTGATAAAATTATAAGGTGGTATCAAAAGGTTCCCGGGCTGGTTGTGTAAGGCGCCAACAGATGGCAGTACAGGGTTGCGCGCACAGGTCCGGGGGAATGTAACCTTGAACTAGCAGTGTGCCAAACGGTATCGCTGAATTTATCGTACATTGGGAGTACTGCAATTCGTAGTCATCATGTGCGTGTATTAGCCAGCGATTTCGTCCTGGACGGCAAGTTAGAACAAAGAGCTAACGTGAAATTGTGCTTTAAACTTGGCAAATTGGCCATAGAGACATTAAACATATTTCGGCGCGGGAGCTTCAAAAATGGAAGAAAGTTCCTGGGAGTTGAAAAGGTCGGAAAATGATTCATGGGGATCGTAGGAGAACAATGAATGTCTGCGAACTCCTTTCTCTTCAGAAAATAAAGATCCATCTCAAAGGTCACCATTTCAACACGTTGACGAGATACAGCAAGAATCGCAGGTTCTACACTTACAAACAATGACTTTGAGGGTGAAATTCAAAAGTGGCAGACACTCTGTGACCGGTATAAATTAAGATATCCTTTGTAACAGAACTAATCCGGGAACTTTTTGATAACACCTCGTAAGTCTGGTTGTTTACAGAACTTAATAATGTTCAACTCTTGCACACAAATTTACTGCAGTGGACAGTTAGATATGTTCAATAATAAAAGTAAAGTAATTACAGGGTAGAATAAAAATGGGACATCAACTTATATTCAAAGCGTATATATTTGTTTACTGTTAGACCTCCATGAGGAACACAAAATACAAAGAATTGCAGGTCAGTTTCCATTGTAAATGTGCAAAAAGTTCCCTAGAACGCTTATATAGCTAAGTTGGGTGCTGAATCGCCTTTCTCAGTTATATAGGTAAACCATACAAGAGAGCACCCGGTGTCAAGTTACTGGCTATTCTACTACTTGGCACACTTATAATCTTGTTTGTTTACAAGAGCTGTGTCAGACTGCGAAGTTACCAAAAATGTTTTGGCATGGCCTGAGCAATAATTTTCTTGTTAAACAGATGGACATTTTGCAATGGTCAAAGTTGTTAGAGTAGCGCTAGAGCAAGGAATATTTCATTTAAGTGCAACTTGTTTATCCAAAATCTCAAGTAGGTTGAAGACAAAAAGATAAAACGTGTTTTTCTAAGCAGCTGTTAAGTTATATTCGGAAATCAAGCATACCATATAGCCAGGTTTCAACAAATCCCCCAATAATGCAAAGAATGTTTTGCATAGTTGAATATTTACAAGGATAAGACTGCTAGAAGAGATTTCTTAACGATCTAATTCTGTGATCTTCATAAGAGTCTGCTAAAATCACGAATTCCTTTTTGGTTTCCTTTTATCTGCAATATAATGTGCTTTAGGAGGAGCTGGAGGGTTGAGTACCTGATGCTAATCTCCGCGCTGCCCTTAGCAGCGCAAGATTACTTGGCCTTTCTGGGTTACGTCATAATTACGTCATCAGGAGGAGAGACCATTGACTTTGGAGGCGCCATTAGCAAATGGGTGGGAGTGATCTAATCTGGAGCAAGTCCGCCCCGTGTCATACGATAAATTAAAGTCTAACCAGGCACACATTAAACTTGATACAGTCCTCAGAACCTCCATTAGTTGCAGCCATGCCGTAACACAAGGCTCGCGTTCAGTTACACAGGGTGTAACTATACATTAACATTAACTTTAAGATTGCAATTTTCACACAAGTGTGCCACATAACTATAATTACTATTTTTAATATGTCCGCTTTCAGTAAATTTCTTTTCAGGTATCTTTTATAGTCGAACACTTATGATTCTGTTTTAAAATACCGGCCTTCACCGTCAGTAAGATAATCTCAGCTGTTCAGCGATTAGATCTTGCACCGGGAGAAAAATTCGCAGGAAATGGCCGATAACAAAGAACGATGGTGGAGTTCTTTCTCGTGAGTAACATGTTCGTTTCCCCAAATTATATTTAAATGTGTTTATGCGGTTAAATTAGATCACCAGTTACAGAAAACAACTATTTTCAAACGATAAGCTGTATTGGGGCTTAGCAATGAAAACAAACATAGAGAAAACTCTCCTAAGGTCTAAAACACAGATTATTATTTATATGTAAATTGTTATTGTTTTCAAATAGGTATTGTTAGATACTACATGTGGCTTATTGGGCTAAACTTGTTTTTAATTTAGGAATGGTTTACTTATTTTGTTTTAAGCATGCTTATATAGCTGACATTTCAGGGGACAAAATTAAATTGCACCACATTTACAATGGCCAATTATTGGTTTGAAATTGCCAACTCAGGAAATGTCTAAATGTTTTCCACCTACTTTCACACGCATTGGTTGCCACACCCTTTCAAAGATCACAATGGGTCGAATGCTTTCGCAGACTTCCACGACACGTTATGAACCATCCATTAATTTGGAATGGGGTTTTTAGGTATTTAGGTATCCCTACAGATAAAAAAGGACTAATGGAATCTTTGTGGTAACGTATCATATTAACAAAATTACTGATATCGATTAAGAGCATTTGAATGTCTGAAATAGTTATTATTTATAACTAACTTAAGCGGAAATGTGTTGGAAGTCATCTTTCAACAATCCAGGCATTTCCGAACATAATTTTATATGACACTTCTCTATAGTTTCGTATACACAATTCTCTATAGTTTCGTATACACAATGAGACACATTTATAACCTCCCACTTGCAAGTCGACCGCTTGCCCGCCTGACCCCCTATCCATGGTCACCGATAACACTTAACCTTTTTAGAACTTGGGCACTTACAAATAAAACAAATTTAACGATTCACCGTCATTATAGTAGATGCCGAAAATTGTTGCCCATTATTGCAAAGGAACTGACATATGTAAATGGTGGTTTCTAACGAAGATGTAGATTTTGCGTCATACAAAATGGGTAACACTTTCAGCATCTTCTGCAAGTAGAGTAAGTACAGCATTCATTAATTTTATTTGTGGCACCCAACTTTTCAAAAGGAAGACTGTGATGCTGTGAGTTCGCGACGACAAATGGCGGCCGACTTGCGAATGCAAAGTTTTAAATGTTGCATTTCATTTTCATCAATAATAACGATAATAATAAAAACAATAATAATAAATGACAAGGAAAATAGGAAAAAATAAAATCTACAATGCATTCAAACTTAAACCTAAATGTATTTTTTTAATTTTAATTTGCATATTTGCCTACATTTAAATTTCTACTCCTACAAATACTGATGCATTAAGTTGCATGATGAGTTTCATATAAAAACTATTGTGCATTATTATCCCAAACTTATAAACTGTTTTCAAGGCATGCGTCACATTCATTCTTGCTGCTTTATTTATTTAGTTTCAAAATAAACAAGTAATAAGCAAATATAATTTGAAAAGAATACATCTAAGGTAGCGGTTAACATCTGTTGTGGAGCAATATTTGTTAAAACCAAAGGGAAACTAAAATATATATTAATGAATATGTCTGAAAAATTTAATGTAGAATCTTCAGCCTCCACTATATTTGTTTCAAAAATTAAAACGCCATCTTGAATGGTAAAAAAGTTCTATTTTCGCCTATATAGACCAAATGTTTGCACCCAGACAATTCTGAAATAAATTTTCGTTGTTGAAGTATTACTTCAGCCGATGCACAACCCATCAAGAGATTTATGAAGAATGATTTAACTTCGGAAACCGTGAAGTAGAAAGTTGAATTGAACAAATTGTTCCTACAGTAAAACAAAGCATATACAGTACATGTGCACGTGCGTTGGAGCTCCAAGAATGGACATCTGTGGACTCAGTTCAACGAGCGTTTAGATGGTTACTAATGGAGGATGATCAAGCAGTGGAACTGAAGGACCGGAAAATAAATGACCGTGGGTGGTGTGGTGCTTTTCAAACTCTTATTCCCTCTGTTGATTTGATAAGTAGGAGGAAATAGACATAAGCTTCAGTGGCGTGTAACATGCGACACTGTACAGAAACTCATTGAACTAGCTAATTTTCTAACGATTAGCCTTTGATTTTTACTTAAGCACTTCTCTGGGAAACCCGATAAATTCCATGTTGTTAAAAAATTAGTGAAAAAGTATAGAGAAGTTAATGATAGCCAGAAGCTGCACAGGATAACCATGAACTTTATTGATATTCATAACATCAGCCACAACACTTAGAGGTAACATCTTCTATGCTAAAGTGCTGGAACATAAATTGTAATTGACCAAAATGTTTTATGTATGACATTGATGTAAACTTAAAGTATTTTAAAGGTTAATTTCAACATTTCTGATTATCTATTACTAATTCACACCTATTTTCCTCTTCTTTTCTTATTTCGCTTTCTAAAGTAGATATCAAGTTTTACATGACTCTTTTAAAAGTGGTTATAGGTAATGATAATCTCTGTGAATGTGCACAAACCATTTCAGGCCCGCTGTAACCATGAGCTAATAGTAACTATGAACGTAAAAAACACAGAATTTTATATACAGAGTATTCTCTCGCTAGAGGCATCAAACTGTTGTCTATAGTTGGTTCCGGAGCCTCTAGCGAGAGAATCACTCTGTATAATGAAAATGAAAAAAGTTGTTATACTGGGCATGATATATAAAAAAAAAAGTTTCAAAAGTTTCCCTTGGTTTCTTACTCTAACTCTAATCGGTTCATTCTTAAAACATGTCCAACTATTTGATCTCGTATACAATTCGGGCTAAAAAGAGTCGTATAGAACTAGAAAATTGGTCTTCAGGTATACGAGCGCTGTTCAATAAATGATCATGATTCTTTTACAAGCGTAATTATCGCGTTAAAATTAATATTACAATACTTTGTTACTTCATGACGAAATGTAAGTGATAATAGTTTATATATTTAAAGAGGGGAGGCAATCAATTTCAAAGGATGGTAGACCCGCCACTCTATTTTATGACCTAATGGAAGAAAACATTAGCACCGTTGCTGTTATTGTGGAAGAGGATCGTCGAATAACATTAAGGAACACTTTCAGATATACTGAAAACTTCAGATAAGTTTAATAATGTTTTATTGAAACCATAAAATGATACCGGATTAATAATTTATATTAAACACCAACCTATGTTACAAGAAATGTTGAAAATGATGCTCCTCAGCGGCAATAAATTGCCGGAATCTACTTAGGAAATTCTTGAATTTCGTTCAACTTTTCTTTTATAAGAACATGGCGGTTCAAACTTATTTTTTGTCGGTGAGATATCCTGTCTCTCTGAAATGTTTAACAAGTTGGCGTACAATTTATCAAGAGTCAAGAGTCAAGAGTCTTGCTAACATGTGAGAGTTGTGAGTTCGATTCCTCATAGGTATTGGTATTTTTTGTTACTTGTAATCTTTTTATCTCAATAAATGATACTAGTCTTTTTAACCAACACAATAAAGAATAGAACATAAAAATAATTCATACGTTAGGTTTAGTTAGATTAGTTTAAGTTTACAAAAAATAATAGAGCATAAAAAAATTAATTACTTCATAGTTACATTTTCTTGCTGGTCATTTTTTTATGTTTATAATTTTTCTTTACTATTCTAAATGGAATAAATGTTACTTTTTCATACGTTAGGTTCATTTAGTTTAAGTTGAACAAAAAAAAAAAGGGCAATAATAATATATTATAAAAGTATTATTCCATTATAACACTTTCTAAATGATTACCTTTCTATAATTATAATCTTTATAATTTTTTTACACTATTCTTAATTGAATAAATGCTACTTTTCATTCGTTAGGTTAGTTCAGTCTAAGTTTCATAAAAAGTAATTTTACTTCATAGTAAAAATGTTTATCGTATCGTAATCATCCGGCACGAGAACAGGTTCAGGGGCTAACGTCAAGTCTACATTTTAGTTTTGCGCAGGCGCATAGCTTAGTTTAGCCATGCTTCATGCAGTTACACACGTACAGGGAGCGATAAAGAGGAAAACACTCTTGCAAGTGGGATTTAGCTTGGAAATGACGTGACCAGACTGTCTCTATGGAGTGTATGCGCACGCATGCAGGCACGCACAAGCACATGCGGTCCATACAACTTGTATACATTCGTATATATTATGATAGGGTGCACGACAGTGCAACTCCTAATAGGCTCAGAGTTACAACGTTCGTGTTGTAGCGGTATCTCGTGCGCCTGCAGTTATTTCTCGCTTCCAAAACATTTTTCCGCTCTTTTTGTTTTTGTAGCAACGACACTGTTATCAAAACTAGGTGAGTAACAAGAAGCTTTATCCGTGCGGATAAGATTCAACCTTTGTGCATTAAATACACTGCTACTTTTCGTTTTAGCTTTTGTGCTGAAAAGTGAAACTTGTGCACGCCAACACTCGTCTGGTATTTTCATCTATTCAATTTACTTTTATCACTTTCGCTGGATATTATGTGGTTACCTACCTCGATTTCAATTTTAAAAGATAAATTACTAACAAAATATAAATTTAATAGGTCGACTGTATTTTCAACTTTGGGCCAAAATCCCTTCAAGTACTGGCAAAGAACTTTCCTATTTAGAATGACAAAAATATATTGTCCTTTAACGTAAATTTCTTTTGTACTTTTTACTGTTTTGTAACAACATAGATAGCATCCTTCTAAATTAAATGAACCAACTTTGCTTAAACCAGAAATTAGCCTTGCAGTTTTTGTAACAAAAGATAAATGTTCTGCAAAGAAATAATTCTTGTACCCCCCCTTTCGTTTAGTTTCCTGAGACGTTCATTAGAAGCCAATAATAATCTATTTTCAAGTTATTCTCTGTCAAATACAAATATAAGCAATACTACATTACTATAAGATGGTGTTTGACGACCATTTTGAACCAAGAGTCCATTGGAAGCCAGAATTATCTGATATTTACCTCGTCTAATTAAGTATTAAAATGTGCAGAGGCACCTATAGAAGCTGAACAGCAAACTAATGAGAAAAATCTATAACATTTAAAACGATGAATAATCTGCTCAGTTAGAATCGTTTATCAAAGGAATATATGGGTATCAGAAACTCATGAATGTTTATTTACGCTTTTACTATATTTGAATTATATTTACCAATTGGTAGGAGACTTTAGTGGTTTGAAACGATTTATCCTGCCTTGGTTGATTCATGAAAGAAATATGGGAAACTGACGATGGACTGCAGACTATGAAAGAGTATGTGTATGCTAATATTAGAATGTTCCAATAATAGTAATTGCTGGAGCTTTGGAAGATGTAGAAAAGGTGAATGTGAGAGGGTTAGTGATGGAAAGAAAATGGATATATCTGTTTCAGTTTCAAGAGGTCCTGATATTAATGTTATGAAAATATGCCTGGGATACCAAGAAAAGTTGAATTTTACAGCTAATACCTGGTTAGGGAAAGTTAGAGAAGTTGGGTTAGAATCGTCTAGGAGTTTTCTAGGTTAAAATTTATATTTCAGAAAGAGATTTTGGAGGGAAGTGAGAGTAACTCTGGAAGATATGATAGACACATTTTATTCTCCAGAATAGGCACAAAAGTTCATTGACATGGTACAAGGAATTAAGATGGCCAAAACAAAGAAAAGTATGCAATTTGGTTTCGATTAGGTGCTTGGAAATTATGGGGTATCATTTTTTTTTTTTTTTTGTTTTTGCTTAGAACTCAATAAACGGGGGAAACTATTATATCACGACCTCTCTTCTCTGTTTAGTCGAATTGAAGTTTTGGACGTAAAAGTAACCATGTATGCAACTACAGATAGCAGAAATGCTATTATTCTACACAACTCAACTAGCGATTTCAGAACTAATCTAAAACAAACATGTTTTGAAGTAAATATTGTTTTATTTCTTCTTCTTTTTCTACTGACTGACAACGAACAAAATATTTCACAGTGTCTTATAGTTATTCCTGTTGTTTATACTGTTACAGAAGCAGTCTGTTTTCTTAAACCGGTTTTTAATAAATGTATCTTTCTTGGAAACCAGTCAAAGCACCTAAGTCCATTCCGATATTCTACGTCAACGTCTGGCAGTGAGCGTCGGTAACTTGTAACGAAAATGCAAGAGCCAGATCCATAACTTATCTCTTAATTTCGCTTTTCAATATATCTTTACTATTTAGTCTTTCCAAATATATTTCTACCCAGAATTCTAGCTATGAAAATCTACGGAAATTTAGAAAACCTGTTCACAGATAATCACAATCGTTAATTTGGGAAAGAGTTCATTAGAATTTAACAGATTTTTCTTTACACAAAATCAAAGCTCTTTATCCCTTGCAAATTTATTCTATGGATGGCTTATAAGGAGACTCTTAACAAATCAGGCATAATGTTTGGACAATAAATGCTGCTAATTTCAACATTTATCTGCATAAATACGATAAATATATGCAACTTGTTAATATACCACTTGTAAAATTAAAATGCTTTTTAATATTTTTACCATTTTGATACGACTGTTTTATGAAAACAGGTTATTTTATATTCATTTGAGAACTACGCCATTAATTTGACTATTAACGATTTAGAATTATGCATAACAGATTAAACTAAAGTCTAAAAATATATTATTTATCTGCATTTAAAGAATGTGTCGCCTTTTATATTAATTTTAGCTCCATAACACGCGGACCAATAATTCATTTGATCAATACATGTTTTGTAGTCATAGTAACATTAAGCTTCTGGAAAACTAACGGATGATGCACAAGATACAGGGAAAATAATTTATTTTTTGATAAGTATAAAAAATATTAGAATTTTGTTGAAAGCTTTTGTCTACGACACCACAATGGTGTAATCAATGAGCATTTAAATGTTCGGTTTTCATTCGGAAAAATCTCTTACCTCAACAAAACATTCAGACCAATGAAAAAGTTTGCTGAAATTTCCACAAGGCAGAAACTGAAATGAAAAAGAGTGTAAATGTGTTCAAGGGTATACTTTAATTTTATTTACATTTAAGCGTTGCTTTTGATAATCCCTACACATTAAATTTAGTAACTTGTTTCTGAATCAGGTAACGCTCCGCCGTTCGGAATTGGAGTATCGAATTGCTCACTCTGTATAATAGGGCCACTGTATTGTATGAACCGGCATGAGGTAGCACCAGATTACTTCACAAACTTATGGATTGAAATTTAAGTTGTTTTGCCAACCTTCATCTACAGCTCAAAAGCACAAATTCATTCAAGATTCCGCTATTTGCAGTATTGCAAAATGATCCACAGCAGAGTGCAAATGCATTTATTGAAATCCTTAATATTACTAAACTTAAAAGTAGGATCCACCAACAGTGTTGGAACATTTTATACCACGGACGCAAAGTTGCCTTAGCTTCAACCATACAGTGTAACTGGTCCTGAAATATGCCTAAAGTTCCGATGCTTATGCTGATATCGTGTTTCCAAAGGAACTGTTCCATATATAATGATAAGATATCTGAAAAATATATAAGGTCCGCAGAAAATAACTCTGAAGCAATTAATAGATGGAGAATTATCTAACAGAATGATATATTGTGAAACCAATCAGATAAACTAAGATGTCCTTCAATGCAACTGTTTAAATGTGGTATTAATTTCAAGATGTGCATTATAACAAGCCCTGGGTGAAAGAAAACATGCGAATGTTTTTAAACTCTCTAGATAGAGGGCGGGAAACCCCTTGCACTGCAGTATGTGACAGGGGCCATGTGCTACCCAAAAGTAATAAAAAGGCTGAGGCAGTTACAAACGCCGACAGAAAGTCCTTCACGAGAACTTTTTTTTTTTTTTTTCCCTAGCGTTGCTCCTTTTATTTCCTTTTCTCTTGTTTCCACCTCAATATTTTATTTCCCAAAAGAGCGGTAAGGACCAGGCCGGTATGCAAACTTGCAGAAACAAAAAGCGGGTATTCAGCACCTGTCAGAACCGAGGAACAAAAATTCAAGTGGTTACACTTTTATTGGGGCACAGACACAAAGGGATATTCCACCTACCAGTACGGGTTATGTGAAAGAAATATACTAAACACAAGACAACTGCTGTAGAAACGACACGCAAAGTCATATTAAAGTAAAGGTACAAAGCGATAAAATTTTTTATTTACGATTGCTGCATAGGAAAGCCCGAGAGAATTTTAAGTTTCCCTATATCAAAAGCAGACATAGAATTTGTTTATGGCTCGGTCATATGCATCGTTTCATGCCATTAGCGTTTATGGGTTTGTAGGTTTCCATTTTTGGGCATTTAAAAGAAACACATCAGTTCCATAAATAAAGTTGCAGTTGGAAGTTTAGTGACCAGAGGACTTATAGGTACTCTGCTGTCAATGACATAACTGAGTAAATGTCAAACTACTCTGAGGAACTTCACCGCCAAAATCGTGTTTACACATGAGAAACACTTACATAGCTTGGTTACAAACAGACGAAAAGGTTAGAGGCCTATATAAACCTTGAAAAGCCAAAGTATTTGCAGAGTATCCCCGTGAAATCGTAAGGAAGGCATTGCTACAGAAAAATTTCAAGTTTAGTTAAAAGTAAATTTGTAAATATTAATGTTATCTACAGATGTGTCGGTCCTGGTGATCCAGTAATAACCGTACTTTTTTTAATGGTGTTTAACGCCCGTTTTTACTACTGAGACATCACAGGCGGTGGACACTGATGATAAATGAGATGAAATTATATATTGGGAAAGGATATTTTTAAGGAAGGAAACATTCCAGGCCTAAGTTTAGGGTACTTCCCCGACATTTGCCAGTTATGACTGAGGAAAACCTCGGGGAAAAAAACCCAGTCAGAAGGACGGGATTCGAACCCCAGACATCTCGCTCAAGAGTCTGTGCCTTAGCGACCTCGGCCACCCGTGGCGGTGTGACCGTACTTGCTAAACCCAAGATCGCGGTTTTTCGCGAGTGAACATATCAATATGATTTTTTATTACGTTTATTTACAGACGCTCTTTAACATCTCAGGTCATCAGCGTTCCATTTAATTCAGGGCTTGAAATGGCCGACAAATTTTGCTCAGAGGCCTCTTCTTTCAGATTTGATGTTCTTTATAGTGCCATAAATGTAGGACACGAGACCCCACGGCTTTACTTCCCTTCCGAAGGAAGCCACACTTAGGATTTTTATGCCCGAAAAAATCCATCGGTCCTGGCCGGGATCGAACTCGCCATCTTGGGTTTAGGAGGCAAGTATGGTAACCACTACACCACCAGGACCGACATCTTAAGTATGTGCTTCCTTCTGAAGGAAAGTATAGTCATGGGTCCCGTGTCGTAGATTTAAGGCAGGTAAAATAATAATAATAATAATAATAATAATAATAATAATAATAATAATAATAATAATAATAATAACATACACTCAAACCTGAGAAAAGAGGATTCTGAGCAAAACGTATCGGCCGTTTCACGCCCTGAATTGAATGGGATACTGATGGCCTGAGATGTTAAAGAGCATCCATAAATAAATCAAATAAATATAAAAAATCTTCCGAAATCACAGAACTCAGCAGTAAATTATTTCTAATTGTCTTTTGAACCTAATTTTACCATACCTATGCTTGTCTGGGGCTAATGGAGACATTATTTCAGGATATATTCATAGTATGCTATAGAAGAAAAGCTTTAATTTCCCAATACAGATTTAGCACGTTCAGAATTAAGAAATATAGCAAAAATATTTCATATATTGTTTACGTGCAAAACGGGATTAACAGCAATGGAGTTAATGATTACGAATGGAAAGTAATTCTAAGATTCAGAGAATCCAAAACCATTTAGTTTCTAAAGCAAACAGCTAACCTGGGCACTGTAACGTATAATTTCTGTTCTTATGGCATACTCTCTATTCCTAGTACCTGTACCAAGTATTTCTGTTCCAGAGTTTGAAGTTCTGAGGACATATCTAGTTGTACCAGTACATGTGCACCCAAGCATAGGAACAAATTTCAACAACAACGATCTGGTCGGCTGCTTTCTCTTTTTCCAGCTCGCAGTGACGTTCTCTGGTGGTTCACCGCTGCAGAAATGACGTAATATATCTATTTCTCAAATACTCGCATATATACATTGAAAAACATTATTTTTAAATTTCCTTAACTATGAAAAAGAAAACTATGTACCATGGGAGAAGGGAAACAAGGGTAGTACAATGAATGTAGGAACAGATGTTACCAATACTGAGGGATCTCATATCAGCACTTGGGAAATAATTAAATATTTACGTAAGTATAGAAATACAGTTATTTAAATATCATATCAGTAGAATGACATTAATATTCTTAAATTTTTATAAGTATCTACAAGAAATTCAACATTTTACAGTAGATAATATTAATACAAATCCTTGAAATGTTTAAAAAAACACTACTTGAAATGATTGTATTTTGCATTATGTATTTAATACATTCTGATCCACTTTGCAAATAAAAATAAAATTTAAAAATGCAATTATACACGTACTTTTAAAAAGAATTCAGAACAGTTCTGAACATTATTAGATACATTAGTGTGCAAAATAGCGCCTACCACTGATTCTGAAAATTATTGCCTATTTATTTCAATACAGAAGAAGAGAAGGCCGATTTCTGCTGGAAATTGCATTTATAATAAACAAACAACAAAAAACAAATAGTACAAATGAGAAACATATACTTGATTGTTATCCACTGTTAGGCATGTGCAGTACGTTTAACAGAAATGTAGGAAGTTAAAGGTGCAGAGTTGAAATAGCTAATCTTGGCGTTACACAGGCCTGATCAGTTTTCGCATACATTTAACGTATTCATATAGCAAACAGAACTAAAACAAACCATTTTAAGTAGGCTAAATAAGCGTAGACAAGTTCTTATTTGCAGACAACTTGGTGAACTATAGTTGACTACTGTGCAAGTAAAAAATGTATAAGCTATAAGAATGCTTAAAAAGCTACTAGAAACATAGTCTTAAATATTATAATGCTATTGGAGTATCAACACATTTGAAAGTAATTTTACCTTCAATAGACATCATAGAAGAACAACTAAAACAAATAGAAAAGCGTTGCCTTGAAAAGACATATTCTGGTAGAAGTATATAAACGCAGCTGAATAAATGCATGAGAGAATTAACAAAATTTATCACCATAATCACGAATTTTCAAAAGATGATCCCTGACATGCAAGCTCATAGATACAGCAAAAACTCTGAAATTCCCCACTGTCTCCAAATATATTTATTATCTAGCAGAGTATATATCAAAATATGACAAGTTTATATCAGCACGTGATAACGAAACGTTTTATGATGCTGTGCCAAAATGTAATCTCTATAAATGTTCACTGTCCTTTGAACAAGCAGATGTTTTTTTCCGGAAGTATAGAGAGCGATTTCTTTCTAAAGGTGTATCAGAAATATTTCTCCGTGTACTGTACAAGCATAAGAAATTATCTTCATCTTGTGACTCATACAATTCCATTTTCGTTCGGGTTGGGCTGCTTAAATGAGGCATAATCAAACGTTCTATTCCTTAAAAAAGTAAATGTTATGTTAAATTTGACACAGAACCACTCTGTTGTCATTTATTTTGTGAGATGGCAGCTATAATGGCAGTTAAACACAGTCATTAAAATATATAGCTGCCGTATATACGGCCTGGGGGAACGCCACTGCATTGGCCAGAACCCCTCGTATTCGGTCTTCTCTACTTCTCTTGATTTCCAGCTATCCGATATCGTAGATTTGCTCAAGTACACGTGACTCACACCGCATGAGATGGGGATACAGGCGCAATATGTACTAATCGTAGTAGAGTTGTTTTGGTTGTGACAGGTGTGTATGCATTGACTAAGAGAGTATGCATTTTTGTCTCTAAAATTTTCAACTTTTTCAACGCAGTGCTATACAAAAGTTAGTGAATAGATTTGAAAACAGGTGGCAGTGGTGAACAAAATATTAGGATTTTAACGGAGGAAAATTTTGATTAAATAAATCTAGACTCAGCCTATAGCATTCGCTGAAAATATGAGTAGTTAAGAGGAACACAGCAGAAAAACGTTTTTCATCTTCTGCAAGAAATGCACCAAAGTTACATTTCTTCTTCTTCTTCTTCTTCTTCTTCTTCTTCTTCTTCTTCTTCTTCTTCTTCTTCTTCTTCGGCACCGCATACGGTGGACACTGATGATAAATGAAATGGAATGATAAACTGGGAAGGATTTTCTTTTAAGGAGGGAAGCGTTCCAGACCTAAGTTTTGGGTACCCCTACGGCAATTGCCATTTATGAGGACTGAGGAAAACCTGGAAAAAATCTCAGTCAGGGAGAACGGTCCTGGTGGGCGAACCTCAAACCTACCGCTCGCGAGACAGCGCCGTAACGACCTCGGCCACTCGCGGCGGCCTAGTGTGAGAAGGTAATTCGGCTGAAAGAATGAATGCTGCAATTGAGTTCTGAAATGACATGAAATAAACAGAATATCAGCTGAGCTTAGATGATTGAGTGATCACATATTCTCTTGATGTGGAACTTGTATCCGAGTGAAAGGAGGACTTTTTCAACATCTACTGTAAGATAAGGCTTACAGTTCTTTTATGTTTCTTACGATGTAGGGAGAAAGCACTTACCGGCCGATTTGTCGCCCAGAAATCGGACCCTGTGCTACGGTCGCCATAAATGTTAACGATCCTGTACTTCAAGTACCTCTTGTTTGTAGTACGCAGAGTAAAAATGCTTTTCATACACTTTCCCTTCACTGAAAACTTCATGCTTCCAGGCTAGTGGTTCAGTGTCAATAAATGAGGTTTCCTGTTGGATTTTAATTGCGACCCCTATGGCTATATTGTTCCATCAAGAAAGTGAACTACAGTAAGCCGTTTTTAATCGTCCACCGAGTGCGATCCGCATGTTTGTCTGGCAGCTGAAAGCCTGCACACGGGGGTGTATTCTGCTGCTGTCTACGATTCAATATATATGTACCGCAAAATTTCGACTGAAAAGTTAAAAAATGAACAAAGTTGCTGAAATGAAAACTGCAACCACAAATACAGTTTGAGAGAATGTTAAAATAAATTGTTAAAACTACAAAAACACTTGAGAAAAAGTAGCACAGAAAACTTAGGAAATAATTTTACCGCATTCTTGTCATTGGCCCAATATTCACCTTAGTATTAATAATAATTCAGAAAAACAAGACGCTGCACTTCATGAAGATACATATATATATATATATATATATATATATATATATATATATATATATATATATCGCTTTCAAGTATTAAGTATTGGTGGGTTTTGCCATTGTGAACTTTATAAATCGGCGCCAGTAAGTAGAGCAATTGAGAACAGTAAAAGTTGTCATAAATGGTGCCTGGAGCAGGAATGATGTCCCTTTTTTATAGATTTTTGTTAATACAAAACGTTCTAGAAATCTTATTATCTACTTAAGGCTATACTTCTGACAATGCTTTCAGCTAAAATTTCTACCAAATAACGGCAGATAAAATCGATCATTTATTAAATGTTTCCAAGTACAAAAAATACCAGGCTCGCTTAATACGACAAAGAAAAGTTGGCCCGTTAGCTTCACATCGTTTATTTGCAAACACGTTTATTTAACATGGGCAAGATTTCAGCTACAAGATCAAAGACAAATACTGCTTTAAAATATCTGTAATAAATTATTTACCAGACAGGCCAGAACAATTCTCAATAATCCAATCCCATAAATAATGTTCCAGCAATAAATCAATTCACCAAAAGCTTTAGTTGTTACGATTAGTTTTAAAGGTCAAATTTTACAGCCTTTATTTGTGCAACAGGGAGGGAAAAAATTATGCTAGGCGTTTTATTTAGCACAGAACAACAAAAATTGGGTTCCAATAAAACGTGTGTATGCAATATATCACAACGGCAGGGCGTTATCTCTTATTAGCATTCCTTTACATGCAACAGGGAGGGGAACAGTTTGCAACATAAGATCAACCCTCAGTATTGGTTACGTTGTCGAAAATATGGGTGTTATGTTACGACGTTTGTTATACTCTCTAATGCAACAAAACGAAGCCTGTTCGTTTTTAGCTCTTAAGCGTCATTATTATATACTGTTCACAAACATCGAGTTAACATAAAAGCTGTAGATTTTAAATCAAAAACTGCACCAGCTTATATATAGTCGTAAAATGGCCGAAACAAAGTGTAAACTTTTATTATAGTACCTTTAAAATTATTTATTTTAATTTAAGATGAAAGACAGAATCAGTTATGCAGTCAAATTCAAATAAATGTTTCCAGAATCGCACACAACCTGCTCTGCTTATGTTCTAAACGAGGTGATGTGTCAATGAGCAGGGTCATAACTGATATTTTATTGTTTTTTTTTTTTGGCAATGATATGTAAAATATTAAATTGCAATTTGAATGGATATTAATAGTTAGAAGTTAATAAAACGAAGAGGTACAAAAACAAAATATATAAATGTATGCAAATTACATAGTTCAAATATTCCAAAACGTTCTAGTGATTAACAAATTAAAACAAAGTTTAACTTATTTGTTAGGGTTTTATTTATTTATGTCTTTTTATTCATTGTGTGACTCAGTTCAGGGAAACTCCTCTGCTAACACATACACTGAATTAAAGGAGAGCATAACATCCACTGTCGTTCTACATCATGAGTTACTTCGTGTTGTAAGGTCATCCGATCCCACTTCCAGGTCACTTTTACTCCAACCGGCAGTTAATGTTCTCGGTGAAAGAATTTTCCCATTGTGCGGAGAAAGCGATATCTGGAGGCATATTTTGGCAGAACGTAAATTTTAAGAAGCGATCATTTATCACAGCCATTTTTGAATGTCAATAGAAGTTTAAACATTTGCCGGTAAGCGTTGGTGCATGCGAGATATTCACACAATTTGGGAATATTTCTAGAGAAGATCCGACAAAGAAGGCTGTAGTGAAGAGGGGAGAGCTGGAAAGGAGGTGTGAGTAAATGGAAGGGGGGGGGGTTCAAGAGTAAGCGTTCCATTCATGATTATGTATTTATATATGAAATTACTAAAAAAAAAAGTTTGTATATCGAGGTGTTGGTATATTTGTATGTATGCATGTGTGTACGGTCATTTTCATTGTTATAAGGACGACATTACCATGTACGGCCATAAGGCCCATGCGACAGTTGTAGTTACTTGAATGTATTTTAAAACTGGTACAATAAAACTTCATTACTACTGCTCCAGCTATCTTGCTGTTTGCTTCTCCTTTCATCCCTTCCAAGTGACGTAACACAATTCATTCTTACTCCTGATATGTTTTTTATTTTTAAAAATAACTATCTTATGGTATTTCTGAAACATAATTTATACTGTGCCCTCAGTTTTTAAGTGTTTAACGCGCCTTATAAGTAATGGACACTAATGATACATGAGATGAAATGATAAATTGGAAAATATTTGTTTATTTATTCATTTATTCAAAGGAAGGAAGTTTTCCAGTCCTTAGTTTAGGGTACCTACTCGGCATTTGCCATTCATAAGGACTGAGGAAAACCTGGGAAAACCTCAGTCAGGGTGGACGGTCGTGGTGGGAGTCAAACCCCAGAGGTCCCAGTGGTGGTGTAAACACTCTTATCTTATGGTTTTTGTTATATTCGACTTTCCCAATAGCCAATATGTTCTTGTGAGTTTACTCCATAAAGGTTCAAATTCGCACTTAGTGCGTCGTGAAAACTTTTAGACACCCGCAAGAATAAATAGGAAATAAATTAAGTTTCGTCATCGCACTTTATTTCTCATCAACATTTTCATAGGGATGCTCTCTTATTCTTGGATCTAATAAATGTGGAGAATTGGTTGAGTCAACAAAGCTAATGACACCATTCATACGATTTAAATAAAAATAAAAATTATCGTATTTAGTAGTCTTACAAAAATGAACTATACAGGAGCAGAACTGTAGAAAAACAGACAAAGTAAAGGAAAAGAGAGAAAAAATCCCAGAATGCCAAGTCAAGCTACGTAAGAATGTATCGTTAAGATGTACGCTATTCTTAATTTTATTACAGTTTGGGCTTAGCCGAAATAGGAGTAGGGAAGAGAAAAGAGGGCGACTGTGGAACGTGAAATGGAGAAGACAAAAAAACGTAAACAAAGCACAGAAAGTGAAACTGAAGAGGAAGAAAATAATCCCTTTTATGCGGAGTTAGAAGTGAAGGAATGGCAGTTTCTTAACGCTCCCCAAATGGCTAAGCATTTACCAAACATCAACTATAGTGGGTTTGCTATTCTTTCTTTATTCAACGTTTTCTCGGGGGAGCTGCCACAGATCTCACTTTCTGACAATCACACACTCTCAGAAAAGTGCTGTAAGTGCTAAAAGTCCAACTATCGTAACTCTTTGTCGGCTACCTTATAGAAAACCGCATTGCTCTGTCTCTAAAAACAGAAATTATGGCTTTTATCTTCCACAAGCTTTTCGTCGCTGTAGCAAAGTTTAATTCCATCCACTTCAAAGACACGAAAAAAGCAGTAAACTTCTAGATAAATAATTATTAAAATTACACTTTACAACGACCGGCATAATGAACAATGTTTTCTGTAAAAAATAAGACTAAGCTACTGCGGTTATTTATAGGAGCTATATTTCTTTACTTCAGTGGGGGAGCTTTTAATCGAGTGCACTGATTCGAGGCGGTTGGTACATAAGTGAGGTGTATAGGCTACGTGGTAAATAAATGGAAAGTCCTGATAAAATTATTATTTTTAACTAAGCAATTCACTTCTTTAGAAATCATGCAAAATTAACACAAAAACAACAAAGAACACATTCTTTACACATGCAACATTTGTGAAAAAAAAAATATATTTTTAAAACCAAATAATACAAAACAAGTAGAGTACATACTATAACTCGCATCTTTAAGACTTGTGAGCGAGAGGCCTGAGGTTAGATTCCCGCTAGAATCGTCCTCACTTACTAAGATTTTTCCAGGTTTTCCTTAGTCCTTATAAATGGTAAATACCACGGAGATACCTCAAACTTAGGCGTGGAACGCTTTCTTCCAAATTTATCATTTCATTTCATGTATCATCAGTGTGCATCGCCTTGTGGTACCTAAGTAGTAAAAACCTACGTTAAACACTATTTAAAAAAATTGAAATATTATTGAATAGTTAATTAAGTTGAAAATGAAAAGTCATTAGTCCTAATAGCAGTTTAAGCAAACAAAGTTTCTGTTGCCATATACCGGGTGTAACAAAAAGAAACCAACTTTCAGGACACATTCCTCACACATAGAAGAATATATATATGGACATGGGTGTGAAAACGCTTTACTTTCATATTAGAACTCAAGTTTGTGGGGGCATTAGGAAGCTCTTTGCATCGAACCCCGGTACAAGACGCAGAGAGTCTTCGTGCCCGTATTGTGGAAGACACGCAATTCTCCAGAGATACATCAGCGCATCCGGGATTCAGTGCGACGCCGGGTTGATGCATGTATAAAGCTAGCGGAGGGAATTTTGAAAATTTCATGTAAGAAAGAATTTCTTGTGATATGCTGGTACGTTCTTTTCCTGTGTATTTTTCATTATTAATGTACTACGAAGAGTTGTAGAAAATGAGTTCTAACATAGAAATAAAAGTTTTCCGGAACCATGTCCATATAGCATATATTTTTCTTCGACGTATCTTATTGCTACACCTGGAATACATTTTTCTTGTGTCTTATCATTTACATTCTAGACACTAGTGTAAAGTTTGACACAATACAAGCAATAGGTCTCTTCTTTGATTTCATTACTTTTAGT
Source organism: Metallyticus violacea (assembly GCA_030762175.1). Classification (NCBI taxonomy): domain Eukaryota; kingdom Metazoa; phylum Arthropoda; class Insecta; order Mantodea; family Metallyticidae; genus Metallyticus; species Metallyticus violacea. The sequence goes on from CM060846.1 coordinate 35,850,918, forward strand.
GCATAATCCATCTTAGTGCTTCCCTGCCTTTTTGGTAGACTGGTTCCTTGTGTTTCTTTTACTTCGTACCTTCTAAATCTATTTTCAGTACAGCATCTGTTAGAATAGCAGAATACACAATTTTTTATGCAATTCCATAAACGTTATCAATAAGAGTGTTGATGAACTTGTGCACTTTGTTAGAGATGACAAATAAAAGTGTCTGTGATGTTGCTGATCGCCTTTGGGATCAAAAAGATGTTTATTACACTTTTGATTCTCCTTTATTCCTTTATCAATTTGAATATGATTTTAATTCGTAATGAATCACCAACAGCTATTTTAATTTTGATTGTAACACGATGCCATGCCTTTTTTCATCCCTCTGCTTATGTCACAATGAGCAAGGAGCGTTTCTCTCGTTTATTACGACTTCCCTTCAACCAGTCAGATGAATCGTCAAGTGGATATGTTCAAAAGCCCTTTAAAACTTTCTGCACGAGTACGCATGATCCGTGGAGGGCAGCTGTCAGAGAGAGGTGCACGTGCAAAGAGAAGACAATAGCCTCTATAATCGTCCGTAGCTTGTGAGCATCCAATGATTGTTATTAATACTGACAGATGTCTTTGTCATCGAGCAGCATTCTGGTTAAGCGTGAGTATTTCACTGGAATTCTACCAGCTTCAAAGCTGTAGAAGTAACAATGCACGCACCCACGTAGAATGTGTCTTCCATTTTGGTATTTTCTGCCCACATGTGCTTCCCAGATCTGTATCTCATTTTGAGCCTACTTTATATCGTCTCTAGAGTGGTATTATATACGAGGGTAAGTCATTAAGTAAGTTACAAATGGATGTGGAACTTGCGGAATAAAAATCTTTGGGCTGCTTTCGAACCAGAGACTTTCCTTTCTACAGCTTCATCGTCGGAAAAATGTTCACTCGAAAGATGATCTTTAAGAGGGCCTAACCAATGGAAGTCACTTGGAGCAAGGTATGGGCTGTACGGGGGGTGATCGAGGACATCCCACTTGAAATTTCGCAGCATCTTACTTGTCTAGGCAGGATGCGCGTTGTCACACAACAGCAACAAGCCTTTGGTCTCAAGTTATCAGCGTCCAATTCAAATCAGGGCATGAAACGGCCGACAAATTTTGTCCAGCGGCCTCTTCTTTCACACTTGAGGTTATTTTTCTTGCCGTAAATCTACGATGCGGAACCCACGGCTTTACTTCCCTTCCGAAGGAAGACATACTTAGAATTCTTAACCCGAAAAAGGCAAGTATGGTTACCACTATACCACCAGGACGGATAGCACATAAATTTGTAACTTATTTCTTAATAGACAATGTATTTGTATATATAGCCTCGTCCTCTAACACAGAAGTCTTCAGGGAAACAAGCTTTTAGACGTGAACTTTATGGTGAAAAGTTCAAATGAATTGAATTTAATATAATCTTGTAGAGGATACTGCTACAAATGACAGATGGCTTGGGTGTTTCTGGCAGAAGTTTTAATGTCGTTATAATTCATGTTTTATACGTTATCCTTAGCTGACCTAACTGCCTTGCATGGGATACGTTTTAACAAGTCAAAATCTGTACTTGAACCGATTTCGATCAGCTCGTCAAAAGTCTTCTATATAACTGCGTTTATTGTGCAATTATGACGATGACAGGAACACAGTAGCGTGTAACACACAAAACTGGACACGAATACTCGAGTATGGCTGTAAATAGTAGCGACTAGGATCAGCTATAAATGTGTTTATTTGCAATAGTATTTCGAACAATAAGAAACTGGAAACATTCCAAGAGGGCAATACTAAAGACTGGCATTGGATTTCAAACTATAATTTCACATATCACCTCTCGTTAGATATGTTAAATGGACAATGCATAGAACATGAAGTGTTTTGCATTAACATCAAAACAGAGGTTCTGTATACTCATTTTCTATTTCCATCTTACTTTACCTGCACACATCTATTCATCATGCATTCCTGCATAACGCAAGAAACGTAGATGTATATCTTCTAATGCACCCAGTATGCAAATATTTATGCATTTACAATGCCTTGAAAGGGCAAAGCGACAGTGTATAACAAGCAAGAAACGAATTGCTTACTTGCAAAACATGAAACAACACGGAGCTACAGGATAGCCAATATTGAGAATTCGGCAAGTGAAAGAATTGCGCGGTACGATTAGAAAATGGTGCACTTGGCGCCGCGCTGTGGTAGAATATCGCAATTTATTTTGACACATGGATAAATACAGATCAGCTATTCAGCGTAAAACAAGGACAGTATACGCAGCAAATGTCCATTCATGTTTTCAGTTCTATAGCGTTCGTACATTCTTAGCTGATTCTAATGGGCAAGGAAGGTCATCAACGTCCGTGATTCATAACAATCGCACAGTAGCTGTAGCGGAAACTGCCGAGGAGGTGGTGTGTTGATTCCATTGTCCCTGACACGTTTGTTGACACCCCAGCACAAAGTTGCAAGATTCTTGTCTTCTCGAAACGTTCTTCAACGGCATGGTTTCTGAAGACGGATATATCACACGGTGACGAAGCATGGGTTCATTATTTCACCTCAGACTCAAAGAAAGCGTCTTTAGCATGGAGACGCAAATCCTCACCTTCAAATAAGTACTTCAACTTTGCACCAACAGTAAAAGTGTCCTGACCCCTTCTTCCATTGTGGTACAATTGTGTATGTTATGGTGAAAATAGAAAATAAGCTATGGTGAACAACTCCTGATAACTGAGCAAATTTTCCAAATAAAACATGTAAATGTTAGAAATATTTTCAGTTTTATCACTTTTTGGTGGAACTATTTACAATTACCATTTACCCTAGCTGAAAAATTGAAATGAACCGTTCCGCCTGCGCTAATATCTATCTGCACAAGGGAACGGCTCATTACAACATTATGTATTGTGATTTACTCATTTTACTAATAAATGCATTCACTTGCCAATAAATTTAAACAATTTATGTCAAAAGTGGGACAATGTACAATGATTTTATTTTCCAAGTAACAAGACAAATGTATTGTGAACATTCAATGTATTTCCTACTTTGACCACAACAAGTACACGGCATTATAGATAAAGGATAATGTTTCCTACTAAGAAACATCAAAGACTTGCGCAGTCATAAGAAGCGAGAATGAAAAGCTGAGACGAGGCGATGATGCCACCCGCACCAAAGTGCACACAAAATAAGAATTGCTATTTGGATTAAAGTTATAGCAACATTCACCATACTGTCCCATCTTGAGGCGTGTGGTTTTATATTTGCAGCAAGCTCGATGATCATCTGCACGAAAAACGATTCCCCAATTGAAGAGCATGTGGAAACAGGAATAAAACAACGGCTTTTAAACCAGGGAGCAAATTTCTATCGTTTTTGCATTCTGCCTGAATCCTCCTAAACATAGAAAACAATGAACGAGAAATTTGCATTTTAAATATTATTGTGCATACTTCAGCTAAATGTTTAGACACGATAACAAATTCGTTAAACAATTCTTAATATGTTCCAACCAGGTCAGCTATATAATGCAGCTTAGTGTGATAATAGTTCAGAAGAAGCCTACTCAGGAAGTAATAAATATTTACATATAATTAACCTATATGTGTGTGAAGGAAGTTAGAAAACAGTTCAGAAAGTAACCTTGTAACTGGCCTTTAATGAATATCCTGTTTGCACATGTGATATAAATAGAAGCAGATCATGTTGATTCTTTCACCAGCAGCCCTTATACTACATATGTTTCTTTCCTTTCACAATATATATATATATATATATATATATATATATATATATATATATATATATATATATATAGGACATAACTTTTCTGAACGAAAATGCGCTACCACCCCCACACCCCAATCTAAGCAGATTATCATAAAATGTCACAGTCAATGTGATACAACCCTATCAGAAGTCCCATATGTTAAGATATCAACTGAACCGCCATATATGCCAGCAAGTGATTTTACTGTGGCCACTTGCAAGGCGTTTATCATCACGTTGCTTAACTTTACCGCACATTCGTTCTTGAAGAACAAAAATATACATCTCTTTATTCACATCACATTCTGGTAATGATGGTCATCTGCTGTTATGCTCACCCCATATCTTCTAAATATTTTCCTGAAAACCCGACCTATCTCTTTGTGTTACGAAATTTTCAACTGATATTTAATTTCTGTAAAATAATGGGGTCTAAAACATGGACACGGAATAACGGCTGTAATCGTACCCACTTCGGTTAAACCAAGCCTCGTTGCTTCTAAAATTTAAACAAGGAGTCATGTGCGGACTATTAAAACTAGCTAAAATCAATAATTATACCTTTATTTGTTTATGTAAGTTTGGGTGCTGCACGAACATGATAGAATTTTAGAACTATTCTGTCATTAACAGAAAATTTGAAACTCCCACTCGCATAAGTGTTTTAATTACTGTTGGATTAGCCCTGAAACAAGTGTGCATTTCATGTAACTATTCCCCCATTTAGTCTTTACATTTTTAATCAGTAAAAGAGATCAGCTGCTTTAAACTTATACTCTGTAATTGAAAACTTGGGGGGGGGGTGCCGGCAAGCCGATCACATGCCCTCTTTCTCCGCAATACTGCCTCTATCAATGAAGTCGTGGAGATAGAGAATGCAGAGGTCGCCGCGGCTGGCCAAGATCTACCCCGGGCTGTAGTGCTAGGTGAGAAGAATTGAATCTGGAGGTATAGCATTCTTAAACTGCAGTTAATAAGCGCAGACAATACGTGCTTCTATTTTTAATAGTGATTAACGCCCGTTTTCACTTCTGAGGCACCACACGCACTGGTGGTACACGAGATGGAATACTTAACTAGGAAAGAATTGTTTATTAAATTAAGGAAACGTTACAGGCTTAAGTTTGGAATATTTTCCCGGGATTTGCTATTTTATGACTGAGGAAAATCAGGAAAAAAACTCACTCAGGTAGGGCGGTACTGGCGGCCATGTCGATCCCGTGCTACTCTGACAGAGAGAGACAATAACACATTCACTCTACATTGTACTTCATTAGTTCCGTGTAGAAAACAGGCTGATTTGTTCAAGATTCACGTATCCAGCTTGAACTGACAAGTACAGTTTGAGGCGTGTCATACTAAAATAACCTCGTGTTAGATGCAAGGAACTCATCCAAAAGGAACTCTCCATAATGGTAAACTTTCAGGTTGTGATTCTATTATCAAATTAGACAAAATGCTTTAGGTATGAGAAGTAGATTTTCAGTTATTAAAACATTTCTGTGTTGTTACTACGTGTAAGAGCAGGAAAATTTTGTTGGATGGTTGCCATCTCGATCAACATTTGGCACAGCGGATGTGTCAACATTTCAATAAAGGCAACACTGTCGGAAGATCACTTCATAACGTCAGAAGTTGTGTCTACGATTAAAGCATCTATTTCAAAAACAAGAATGTACCGTAACTGGTAGCATGGGTTGCCTTGAAGTCTGGCTGAAGCAGTAAGCCATTATAGCTTACATTTGAAGTCTACAGGGCGTCAAATAATGACAACGAATCTGACCTCTCCTTGGAAACCATGTATTGTCTTGGGCACTTATGGAGGTAATTATCTTTACTTGTATATCAACATGTAGAACACGAGTTATGATTTCCTTCGGTGGTCATCAAAGGAAGTTTGATAGGAATAATGAAACGTATGGCAGCAATTCCATTCACCAATTATTGTTCAGAAAAGTACCCTTGAGAGGATAGAGAGATTCCATAGACCCCGCTCAACTCCCGTTCTCATCTAGCGGAGATAGTTTGGGACATTTAAGAACTCGGTCAAGAAGACTCACTGCCAAGCAGAATTGCCTGACAAACATGGTCTTGGCTTTATTTTGGAGTCAAGTACTCACAATGTCCTCTGTTTCTGCTGAACGGCTTATGTTTTCTACTTACTGAAGATGTTACAATTTCAACGCTGATGAAATCTACCCAGTTCTGAGAGTGGACCAATACTATCCGCGCAAAGTTATTTGCATGCTATACTGCTGTATCTAAACTGCTTGCTAGCATCCAGGATAAGTCCTAGTGGCCTATTTGTTGATTTGCTTTATTTGCGGACGCTCTTTACATCTCAGGTCATTAGCGTTCCATTCAATTGAGGGCGTGAAACGGCCAACCAATTTTGCTCAGTGGCCTCTTATTTCACGCTTGGGGTTCTTTTTCGTGCCGTAAATCTACAACACGGAACCCACAGCTTTACTTCCATAATTAGACCTTTTACGGCCGAAAAAATGCATCGATCCTGGCCGGGATTGAAACCGCGATCTTGGGTGTCCACCAGGACCGACCCTAGTGGCCTAGAGCTTGCGTAACTTGATTATTGCTCATAACCAGCTCGTGTTAGTGTTTCATACGGTGTTACTTTTTTATGTCCATAGAGAATTTTGGCAGTTCTAATACTGAAGACAAATAATGTAAAAATCTTTCAAATCTATTGCTACAAGTGACAAAAATGGAGTTGTATGTAAGGGCATAAATTTCCCCCTTCCCATGATTTTCAAAAAACTGTTTTAAGGGCCTCCATTTTCTTTAACATATTCAGAGCCTAATTTGGTTCCGCAGCTTAGTCCAAGGCTGGAACTTTACTCATTCTTTAGCCCCAGCAAAGGCTTTTCAGAGAAGCTGTTTCAGAAACTCGAGGGAAAACGTTTTGAATTATACGGGAACAAACAGTCGGGACGTGTTGCATTTGTCCGGTCTCACGGCCCGAGTGGGGGCGTCACATGACTAATTACAAACGAGATGTAATTAAAGGCCGACATGACACATGAAACAATTAGAGACCGGGAAAGAAGGGTGCAAGGCTGCTACCGAGACAAGCCCGGGCCGGGCCAAGGGGATGTTTGTTGGTGTAAACTTGACGCGTCATCCATATCGCCTACCCTTGCCGACGCCCCGAAAACCAGACTTTCCTTCAGCCGTCTCCAATGAGTTAAACCGGAAAACATTGTAGTTTTCCGCCATTGTCTAATTTACTTAAGTGACCTTCAGTACACGTAAAACCCATCAGATAAAGAATCAGGCGTGTTTTATTACAGCAAGCAGTGCGGTAAACACATAATCAAGATAAGATCTTTCTTTCGTCAAACTGTTTCAATAAAACTTAATAACGAATTATCAGCAGTGTAAATAATGAAGCTAAACATAAAAACCAATAAACTCCACGAGAACAAAATTTGTTTCTATTATCGCTGGTCTACAATTTTTCCCCTTGCTTTTTTATTTTTTTCCACCGGGATATACGTAAAATGAATGCCCTGAATTCAAATATATTTCAGTTTTATTCAATCGAATTACGTTTATAAATAAAATCACATCAACTACAATAATGACTTAACTTTTTTATAAAATATTATTCAGTTTTAATACATATAGCTAAGGTAAAACTGTTCTTGTAGCTTTCATTTTAAGTTAAATATTAATGAATATATTGGAAAATGAGAGGTATGTATTAATAATTATAAATTTCCAAATATTTTTCACTATTAGGGAGAAGAAAATTTCATTTGTTCGAAGCTCTAATATGTCCTTCACTAGTGTCCCCTTTCAAACACCAGTAGTAACCAGCTATTATTGACACTCCCCAATGACCTTGATAGCAGGATTCCATTGTTTTAATGTCTTCATGGAACCCCGAACTTTATCTTCACTCATTGCAAGGAAGTAATCAGGAAAATGCACTTACACTGGATTTCTAAAATGTTGTAACATTTCCTCCACAATTTCTTTATAGTTTTCAAATTTGTTGTTGCCAAGAAAGTTTTCTGACAGTTTTTTGTATGCCAACCATGCTGACTTCCCTACCTAGCACATCGACTGAGGAATGGTCTCCTTTTGCATAAGCTCACGAATTTGCGGTCCATCGAAAATACCTGCTGCTATCTAAGCTTCAGTTTTCTGTGGGAACTTTGTAACAAGAAAGTTGAAACAATCACCACCCTTATTCACAGCAGTAGCAAATGCCTTCATCAGGCGTAACTTAACATCGAATGATCGAAGAAGGACATTACAAGGGGAAACCAATGGTTCATACTTCACATTTTTTGTCCAGGAACTAAACTGCTCCTTTGTTGCCAATTTTTCCTGGTCCAATTTAGCTTTACTGTCCCAATAATACAGTGAAATTTGTATTATTTTGTTTAAATTTCTCAGAATATTTATTTTATGTATTTGCTCTATGAACAAACAATAAAAAATATTATTTTCTATAAAAGAGATTACTGAAAAACTGTAGCCCTATGAGAAAAAACTAAGACTTGTTTGAGAGATTCTCTATGACAAGGAATTAGAAAATATGAACAGTTTTCATTCAGCAAAATTGTGCCTACCAGTACTACGTTAATCAAGTGTTAACGTTTCAAGCCAAAGAATTATTAAATAATACAGAACATTAAAAATAACATAATGATTTAAAATATTCAATATAGCTGCAGCAATAAATTAAAAAACAGACCAGGTAAAAGAGAAAAGATTGCAGACATTTGCAAATTAATGTAATAAATGATAGAATAAACATTTTTCATTCCACTCGGCGAAAGTTTTATTGAAATCGAAAGTTGTGACATAAAGCCGTGGCAAAAATGGAATAACTTGAGTTTGCTATATATTTTCATTGAGATATATGGCACAGTAATTCAGTACAGGACAAAAAATGACACCGCTCATTGCCTGTCATCAGGACGAATGGATTAATGGATGGGTGTAGACAAGTTAAGCTGGCAAACCTCTGTAAAGGCGTTTCCTATTCACATTCCTCGTACATTTCAGACCTTACGAGTCAGTGCATAATTAGCATTCAAAGGAACAGTTTAATACACGTTACGTGACATTGCTGTGTGACTATGCGACAGCGAGAGGTACAGCGTTGTTACATCAACATCAAATGTAGGAAAACATGTTTAAAAAAAAAAAAGGCAAGAATGGCTACTAATACACGTAAATCCCTATCCAATAGAAAAGCTAGACATATTCATAAAACTAATTTAGCTGATAAACCAATGTTTTCAATTTAATGTTCATAAAGCAATTGAGTTCACATACACCATTCAAAAATTACTATTTTTAAACAATTCTTTACTTAAAACATTTGTTTGGTTTTCACGGCCAGCGTTGTTTTTATTGAAATTGATAATTATCGGGCAATTTTGCCTAGCCGTTGGTTTATATTAATTTAAAAATTAGAGCTTTCGCCGACGCTACGGTCGGCATCATCAGTGAACTGAAATTGTCGGGAGAGGCAGAGATACAAAACCGTTAGAAGAGAGAGAGGGCAGGAGTGTTGAGAAAGTTGTGGCGCAAACGTTGTTTGTTGACGAAAAACATATTATAAGTCTTGCTTATTTGAAAATATTTTCTTTGTTTATCATAACTGCACGTTGTTCCATTTCTAATGCCTCTCTTTTAATAAGATTAAAATGTCTTAATGTTGTTACAATTAATTACTTCTGTTCCCCACTCCAATTTTATTCCATTTCTGACTGATTAAGACGTAAATGTCCTTTATGTTCTACAAGCCAAGTTTTAACGTATCTTCCGGTTTAATTGTTTAAGCCAACGACCACGAAAAATAGCTCGGTAATGATCAACTTTAATAATAGTTTTACCTCTTCAGTATCTAACTGGTGCGCTGCCTTCAAAGTCAAACTTTCCCGCAGAGAAATTCCAGCATTTTACGCTAAAAGTTTAATTCTCTGACTGTAATAAAACAGTATACGAGGGTAGGTTGATAAGTTTCCGGCCTAATCATTTTCTAGGTATGATAAAGGCAAAAACTATATTTCACTTGTCAATACAGTTACCCCTTTATTGCAGTATACTTCTCACATCTTTGAATTAACATTTCAATTCACCCCCCCAAATAGTCAGAAGTCTTTGTCTGCTAAATGGGCATAAACAGCATCCATCACTTCTTCGCCACATTTAAATTTCCCTTGAGTTTTGAGAAGAGAAAATAGCCACTGGGAGCTAGATCTGGGCTGTAGAGTGAATGATCTATCTCCTTGAAGTCACATTTCTTCACAGCTTCCTTTGTAGCTGTGTGCACAGGCACACACCATCACTCAGATTTCCTCGCCTTTTCTCTTTGATGGAAGCACGGAGTCTATGCAGTAGGCCAGCTTGTACTGCCCATTTACTGTGGTGTTCTTCACCTTGAAGTCAATGAAGACTATATCTTCACAGTAGCAAAAGATCTTGGCCATGGTCTTTTTGGTTGATCGAGTGACCTTGGCCTTTAGAGGCAGTGTTTCCCCAGGTTTGCGTCACTCCATTGATTCTCTTTTGGACAAGGGATCATAATAGAGCACCATAGTTTCATCTCCTGTAACAATGGTTAGCAGAACTTCTCTCTCTCGTTGCCACCACACGGCAGAGCTCCAAAAATGCCTGACAACAGATGACTCGTTGCTGCTTTTGGACTGAGGAAAGAAGTCTAGGCACCCATCTTGCACTAACCTTATTCATGTTTAAATGTTCATGAATAATTTGAAGGACTGTTGTTGTAGAAAGGCCCAATCTTGCTTCTATTTCTATAACTGTGAGCCGCCGGTCTTCCATAATTTCTTCCAAAAGAGCGATGTTTTCAGGAGTGAGCACGTCCAAGGGTCCACCTGCACGCTCCTCGTCCTCAATGCTTTCTCGAGCCATTCGAAAAAGTTTGGCCCATTCTTTTACGAGAGAATATGGGGGGGGGTGCTTCCCCATATACACCTTCCAATCGCTATTTAATTTCATTTGAAGTAATTCCTTCTTTTGTGAAGAACTTAATAACAGCTTGATAATTTTGAACATGTCACAATCTTCTACACATAGCCTTCTTTATGCAACTATATGTGAACAACTGAGCACAGCGGAGCCAAAGTTACAGCTGCAATTATTTGCTTAACAGATAATGGATGCCACCAAATAAAGATTAAGTGAAGGTGATAATCATTATTGGCGAGACCGGAAATTTATGGACCTACCCTCATACTTATTTGGTTACTATTGAATTGCCAGAATTGATTTCACATCGAATTATAACCAAAGGTCTTTCAAAGACTTAGCGTATATAATAGTGAATGAAGTTTAACGTTATTTTCCCAGTTAGAACTGACCTTTCTGCTTTCTACATTTAAGTAGTTAATCAAACTTATAAAAATACACTCATATTACTGAACAGAATGAAAAGTTTAAGTGGATTAAATATGGCACCGGTTATGTAGGGATAATTGGCTGCTGAACCACGATTCTTCAAGATACTGCTGATAGTAAAAGTATTTCACTTGTAGGAAAAAAGAGGGAAGCAATATGGCTACACGCAGTGCATAACTACCTTGGCCACGCATACAGCAAAAGCGTACAGCAGATGAGCGTATGCGTGCTCATGCCGCGTTCAAAATACGTAAATCTGTGTTCTTCGTGTTAATCTGTTAGTGCTAAGTACTCTATTAGTCCCCTGTATATATCCAGATTTCTAAGCACTAAAAACAGAATACCGCGGAATGCAGTTATGTTGGTGCTGGACAGTAGACTACAGATGGGAGGACGTTAAGAAATAGACTAGTAAGCGAGAGGTCTGGGGTTGGATTTTCGCTAGAACCAGTCTCCCTGAAAGATGTTTTCTAGGTTTTCCTCAGTTCTCATAAATGGAAAATGCCAGGGATCTACCCTAAACTTAGATTTGGAACGCTTCCTTCTCATATATAATCAGTGTCTACCGCCTGTGATGGCTTAACAGAGATGAAGGTCTTTAAACACAACTAAAACAGGTGGGAGGGGTACACTAGATCACGAAATGCAAACATCTCCCCTTTGCATATCCTTCAACAGTTCCGAACGGGGTCCACAGCTTTGCTTTGTTTGTGTTTCAGTGTACATAATTTAATGTTAAGTTCTTAAGAACTCTGATGCCTCCTATCAAGCGCAATTCGTACGCTTTCATTTGAAATACAAAGATGGAGACAATTTCCATTAAATAAATCCCGGTATTCAAATTCTAAACTTACTGAACAATTTTTAGACTGGAGAATGTATTTCAGTTGTTTGGTCAAAAGCACAAAGTTTGCCTAATGGCAACATCATGTCCGAGCTTACCACAACTCGTTAACTCCCACACTAACTCTATCTTCGCTACCACTTGAATGCGATTCATTATCTAAAGAATTATAAACCTGTTTTATCGGTCATCGCAATGCCTGTCACCATGTATTTTATGTGATCTTAACTTTTTCACAACATTTATTTCACTGTTACACGTTATATTTCAAGATAACTTCCAAAGCAATGCAAGTCCAGAGATAATAGCCATAACATGTAAAATAGTTTATGTATACTCCGAGTCCTAGAATGGCGGAATAGTTTCCCAGAATAGGCAACCCAAATTACGTCTTAGGGGTTGGGTTAAAGTAGCAGTTGATTTAATAATTGTTAAAACTTGACTAATGAAAAATTTCTACATACATTTCGTACACGTATTTTTTTTTAATATTATTCCCTTTGTTTCACTAACTGTCATTAAATAAATATTATACTCACACTAACTTGACACTAAATTCTGTAGTTCAGAATCACTAACCTATAAAAGAAAATATACGTAATATAAGTACATAAATTGAGCGGAAAATGAACATATCTTAATAACTCTCCACGGATAGTGTATTCAGTTATAGGAAACGTAAACCCTTTGACCGAGGGAAACAAAGTGAATCATCCCTAGATTTTACTTGTCGAATGACGAACTTACTCGTAAACGCTGTATTCACAAATGCATGCAGCGAGTGCACACTGCAGTGACGTTTGCCTGTAAAAATAACGGTTACAATCATAAGCATATAGAAAGAGAAATTTAGGGTAGAGTAGCGTTGACCGAGTGGTATAAAAGACATTGCTCTTCTGCATAAGTACTTGGGTTTAAATCCCACACATTTTGTTTTAGTTTTTATTATTCATTTATTAGTGTTATTGTACAGCATTATGTCTTATCATAATATATTTTAACGAATCATTTTTGTTTTATGGCATTATTTATGCACATATAAAAACATAATCACAAACTAACGTATTCTTTACAAATAACTAAAAACATGCATGAACAGAAACATTTATCTTCTAAAATGTAAACACACAGAAATAAAAACAAATTGATATTGTGTATGAACCGTTAGCCTGTATAACTGTCCCCAATCTTCAGGGATAATATCAAATTTTGTACAGTAGTATAGACGAGAGGCTACAACAACCCGGGTTTCTTGAATTTGTTCCTGTAAGCCATCTTTTATATTACATTTAGACAGAACAAAAATTATCATTATATATATAATATATTACAAAGGTTTATTATAAAATAAGTGCTTCATGCCGGGAGACGAGCCTCGTTTTTAACCACGGGACCACTGCACACTCTGCCACAAAGCTAACGGAACACACACACTAGACAGCGTCTTTAGTACATGCCATATAACACAACTGCTGTAGTGGTTTCACAGCTTTGCTGGATACTTTGTGAACCTCACGCTGTAACAGATAGGATTTAGAAGAATTTTGCGTTCAAGAGATGACCCACTCTTTAGTCTAAGGTTGTACATAACGTGTAATTTTATACATCCCTAAAAACCCTGCAAGATGCAACTAATATGGCATGTGTACCATGAAAGTATATGAGGGTAAAACTTGAAAAATATTATCGTGATTTTGTTGCACCGTGTATAGTGCAAAAGCAAAGATGATCTGAATGAAAGCAAATATAAAATACTCTCATACGTGATCGAGGATGCCATGTACAACAAAAGGTAAGTATGCTGATAAAACTTCTATGGTAAATTCTTTGAAATATGTGAAATGTATTTCATTAATATTCCCCAAGGTTACTTACTACAACTTGCTTAAATAAAATACTTTCAATAAAAATTTGGGTTTTTCACACAAACAAAAAATGAAATAAATAATTATAAGGCTCCACTTCCAATATACAAATCATTATCTTTGAATTTACGCAACAGAGATAATACAAGTATACAATCCTTTAACTACCTACTTATGTTCGCTTACGAAAGGCAGTGGAAAGGCAGTTTGATTAATTCACCAATCAGCAGAGAAGGCCTGAAAACTTATTGCGCATGGACAGAAGAAGGAATTTTTCGTCTACATGTTTGGGGTTTTCTTACGGTTCTGTAGGTAAAGCGTTTATCTGTATGGGCGCCTTACTTTTAATGTTATTTACATTGGAGCAACGAAATACTTCACCTTAAGGACAACTCTCGTGAGATATGGTGCAGTATATGACATTTGAAATTAGACATCTGAAGCAGGATGTAAAAAATACTTATGAATAAAATGTGCTGTGTGCGTGTGCGTGAGTATATATACTACAGAATGTATTCTCCAAAATGGAATTAATACACGATATCGTCCATGCTTTAGAAAACAATACTCCTAATGCGATTTGAATTCAGTCAACTTTGCAACAACGAAATTTATATCACGAACATGATATAGATATGAAAGGGAATTCCCTCTGTTGTGCACCCCTGCAAAGCTTCGTTAGAACAACAAGTGCTCCCCATCTTACACAAGCTTGTGCGCGAGAGATGGAGAGCAATTGAAAAGAGACGGGCTTGGACGGTTGGAACTCTGGATGAAATTGGAATGAATGGAGTGACAAAGAGGGAGAGATTCATATGGAACTATGCTGAAGGAAGAAAACCACGTCAACCATCTTCCATGTTTGTCTACGGTGACAAATCTTTACATAATCCAAGTATATACATTTCGCTTGGCACTTTCATTGCGCTTCGAAGTAGGTAGGTCTAAATCAAGTCTCTCTTGAACGTCAGCATTTGCAAATAACAACTTTTTGTGTAGAAAGAGCGTATAAATTCAATAGTAAAAGAAGAGGTTTTGTTCATACGTTTATTTATTTAGTACAAGTCCACTTAGTGAAAAAAGTAATAATTAAGTAGCATATTGGTTCTCTATTCTTAATTAAATGCAGAAGAAATCACTTCGCCATTTAACATTTCAAATATCAGTTTTATATCATACATTGGCGCTTTAATCCCCTTTACTGTACTCCATTGGGAATTCTCACTTTTTTCTTGACATTCTTTTAAAATATTTTTTGGAGACGACTATCGGTGCCTCATCACGTTCTCCTTAATCTCGTCCACGGTGTGAAATCTTCTTCCTTTCAAGGGGGGAAAAACTGTAAGTCGCAGAAAGACGGATCTGTGTGAAGCGACGTTTTGCAAAGAAGCACTTCACGGTTATTGTGAATGCAACGGATTAGTAGTACAGAAACCTTGAAGGGTTCTAAAGGTAAGCAGCTGGTCACCCAAGTCCTTAATGACTGGCTGCCAAGTTATACCGTGTCCTCATTTCGATACCCGATCTGAGTTTATATACATTAGTGGAAATTGGTTTACCTTCAGTGCACGCAGTGCAGTGCAAAAGTCACGCTGACGCATACAACTCAGTCGCATTAGCTACCATTTGTTTCAGTTGCATTTCTAGAGAAGTGCGCATTAAGAATTTCTACTGTGCAGTATGCCGGGACTAAGATACACGCTATAACACAGAATAATCATTTATGATTGTTAGTGACAAAAGAAATCCTTCAAGTACTGTAGGAGACAATGGTAACATCCCCATCGGGAAATGCAGTTTTCAGATTGGAGGACAAAGTTTGAACCGAACGCATTTTCACTGACAAGAAGCCGAGATCCCAAAACTAATTTTAACAAAGGAGAAACTTAATGAAATATATTATCCAATAGAAAGCTCTAATCGAAAATTTTGGCACGATTAGACCAGCAAATTAGTGTAACTGTTGGTAGTGCGTATTAAAGCCACTCAGCTGCTGCATCTTCCTTTCAATAAAATTACTCCTGCATTTTAAATACAAATAAATCATGGAGGTACTGAAACAAAATATCTTAAGAAGTAGTTAAAATATTCGGAAGAAAGAATTGCGGCGAGTATTTGGTAATATTTTCAAAAGGATTCCTGCTGTTTCAGGCTCTACGGTATTACTGTGTACTGTAAATAAATAACGAAAGAAATATGCGTGCTATGACTATCGACTGCACGGCATGATGTGCGGCCTTTACGCTGTAATCTCCCGTCGGCAAAATTAATTTACGATTGCGTATCGAAATGAAGACACTGTATCAATGAGAATTCCCTAAAAGTCTCTTCGCATTTCCTACACTTTTGCTCCATTGAGTAGAGATTAATTAAATTAAAATAAAGTTGAATAAAACTACTATGTGGAAGAACATAAATTGGATGATACTGTAGACAGGAGTACACACTGTATGACCAGAAATTCCGACTATGCATGCATTTAAATGGTAGCTGGCAAAACCGTCGATACTGCAGAACCAAAAGTTTCACTACGAAAGGAATATCTTCCAAACCTAAGTGTAAGGTTTGCTGACAGCGATGACAGAATAATAAGCCCAACTTACTTTTGAAAAACAATTAAGTCATATATATATGCAAAGTATTTCACTTTTTTCCGAGTTAACTGCGGAGGAACGTCATTTTACATTTTCAGAAGGACTTTGCAATCACCTATCACTTACGAAGTGTTCGACGATATTTATGAGTAATATCATGCTGACCACTCGATTCTCCGATTTACCCCCCCCCCCCGAGTATCTCTGGAGAACATTAAAATATAAAATTAATAAATAAAATAGAGGTCAACCCTACTAAGGGTAAAGACCTTAGCAATAATGCAAATATAGCTCGTGGATACTTTTAGTTGGGTAACTTCTCAAAACTGACCGTTCGCACTGACCGACACTCTCATAAGAAATTTAGAGCTATCCTTTCCAATGATTTCCACTAGTGTCTGTGTGCCCATTGTTCACCATCCACTTTCCTGAACGAATCGGCCCAACGGGTCTTCGTTCTTTGTGCTATACTTTTACATATCCTAAGGTACCTCATAGTTATATGTGCTCTGAGAGAATGGTCATTCTGAATGCATGACCTCTCCACTTCCACTGCAGTCCTGCCTGGTTTCTTCCGCTTGTCCCTGTTGCTGATTTTGTCTCTTAATGATACCCGCAGATCCTATATTGCCAGACTCGAAGCGTTTTCTTCAGTTATGTTGTTAATGAACCATGATTGACATCCACGTTGCAGTACAGGTTCTATAAAGATTACTAAAACCTTTTCAGGCTCAGATTTGAAAATTTGACCACAAGGATATGAAATTACTTTAACATTTGTTGGACATTTTTTACAGATTTCCGTATTACAACAACAAGGCTTGGCAATGTACCATTTTTATGAATACCATAGTCATTATTCAATTTCAGTTTACTGAGGAATCAATTACAAAAATCTACACAGGACTTTGGTGTCGCGAGTTTAACCACGAAATCTTATTGCCGGCCGGCAGGAAGCAGACGCTTCGAGATCCATGGACTCTTCGCCGCCTTCATGTTTCATAGATAATCCGCTTACCCAGTATATTAGGGAAATGAATCATAACCTCAAATTCTATATCTAACAACACTAGTCTAATAAGATAAAATAAAAAAGAGGTTAACTAAATGAAATTGGAATATCAAAGTAATTTAATTCAAAATACAGACCCTTGTTTGGACGAGTGGCCGGCTTAACGGTGTTTTATTTCGCACCGAGAAGCACTCTGTTTGCCGGCGCAGTCCGATATTCATAGCCCGTTAAATTCAAGCGTTTAGATTACCACAGCACACCAAACACCAATTTCAATACAATGGAATTTCGTGTACAAGATCGGGTTTTTCTGCACTCCAGAATCTAATGTTTTGTGTAAATAAAACCATGCTCTATTCTTAAAAAAATTAAATGCGGTGCGGGTCATGGAGCGAACATTAACATTATCCATAACCCAATTGCAGAAACTAACTCTGCTCTTATTATCACATGGTTGCAATTCCTGAACTACAGAGTTTTAATTTTAATAGTTTAGTGACGTTTCAAATCGAATTTTGCGAAATTTCCGATTTTCTCAGAGATTTCTTTAGACTTCGTTCTAACTTTTCTCCGATGTCATCGAGTTTTTCCTCTGTAAGAACACGCGTTTTACTTTCGGTTTCTTATCAAAAACAGATCCCGTTTCCCTAAACCTATTCACAAGATTACGAACCGTTTCTCTGTGAGAGGTACAAATAGCAGGGAATTTGTCTATAAATAGCCGTCTCACTTTTCTACACGAGTTTATCACATAGGAATCATACACGAAGTTTCTGTGTGTTAACGTATACGGACTTCTTGGCATTGCAACACAACTAACACACTATAATACTGAAATACGTGGTCTCACTAATTTCAGCTTCTGTACAGCACACAGTCTTTGCGTCAGCACACGGAGAGGCGGGAAAGTAGAGTGGGAACAGAACCGGTTAGAATTAGGGTCGGCAAATCCTCGTTAAGCCAGCCACAGGTCCAAATGAAGGCTCCGTATCAACTCCATGTACTATTGATGCTATTTAATTTGAACCCCAACATTTGAAAAAGTGTGTACGTGATACTGTTGTTACATTCAGAAAATGATTAATTTGGGTAATTTCACTTTTCGCCTTCTATATCGAGTTGCAACACGAAATGAAAATGGTGAAGCATTAAGCCACTGTAAACCTCGTGCGGCACATTTAGGAGCATTTATCTGATGCACTCTCAGTTCGGAGATTTGCACATACATAATTGTTAGCACAACAAACCCATGCGCTCTTATACATTCAGGGTTTAAATCAGTTATGTACAGGATTAGCTCCCACCAAAAGCATCAAGAGAATGGTTAACAGAGCGCAACAACAAGTCGCATTTTGTCGGCGATTCATGTACTGCTGCCCACAATAAATCATTGAACTATGAAAAAGATTAATTCAGCTTAGAGAGCACAATGCTAGTGAACCAAATACCGTGTTCGCTTACTGTTAACAAATTTTCTTTCATGTCAGCTATGAACGTAGTGTGAATGCATCATGTCGAGTGGTCATAGATACCAGTCACCAAATGAAGTAGTGACCGATATCAGCTGGTGTCAGGGATAGATTTTGTGAAAAGGCTTCCATCAAAAGGTACTGTTCCTATGGCATACGACTCACTGAAACGCTGTAGCAGAAAAACAATTGTCCAGTAAATACAAGTCTATATTCCTATTTTTTTTGTTTGTTTTTTCCAAATGAAAGAAAGCATTGATAAGATTCACGGACACCCAGAAAAGTGATCAATGATCAAGTTCATTGAAGCCTAACTCTGATATCAACCAACGCTATTGGAATTCAGAATCTATAAGTGTACTAAAAGAAACGAGAAAGCATACATGTGTGCATGTTTAAAAAACATGCAGCAGTTTCCCAGTCTGCTTTTCTGAAGCCGCAAATCGCACGCTTTCTCTTATCCACTATTTCATTTATGCACAAAATATTCAGTACAGAAACCAGAAACTTACAGAAATAAAGTTGAGCAGACGGCAAAAGTCCCACGATTTTAAAAACAAGTTCTAAAGAACATTAAACTTCTATCAACTATCTTCAGATATTATGCTTTCGTCCAATGAGCAGGACACGGGCAGCTTGAATCAGCACATGTTCCTTGGGTTCCATCCCGTCCTTTGTAAACACATACACTTAGGGTTTTAATTTTTCACTGTACACAGTGCTACCCAGCAATTTTTAATGTTGTTAAGTTGGTATTTAGTGAGATAATTTGACTATTTAAATTTTTTCGTCTTCTATGGCTTCCACCTCCATATTTGTGTCACTTCGAAAGACGTTCTTGGAATACAGAATAATTATTTTATGACAAAGTTAAGGTAAAAAAAAAAAACTGCACTAATTATAGATATATAAAGCTCCCGGGAATAACTGGAACCAAGTTCCACTGTTTCACATTTTCATAGTCAAAAATTATTCCTAATACAGAAGAGAAGGCTGTTAACGACAAATAAAGTCATATAAAGAACTTGAATACGAATAACAATTTGTAAATGAGTACCTTGGAAAATATTGTATCTAGAATCATTCTTCTTAAACATTATTCAGCAACCTTACCCATACATGTGGATATAACTTTATTTCATTTGATTGTGTCTACATTTTCTAACCCATCATATGCAAATATAGTACAGTGTGGCTATTTCAGTTACGGGCCTGCAGAGCGCTTCGGTATATCGGGAGAAGCCAGTCGTCCAGACCGTGTGATGCACGTACAAGTAGTAGCTTGAATTTAGTTAGAGGGAGCCTTTGTTAGCGAGTGGTTGTGCGTTCTTGTGTTACTCCCTGCTTTCAGCCTTTGTTATCCGTATGTGAATTGTTCTTTGATAGTTATGTCATTACATATAGCCTTGAGAGAAGAGTCGGTCCTGGTGGAGTAGTGGTGGTAACCATTTTGTCTCATAAACCCAAGATCGCGGGTTCAATCCCGGCCAGAGTCGATGGATTTTTTCTGACGTAATTTACGGCAAGCCTGAAAGAAGGGGCCTCTGAGGAAAACTTGTCGGCCGTTTCACGGCTTTAATTGAATGGGACGCTGATGACCTGAGATGTTAAAGAGCAAGAAAATATCTTGGCAGTGTGTTACAGGTACAGAAACGGTTCTTCAACTTGTTAAAACGTTAGCAGAGATAGGATCCTTTCGGAAGAAAAGTTCGATTAAGTACAAACAGTTGCTATGCTTATGTTGGCAATGTATTGCCACTGAGGGGCACCATCTTCAACATCTTTCATAACAGACCTTAATGCTAATTTTATCAGTTTTAAATATAATTTTATTTTTTCAGCGAAAATATAAATGTTAAAATAAAATACTCACTTGACGCGCGGCGACTTTAGACGCGTAGAAATGTGGCCAAATTTGCTAAACTGCCAGAATTGGCCTCACAAACTTCAGGTAAACGAGATATCTCTTGCTATCTTTCATAGAAGTTCTCGAACCAAGAAAGCAATAAGAGACCTGCACTTTGAGTTCTAAATGAAGTAGAAATTCGCGAATTTCAAGAGTAATACATTTGTGAGCGAGCTGATGATCACTGGAGTTTCCGAAGCGTTAGCATGACATCTACGAGCGGCGCGTCGCTTTTGTGAGATCGGTGTATACGAGTATAAAGACCATGTCCCATTATGCTTGGTCAAGGAGTTTTGAGACACGGAAACAGAGGATTGTAGGCACTTGGATGCAGATAAGACAGTTAACCCTTATTCAGACGCATATCTAGGTTTGACTTTCTCGGTAAGATTAGCGTATACAACTTCAAGATAATCTGGTTTTGGAAATCAGTACTACGAATATTGAGATGGTTGTGAATTGTCTGCACTTGATAATAAAGTTAATACAAAAGTTAGTGTGTTGTTCTTCGAGAACACCTTCCCTGTGAAAAAACTTGTAAATTTAAGATAGTAATTGTTGATGATGCCCAGCTACTACCATTCACTTTTTGAGCCCAAGTGCATGATCGATCATGCCCCGCTTGATCCGCCTTAGTGCCGATACAATGAATATAACAACATGCACAATTCTAACAGAATTGTCACAGAATCCTCTCACCCTGTCGCATTCCGAGCTTAGCACTGCTCTGCATAATTGTATTGAGGTTTACTCAAGGACATCGTGGCAAATTCTGCAGATATATCCAGCAGAGAACGGTATCTATTACTTGTGCTGCATATGCAGGAAGTCTCAGCGAATAAGCGGGATGCTGAACATCCCCGTTAAGTTGGTGGCACTCGGCTGTTGCCTAGCAACTGCTCATAATGAGAAGCTACAAGGAGTAATAAGGGGAATAATGACGATAAGGAACTAAGAAAAGACGACCTTCTGTGGGTTGCCCGAGTGAATTTGTCCTATCAAGTGGGCCTCCCTTGCCTGCAGTGTGTGGGTTAATATGGAAATGGAGCAACGACGCCAAAACTTCCTGGCTGTCAAGAGCTGTCGCTGAACATACACATGTATGGCTGCCTCAGATATAAATACATCTATTTCATTGTTTGAATGAGATTTTGCCTTATACCCAACACTTAGCTTCAAGATCAATCTTCCTGTTATCTTCTTCAGATATACCATCACCTTTGTCTCCATTTGCTGGAATTGCAAGAGTCATGTACTAAGAAATCGTTTAATACTTCGACTGATTTTTCATCTGCTATGTATTATTTATTTGCCATTAACTAAAAGATTCAGCAATAATGACTTATATACTGTAGCTATATTATTTACAATCTACCAGTTTTCTGACATGTGTTATAGATACTCGACATGTGCCGTTTTACTTACACACCACATGTCTCTGTCAATTTCAGCAAAACACTGATGATGCGAGTCAGCAGTTGGCAATAGAGGTACAAACACTGAATCATTTAGTTATCCCCATACTAGAATACTAGAAGTCACTTCAGGGGAACACGGAGGTCAAAATAGCAGTGTTTTGCATTTATTTATGGACTCTGTTTAACATCATCAGCGCTAATCTAATCAGGGCGTGAAACTGCCGACAAATTTTGCTCAGAGGCCTATTTTTTCAGACTTCAGGTTCTTTATCGTGCCGTAAATGTACGACACGGGACCCACGGCTTTACTTCCCTTCCGAAGGAAGCCATACTTAGGATTTTTAGGCCCGAAAAAATCAATCGGTCCCGGCTGGGATCGAACCAGCGATCTTGGGTTTAGGAGGCAAGTATGGCTACCACTACACAACCAGAACCGACACGATAGCTGTATGTAGTCATCACATCCCATAGGGCCAACCCATCGGTTTCGTAGTCTTGTGTTTAAGAAGTCGCGGAGCACCATCCTGTTGGTAGATAAAGTCCCTATCGTGTAAATCCAGCTGTGCCATGGGCCAGTTTTCAAGCATACCCACATAGATGTGTCCATGGACGATTCATGAAAGAAAAAGGAACCTAAATTTTATAATTTTAACTCCACACAGAAAACATTTCAATTTTGGAGAGTTAAGGATTGATGCAGAGAGGATTTTCCGTTCCTCATATTAGCACTTTGAGACTGTTCAGTTTGACAATCAGAAAAAATGCTGCATCGTGAAAGCAATTTTATCAAAGAACGCATTCTTTTCCACAAGATCTTGAAATTCGGCAAAAAAATCTTAATGCACTTTGTCATCAGGCGACAAAATAACTGTAGTAACTGCAGACGGTAAATTTTTGTTTTGATCATTTCCCTAAAACGTTCTAAACGGTGAATTGTGGAAGGTTCAATTTCTCTGCTCCCGCTGGAGTTGGCCCGCAAGCGTTCAACAGTCTATGAACATTGGTAATAGCATGATTTGAATAAGAAATGCACATACTTTTTGCTCTTTGGCGGAACAAATATATGCTGACTACTAAAAACAAACATTAAAAATATTGATCTTATAACACCTATAATAATGCGACCATAAAAAATACATGAAACCGGTTAAAATACTTATACTCAGGCTGAAAAAATGTTTGCCCTCAATAACAATGCAACATATTCTGAGCTCGTGCTTTTCAATTTGTTGTAAGAGAGTTGGAGGTTTGTAAATGTTGAGATATTCTCTGCAACAAAGAAAATGTAAAACTTCAAAGTAAAATCTTTGCTTCCACCCTTTTTGTAAAATGTTCCACTAATTATATTCAGCAAGTTTTGATATGTTTTACTTGCAGTTTGTATTAAACTAAGCAATGTCCTACTGCAACTTTCACAGACTTCCCCAAATTCCCTTGTTCCCAAGTAATTCTGTCACTACCTCCCTAAATAGTCTTAGATATCTTATTTAATTCTAGCGATCTTGCAAATCATCCGTTATAAAAAAGAACCTTACTGCACTTGTTTGAAATAATTCACTAGCATGGCAAACCTACATGCATTAGCCAACATTAAAATAACTATAAATGAAATGTAGTCTGTAGTCTTCCAGTCTGCTCTGATTGCAAAGTCGTGATTTGTCAAAAGTTTTCATTGCCATTTGTGAACGCGTAGCACATTAAGTTCTAGAGCAAGAAGAACCTTTATCTTGGCTGGAATCTATTTTAACTGCATTTATCATTAAAAAAAAAAAAAAAAAAAAAAAAAAAAACTTGCGTTTTAATTTCCTCTCATAATTTCGTTGAGCTTTCTTCAACTGACAAGAGCATCCACTTAATTTTTGGGACGTTAGTGTACAGATTTTTCTATTGAAACTCACAATGCTGCATGTTTATTGCTCATTGCTATAACATACTAATTACAGAAGAGAATAACATTTCCTGAATCTGCTGCGAAGACAATGCATACAATGGCGTGATAGTTCCATCGTCCGGCGCCAAAGGTAACCACAACAGTTTGTGGTAAAACTTCTATGATTGCCCTAACACAGTGAGCATGACAAACAGCAAATTCGCCACAAAACCCTAAATGGTGCGCATAATGTTAGTGGTTATGCTGTTATGCGGATGCGTCGCATTCCAGAGAGAATCTCAGCACGTAATAAATGTTGTGTAAGTAGGTCGTATAGCCTGTTAAGAGAGCGAGCGTTTGTTTCCTTGCTTTTAAACATGTTACTTCATTTGTTATATCAGCTGCATGTGCTATTCTTGCTTGACAGCATCCTTCCTCCTGAATTTCTTTACAATCTAGACCCTAGAAGGAAAATGAAGATAGCAGTAGTGATTCCGTTTGCTAAAGAAAAGCATTAATTCATAAAAACAACTCCAATATTCTGGAATCTGAAACAATTGGAGCAAGTTACGAAAATGCTAACATTTTTGTGGGGAAATTGTAAGTTTACGTTATGTGTTTTATGTTTCATTTTGGGTGCTGCACAAATGTAAAATTCGAGTAATTCTCACAAATCATTCCCAGAAAGCAACGGCTTTGGTGCTATAAGTTTGACATATTATAACAGTTGCCCAAATGAAACTAACAATTTTGTTGTAACATCGTAGTAAAACTACTTACAGTTTTGCGTTTGCTCTGGGAGGTGGCGTTGTATGTAAGAAACCATACCAGTTTACAAGTGGAACGTTGAACTGAACAGGTTCACAACAAGAATCCGTCCAAAAAGGCCCAGCGAGCAGTAATTCGATTTTTGAAAGAAAAGGTGTTAGTGGAGTTGAAATTTATGAAGTTAAGCACAATATGTATGAGAATGCGTGTTTGTCACGCAGCAGTGATCAGATGGTGTGGTGAATTTTGCGACGGACGTTTGCGCATTGAGGACGTGCCTAGACCTGGTCAAGCTCACTTAACCATCACCGAGGAATCAACCTTGTAATGCGAACTGTCCATCATCACCCGAGACATTGCAGAATAATTGTCAACAAATAGCCGTTCACAGCATTCTCCATAGACGGTTGGAATTCTATAAAGTTTCTGCGCAGTGTGTCGCAAGCAGCTTTCTGAGGAACAGGCGGCTTGGCGAATGGGTTCTTTTCATGGATTATCTGCTGCGTTAGTAAACAGTAAGGGAGGGGTTCGTATCCTTGAAGATTGGTTCCGCAATCAACCGCGGACGTTCTTCGCTCAGGATATCCATAAACTTGTAAAGTGTTGGGACAGTTGCTCGAACAGACAAGGTGACTGTAGCGGATGTCAGCCGCTCTTAGTTCCTGTATGTACACATATTCCAACCTATAAACCATTACAGAAAAAAAGGTCTTACTTTCATTTGGGCAAATCGTATAAATTAAAATAAACTTTTCATTGTTATTAAAAGGGAGGGTTTTGCTCCAATAGGAATTCTAGGATAAACTTTTACAATGGTGATGAATATCATAAAGGTATACATCTGTTTGGCTCATATACACAGGACAGTTGTCTATAAAAAGTATCAAACAACGCAACAGTAACATTTGAACAGTGTTCTGAATTGCATTCCATAGATGTAAAACCAAACACAGCCTGAATTACCAGACACTTGCACATAGTGTACAAAACCTGCTGATTATCAGGAATACTGAAACCGATACAATACTTAAAAATGTATACATACAATTTAATATATCCAACTTCTGAATATAATTTCTTTAGACAATACAAATTATATGCAAGAGGGGTATTTATAAGAACCCTGGTTGAAAATCCCCAGCTAAAAATGGTGCATGTAATGAATATTCACTATGTTTATTCATAACTTGTAAGCTTCATTATTCCTGCCAATAAATGATATAGAAATCAGGAGACATTTGATTTTACATTTATATGTATTGGCCTATATCAGTCAAACGAAGTGATACACAGAGGAATGCATTTATGATCTTCATTGCCACTATGAGGTAAGTTCTTATACTAATTTTTAAGCAAAAATTTCTGTTTGTGTGAAAAAACGTTATCGAGATCCCCAAACTATATTACATGCGGTCAATGTGCTCATCAGTATTTCTGGAAACTGCTCTATGGATGAACCGAAATATAAATGCACTCTTGATTCTTCAAAGTATTCAGGAAAATAAATAAATAAACAAAACGCGCAATATAAAATATTAAGGATAAAATTGATTGATACACACTGTAAAGTTTATCAGCAACACGCTGAAGCAGAAGGCAACTAAATAACCCAAAAGTTAGGCTCCATTTCTACCAGAAAAACAAAGCAACTAAAAAATAACCAGAAAATAATATATCACTTCTTCTAAACATCGTATACATTTATTCTTAGTCGTAAGTAGTTTTTCAAAGTTACAAGTATTTCAAAATGGCGTTTAAGTAATATAAAATGCTAATATTTATTAAAGCAACAATTGAGGTAAGATGACGAATGTTCAACTTTTACTCTTCTTGAAGAAGGATGACGCAACCTATGCGCAGAGAATTTTCCTCAAATTTTACTCTTCTTGAGGAAGTTTGACGCAACCTATGCGCAGAGAATTTTCCTCAAATTTTGCTCTTCTTGAGGAAGTTTGACGCAACCTATGGGCAGAGAATTTTCCTCAAATTTTACTCTTCTTGAGGAAGTTTGACGCAACCTATGCGCAGAGAATTTTCCTCAAATTTTACTCTTCTTGAGGAAGTTTGACGCAACCTATGCGCAGAGAATTTTCCTCAACTTTTACTCTTCTTGAGGAAGTTTGACGCAACCTATGCGCAGAGAATTTTCCTCTAATTTTACTCTTCTTGAGGAAGTTTGACGCAACCTATGGGCAGAGAATTTTCCTTAACTTTTACTCAGATTGAGGACGGTTGACGCAACGTATGCGCAGAGAATTTTCCTCAACTTTTACTCTTATTGAGGAAGGTAGACGCAACCTGTGCGCTGAGAATTTTCCAAATCACAAGTGTATGAATGAATGGTGTTTAACGCCCGTTTTTGCTACAGAGGCACCACAGGCGATGGACACTGATGATACATGAGAAGAAATGATATATTAGGAAAGGATTGATTTTTTAAGTAAGGAATCGTTTCAGTTCCAGGCCTAAGTTTAGGGTACCTGCCCGGCATTTGCCATTTATGAGGACTGAGGAAAACCTGGAAAAAACCTCAGTCATAGAGAACGGTTCTGGCGGTATTCGAACCCAGACCTTCCGCTGACGAGTCCGTGCCTTAGCGACCTCGGCCGCTCGTGGCGGTAAATCACAAGTGTGACCTCCTTAAAAATTGCTTTTTACTATATCTCGTATTTCTAACCGAATACACTGACAACACCATGTAAATGTATTCATCTAGGATTCTATGTACGGATGCACCGAAATCTACTGTGATAAATGACAGTTAAACACATGAAAAGGAAGGAACAATCTTTGTGTTACGTAAATGCTTTGTGTAGCTCATATTTCAGATGTCTCTGATGCTGCATGTGACAGGTTCTGCAGGCATCCTCTGATGGGAGTATTCCAGAAAGCTCTTAGATTTTTATTAATTCTCGAGCGATGCGCAATTTCCGGTCATCACTACAGTATCTGTGAACGCAATTGCTGTGTAACGAGTCCTTTAATGGACTAATTTAACCTAAGGCTATAAATTTTCTAATTTTCTAACATAAAGCTATCGATCGTGACTGCGAGATTCAGCATTGGAAAACGTACATATAATGTAAGCGGGAGGCAAGAGCAAACAATAACAGTTTGAGAAATACTCTTCTCATTCATCACCCTAGGTTTTATATATATATATATATATATATATATATATATATATATATATATATATATATATATATTCCCCTGGGGAGTGCTTAAAAGTTTACCTTTTCCGTCCTGATGCTTGGGAGAGCTGTTTTTGAAAACCGTTTGTGTTTTAATATTTATATCTGTACTTGAGTAAATAACAGGCTAATAATTTATTACCTGAAGCAGTTACAGGGCTTCAAGTATATGTTCTTACCGCTCGCACGGGGTTTTGCGTCTCGGCAGCTGGACATGCGACAGCCGGCCGCGCCTGGAGCTTGACTTCGCTTCTTAAAACTGTGTATAAAATCTTACCTCACAGCAATGCTGGAAATGTTGTCCTCCCTCAGCTAAACAGACAGTGTACCGGGTAAACATATTCCGATCGACACGATTTAGTTCGACCACTGTAATGTATCCGATTATATTTGGTATGTTTTCCTTGAGTTCTACCAAACTGTTAGAACTTCTTTTCAACACTTTCTTCTTTATGTTATCCACAAACAAAAATAGCAGCTTATTTTTTTGATTGATTTATTTATGGGCGGTCTTTAACAGCTCAGGTCATCAGCGTCCCATTCAATTCAGGACATGAAACGGCCGACAAATTTTGCTCAAGAGGCCTCCTGCTTTCAGGCTTGAGGTTCCTTATCGTGCCGTAAATGTACGACACGGGACCCACGGCTTTACTTCCCTTCCGAAGGAAGCCATACTTAGGAGTTTTACGCTCGGAAAAATACATCGGTCCTGGCCGGGTTCGTACCCGCGATCTTGGGTTTAGGAGGGAAGTATGGTAACCACTATACATCAGGACCGACAAATAACAGCGTGGATCTGGGGAGCAACGGGGCCATGCACCAGCACTAATCACTCTATCTTCAAACACTTTCGTAATTTTAACCATGGACTCCGCTGCTGTATGAGCAGTTGCGGAATCTTGTTGAAACTACCCGTGTGATTTTCTTTTTCCGTTAGCTGAATAAAAAATGGAATCAGAATGTCATTTCGGTACCTCTTTGCATTTACTGTCGTAAAAATATCAACTATACGTTTTGCGCTAGTAGCATATTAAACTCCAATGTTTTGTTATAAAGAGCGGTTTCTTGTACACAATTAAGGTTTTCAGAAATCCAATAAAGAGTGTTGTGAGTGTTCACATGACCATTTGGAGGAACCGCGTTTTGTCTTAAAAGAACACACGCTGCGGGTCGATTAACCCATCAGTAACTGGTGAAAGAAACCCCTCACAATAACGCACACATGCTATGGGATCACCTTGTATACAATAAACACGAGTATACTTGAAAGGTTTGAATTTTAACAATTTTGTTGTCGTATATGCAGAAGACACTGAAGCCTCAACTAGTTGTGCAAATTTCAGTAGTGATTTTGTTTGCGAACGATTACGATTTGCGCCAATTTCGTCTAATTTGTCCTCTGTCAAAACTACTCCTCACGTGCGTTTATTATTTTGCACTGAACTAGTAGTAACTAATTTATTCACATGAATGTGAATTGCAGAGCTGGAAGGAGGCAATTGAACAGGGAACTTCCGAATGAATTCCTCAAGGACGCGATAATTTGATTCGTACTTATAATAAAATTGAACAAAAAAAAATACACCGCTTTTATGTTAGCTGTCTTGCCAACTTCATGAACGAATATAGACTGGTGACTGCTCGGTATTTTAGGGAAATGCAGGCAGCCGCGAATGGGGAGAGGAGCCAGCCTTGGCCAAGATGCAAAACCTCGTGATAGCGGTGAGGACATATTCTGGAAACCCGGTACTTAACCCATTCATAAGTAAAAGACATCAGCTCTGATTATTCACAACTATAAACAACAAACGGCTTCTCGAACCATGAAACTGGTATTCCACGTAATTTCTAAAATAACCCCAATTTTAATGAAAACAAAAGTTTTATTTCAGTAAACAAGAGAAGAAATTTTCAAAAAATCCTACCAACTTGGTTTGAACAAAAGTTTCAGGATTCTTTGGATTTAAAAGTGGAAAAGCTTCCACCTTCTCTCTTAATACAGACCAAAGTTTGCCATCAATCGGATGAAATATAAGACAAAAGTAATATCTTCAACCTATTGGGAAATTATATTGAGTTACCTTACTATGCAGCATTCTATACTAAAGAATTTATTACTAACAACATATTCTGCCGAGAGCATCAGAAGGTGAAACGTTGGCAACAGAAGAAGCATAAACTATGCTCTTACAAATGTTTATCAATTTAGTTCTACATTAGTTTCTTAAAAACTTCACCATGGCTTTATGGATACGTGTAATTTGAACATTAATAGGTAATTGTTAATGTTTATCTAATGAACACAACTTTTACATGTTTTTCCATTAAGTTACCAGAACATGAAATTAAAATACCACTGTACACTATTCACATAAACACCTAATTCAGAGCATTTGTAGTACATAACGGATTGGATATATAAATCTTTGCTCTGGTCTCTTTTTGTTCTTTCATCCGTTTGGTCAACTCTTCCATTATAGCTACTCTCAGCTGATAATGCTCTACCCAGGCGTGGACTAAAATAGTGAACATTGTCCCCATTAAATTTGTTTTCTTCATGGTAAACCGACAATTAAATAGTGTGGTCACTTATCAAAAGCCTCATCTGCAACGCTAAACCAGAGGGTACAATGCAGATTTGGGATTTTGCACTTGTTAAATTTATACTTGCCTTCTATAACCGCCAGCACACTTAACCGCTCTTAGCATAAACTATTTCATATAATACACAGAATCGGCGGATAGGTACTCTAACGCAAATTTGGAAATATTGAGCCTACAAATATTTAGAAAACAAAATTCTCTGTACAACCGACTATTACTCAAGATCAAAAAATAACCGAAAACGCCACAGAAACTTGAAAAATCTCCAGTGCAAAATAACATTTGATCATGCATCTC
The DNA here is from genome assembly GCA_030762175.1 of Metallyticus violacea. Taxonomy (NCBI): domain Eukaryota; kingdom Metazoa; phylum Arthropoda; class Insecta; order Mantodea; family Metallyticidae; genus Metallyticus; species Metallyticus violacea. The sequence continues at coordinate 35,881,951 of CM060846.1, forward strand.
GACCAGCAGTGCTGATATTATGACAGATAAAAGTAGGTCAAATGGGGATGAAATGTACCTCTAGAAATATAGCTACATATCTTTTAAACCGCAATAATTAACAAAAATCCAAAAGCATTGTTTCCGAAGCGGATATAAGTCTTCTAGTTACACAGCTCTCTGTGCTTAAGGAATAGGACGTTAAGATTGAAACATCTGCCGTGAAAGTTTTAACAATTGCGGTTCCCTGGCGTGCAGATTAGCAAGAACGTGCAAAATTTAACCGGCTTTCTATTTAAAAACAACGAAAATGTGCAACAGTATACACATTTGCACGTGTGCGCTCTTCAAATTCAAAAACTCTTAGCAATGGTCTCACCGCACAGGATTGGCATGTGAGACTTGGGTTGGGGAATACCGGCCAATTTCTGTCCAGTTTTGATTCTGAGGATCTCACTTGATTTCACTCGAATAATGCGCAGCAAATGAGAGCACTGTTTTCCTAGCGTCTGTAGGGGAGCTATGCATGGAGGTGGGTTTGTATATTCAGCTACGAGGAATGAAAAGCGTA